>CM042139.1:148522095-148557095 GCA_023376005.1 Doryteuthis pealeii
TAATATATATATATATAGTATATATATATATAATATATATATAGTGTGGTGTGTCTGTCTGTCTGTCTGTATGTCTGTCTGTCTGTCTTTGTCTGTGTGACTTGTCTGTGGGCTGTGCAAGTATAATAAAATGCATAAATATAAAAATCCTTTTGTTGTGACTTTGTGTGTGTCTGTATATAGTTGTGTGTTGTGTGTGTCATATACAGGTGTGATGGTAATTTTCCCAAGTCAAATTATAATTCACGCATGCATTTGTTTCAAGTTCTGTTTACAGTGAATAATAGGAGCAGTTGGCCAATCCTTCTGAAGAAAAATGCACCATGACACAATTTCCTCCACAAAACATTTGTACATTAAATACACCACTGTTAAAGTAATTTACGGGTGATACTCCCAATTTGATAACTTGAAAGATCCCACTTATAACATTTGCGCGATTTATTCGTTTCTTGTGATAGGGTATGGCATGACAAATTTCAAACTTTGAAATTGCATAGTGATAAACACATTCTTTGTCATCCATTTCACCTACCTATTGGTGTTTCTTTTTCAAAAATATGCGATTGACTTGTGATAGTTTTAAGATAAATTGCGCAATTATTCCTCTATAGTAATTGTTCCTAAAGTGCTAACGATATTTATCTCAAATCTCGTTTGAGACTGTTACATGCGATAAATGATAACTCTAAAACAGGATATATATATATATATATAATATAATATATATATATATAAATATATATACTATATATCTATATACAATATATAGAAAATACATAGAGGGTAAAGGTAATTGCCGTATATATGTATATGAGCAGGTTCTTGGTATATGGGTGTGTATATAAGTTAATTCATGGGATATCATTCTACCGGTTGAATTTCGTCCAGGTGTTCTGCGTACTTACATACGAATTTTCTCAATGAAACTAATATTAATGTGAAAAGAAAAACAGGATTTCCCCTGGACAAATATTGTGGGCGTAACCGAATTTAGACTTGACGAAGCTAATTGCATTTTCACTTGTTAGTGCTAACTTAACTATTTATCTTCCAAATATCCCCCACGGCTAAACCAAATTTTATGATATTTCTTTTTACTTCTACGATGATATTTCAGAGTTCACCAAATCTGGAATCAGAGATAAAAGAAAAAAATGGCTCGGTTGCACATGTTCATGTAGTGAGGTTTCAGGGTAATGTGTAAACAAATGTCACGTGCCGGAGAGCCATCGGTTGTACGTATTTTGGATTCACTGTGGTGTGCGAGTCGCTGTGAGGGCTTTAATTAGGCAAGTAGTTAAAAGCCATGAATCTACCAGCTATGTGTAAATAGGAGTACAGGCTGAGATCTTTAGTCTGGTTTCGAACCAGTCCAGGAAAAGGTTAATCTTATTTAAACCAGATTTAAACGGGTTAAAATAACCGTATCACAATATGCCCTTAGCGAAGAGTGGTTAATATTTATGGTTGAAATTCATTAAAACAAGAAAGAAACTCTGATCATAAAAAAAAAAGTACTTGAATTAGTTATGTTTAAACTGGAGCCCTGAACAAAATATAGCCTTCAAACTAAATATTTGAGTCAAATAACAATTTATAATGTTGCCTTCACGAATTTCTCCCCATTGTAATAAAGATAATAATAAAAGTTACAATTCAAGAAAAAAAAGTTTTTTTCTTTATTTGGGGGGCCAAACATCACATTTATAAATACAATATATCTTAAAGACTTCACTCCGGTCTATTTGATGCTTATATATAATAAATTTTATATATTTATATATAAAATAAGAACAATGTTCGAGAAAGGAATCTGAGTAGTATAATATAGACCGCAGGATCTGTATTTTAAATGTCATCAGTATTAGATGTTCTATTAAGATCTAACATCAAACGACATGTATAAGCATATCGGCGGTAAAGAACCACTAAAATATTATAAATTATCATACACATTCCTTTATATTTGTAATTGACAGATTTGCAGATCACACACGTGCATCAACATGCATAACAGCAACACAGTCACATACATAAAACTAGTATAGCCTAACTTCTCGAATATTTCATAATTTTTCAGATGAATCAATTGTTGAATGATCTTAAATGAAATGCCGTTTCCTTCGTTTCTCGTTTTCTGAGTCTTTCAATATTCAAAGAAAAAACAGTTAATAATCTCTCACGGCCTTGCATACGACGTTATCAATTGCATTTCACTCTGAGTGATGTAATTAATATTTTATATTTCCCAGCTTCGTCATTGGGAACATGATACAATTCACATGAACAAGAGAAAGTTCCCTAAGAATTAATGATATTGAAACATTGTAGCTGGCATTATTATCGCTTTATATAACTTAACCTCTTTTTGTCCAACTCAGTTTCCGACACTTGAATCTCTCCCACTCTCTCACTCTTTCCTCTCTCTCTCTCTCTCTCCTCTCTCTCTCTCTCTCTTTATATATATATTACACTATATATATATAATATATATATATATATATATATATATAGAGAAGCGAGAGAGAGATAACAAACAACACACAGTACACACAGAACGCCCAAATACACACACACACACACACAAAACACGTCACACGGCGGGCTCGCACCCCCCCATATATATATATATATATATTATGTGTGTGTGTGTGTGAGTGTGCGTGTGCGTGCTGTGTGTGTGTGTTTAGATTATAGAAAAAATAAATAGAAATATTTTGAAAGCTTTTCATCGCCTTTAGACAAAAACTTTTCTATCGAAATCTCATATCGCTAAATCAATGTGTAAAGAACCGAAACGTTTAACGTCAACATTACCCTATCTAAAATAACTTTTGGAGGATTTCATTTTTTCTATTTCTACATACCGGTAAATTATTTACATATTTTCCCAACCATATATATATATATATATATATATAGTATATATATATATATATATATATAGTATATATTGAAATATTGTGATATTGCATTTATTATGTTCATACACTCCGAACCGTGATAATATTATGCGTAAGAGCCTAGATTACTGGGCGTCCCTGCATAGTGGGAGGGGGCACGTCGTTATGCATGAATATAAGAGTCCTTAGAAATACTTAGAAGTGACAGTGGAATGGAATTCTACCCATGAAATGAAGACCTAAAAAAAGATTACATAAACATTTTACTGATTAAGAAGTTTACTTTAAGATCTTCATCCTAATTTTGTATAAAGATTGTCAGGACTGATGTGATCATCAGACCATATATATATAATATATATATTATATATATATATATTATAAATATATTATATATATATATATTCCCTTTATCAATACACAAATGTAAACAGACAATTTCTGGTAGAAGGTAAGTCATATATTCTCATGGTTTATTCTTTACATTTTTTTAAAAATATTTCATCATGATAAGAAACTTTAATTTCATTCTTGATTGCATTACCAACTTATCCCAGATTTTTTTAACAGGATATCAGTTCCTTATTCAAGCCTTCTAGTTGTTGATATTGCTTTTTTAATAATTATCATATCTTGGCGTGAAAAAAGCACGTTTTCTTTTACGAAAATAACACATTGGAATTATGCACAAACTTAACGTTCTGCAAATTCAAGACGATATTAACAAAATGACATACGCAACCCTGAACTGAATCTATGATTTATTCAAAAATCTAGTACTGATTGAAATTACATTTCCATATTTAAATGTATTGGATAACATGGGGCCGGTTTAGCTCAGTCGTAGAGCTTTTGACTAGGAAATTGCAAAGTTCCGCGGTTCGATACCTGTCCTCGCCAACTCAGCCGCATATGTAGAGCCTTAGGATATTAATATGTGGGTAAGATATTCTGGGAGCTGACGCTCGTCGGCGCTCCACTTCAGGCCAAAAGTAAGTCTTTAACTAGAGTATTACGCAATGAGATAGATTCCCCCGCTGTCGGCTGATACATACAATAGCATCATTCCGAAGATTTACTTTACTATTGGATTTGGGATTTTATGCTAAATATATAAACCTGCTTTAGAAAATAGATATCTATAATTTACTTTAGAAAGATAAAATTATTTTGCGTCACAATTTCTAACATTAGACGAAACCCACCCTCTCGGCTTGGTTATAGAATTACGCCGACTGCACCTACCAGAGGGGTAAGATTCCCCCACCAGTGGGGCCAACTATTGGCTTTGAGTGTAAGAACGTGATGATTAAGGATGTATTCACTGGTTGCTGAGCAGTTCAATGACATGCAAACACTCATTTGGCCCTACTTGGGCTAGACGAGCAGTGGTAGAGGCCCCACCATTCAATCGGCAGATCACAATCAATCCTTCGCACCCATATTGATGCCCGACCATACTGCTCTTATGGCTAAACCCAATCCCCCTTTTATCACCATTATCCTAGGTCCACTATGGGTCCAGAAGCTGTAGTACGGTTTAGGGTCCAATCTGGGTTAATACAAAAAGATATGTTTAAAATGTGTTGAGAAAATTGAAATTACCATCCAGAATGAATAAATTAAGGGTATTTGTCATGAAATAACCTAAACAGGGTTGAAGGGGTGAAATGCCGAAAAATCCAACCAATCAAACAAGAAGACGAGAAAGAAAGACATAAAGTGGAATGCTGATATACGCCAATTTTTCTCTTTCGTTTTTTTATTTAATCATATTGAAACCTCCTAGGATTATTTAATGCCAAATTATCTTAAAAAGTGATCAGTGCTACTAATTGGAGATTTTATATAATTGTCAAGATATTAGTTCGAAAGCGAACGTAATGGCACATCTGGAATTCGAACCTGTTATAAGATTATTGCAGAATCCAGCATATTAGTCATTAAGCCCCGAGGACTCCCTCGTGATTAAATTAAACAAATCTAAATCATTTATTTAACTGAAACTCTGATTGTCTAAATTAAGCCTTTTAATATTCCAGATGGACTAAAGGTTCTACCTCTTCTACAGAGTGACCAGGGGTAATTGTATTGAATATCCAGAGCGTAATGAACTGGAACCTCCACCCTATATGCCAGTTAATGTCATACCCCGACCATTAACACCTCCATACACAGCCTTCTAGCACATTATACAATAAAAATTGTTCATAATTTGCCGTAAGAGCAATAGTGTCGGAGAAAATCTTATGACATCGGAGTAATCGGCTGGAGCCCCCTCATGTCGCCTATCTAGCCCAAGTAATGGTCGAAATGGAGTGTGCATATCATGAACTGCTCAGACACCCAGGATTCCGTCCTTAAGAATCAAGGATCACTAACTATGGCCAACAGGTTGCTCTATTGGTAGCTGGGTCTTAATCATCTGCAGAGGTTCAGTAAAGCGTATTCTATAGCCCCTGCCAACAGGGCGGGTCAGTATTAAAATCTGTTAAATTACAGAATTAAATCTGTTAATAAATAATCAAAACATTTATAAACAAAACAATCCTAATTATGCTTATTTAGGAAAAATTGCACATCAGTAGTAATTATGTGGTTTTAGTATATCAGCAAATAATTAAAGTGATTATTCCTGAGAGTACCCTTGAACAAATAAAAATATAAAATGATAAAAATGTCGAATTTAATTAAATAAAACTACTGTAAACAAATATATTATGGAAAACCGCAATTTGTGCATACGTATTTAATTCTGCCAATAATTATGTTTTTCAATTATATGTATTTTACCTAACAGATCGATTAAGATTGCCTTTTAATTTACTGCCATTGATAAAAAATAATCAAACAAAAAAACCTTACAATTAAACATTTGACTGTTTATATTGAAAAAACAAAAGATATAATAAAACAGTTTATATCGCATTATAGGGCCGGTTAGCTCAGTCGGTAGAGCGTTCGGCTAGAAAACCACAAGGTTCATAGTTCGATACCGGAACCTCGCCAAACTCAGCGTATGAGAGCCAAGGAATCGTGCGGTAAAGTAAGGACTGATGGCAGATGTGAACGCTCCACCTCAGATGCTAAAACATCTCCTTGGTCTAGCGCTATTGAGAAGGGGATAGACTCCCGCTGACAGGCTGATACCACTTTAGGCCGCCCCGTCGACTTTTTTACATGAAGGAATTCCGGTTAAATTCGAAAAATATGCATTAAAAGTTGTGTGTTATATGAATAGATATTGTAAGAATTTGATACATATATATATATATATGTATATATATTATATATTAGTCATCTCTCTCTCTCTCTCTTCTCTATATATTAATATATATATAATTATATAATATATATAATATGTGTGGTGTGTGTGTGTGTGTGTGTGTAAATATATCCAATCGGTTTCTTTTCAATTGGGGTAATATGACACCTTTTATGCTTCCGTCATTTTAGCCATCGTCTAATAATGACTAATCAGCAAGGGAACATTTTTAGATTTAAATTATAAGAAATCAGTAAAAAAAACATAACATTGAATAAAATGTATTATTTAGGAATGCAGATTTATTACATTCATAAAGCAATAATCTCATAAACATTGTGAAAAATTCTGTAATTCAAATCAAATCATATTCAAACTAAAAAAAAAAAAACAACATATTCTAAACTTTTTGAAACACATTCCAATATCTTGTCGTGTGTGTGTTATCTGTGTGTGTGTGTGTGTGTGTGTGTGTGTTTGTTGTGTGTGTGTTGTGTAGGGGGGAAGATTGAAAACTTCCATTTTATGGAAAGCCGTGTCATCTTGATGATTTGATAGGCATGATTGTGACTAAGCTGCAGATATCAAGCTACCTCTTCGCCATTATCATCTCTCAACCTTGCTGAATCTCTTAATCAATGGTGGAGTTGGCCGGTGTCCTGCTTCCTCTTCGTTCCTCTCGCTATTCCGGCAGCGTTTTAAAAAATCTTTATTGACTCATACACCCTTCTACGCGGGAGCGCACTACCTCGCTATTGGCTAAAAAGACTCTGATGAATTTTGTTTCTTAAATTAATTCCGACGAAAAAAAATCACTTTCTTGGTGCAGATTGCTAGTGTAGCAATTATGTTTACACTTTAAAGACAGCAAAGTAAAAACTGCGCAATCAAGCTCAAATTCTTCTCTCTCTCTCTCTCTCCCTCTCTCTCTCTATATATATATATATATATATATATATATATATATATATATATATATGACGAAGCGGGTTACTTTCATTTAAAAAATGTAGAATTGTTTATTGAGTTCTACTACTGACATATAAAAAAGAATTAAAATAAATATGTTTATATCCCCCATCTCTCTATTTCCTCTCTCTCTCTCTCTCTCTCTCCTCTCTCTCTTCTCTCTCTTCTCTCTCTCTCTCTCTATCTGTCTCTCTCTCTCTCTTATTATTTATCAATTAATTTAATTATCAATTAATAGTATATAATATATATATATATATATATATATATAAAATTAAGTGTTTGTAGTTAAAACGACATAAAGTAACAGAGGATATATATATATATATTATATAATATATATATATATATATATATATATATATATATATATATCCTCTGTTACTTTATGTCGGTTTTAACTACAAACACTTAATTTTTCTGACAACATGAATTATAAATAATGGATATACTGATTAAATTCAAGTAATGGTGAAATAATTATCGAATGGTTTTATTCTTGTAAGTAGTGAGTAGAGTTATATAATTTATAAGGAAATATAAACGTATATTTTAGGATATTTTCTTTTATTTCTTAAAGATGCTCGACATTTCTGATATATGCATAAACGTTTATCTTGTTATTACATCGTTAATAATCCTCACGTTGCATGGGATAAGGATATGCAAATTTATATGCAATACTTTTTTATTTGATACATGATTACTGTCATCCCGATAAATGTAAATACATATGTTTTAGATGTATAGATAGATCAACTATTTGTTGATATACATTTAAATTACAGCACCAAATTTAGTGGCGATTAAATAACGTGAGAAAAGAGAAAAAACAATTCGCTCTGTATTATTCATCCTGAAAAGTTGTCGATTGCAGATAATACAAGGGATACAAATAGGTCCTTTTTATATTAAATAGTATATGTAATATAATGAGAAGAAAAATCATTAAACATTGTATAAACATAGGAATGTCATATTACATTGCATATATGAAAGGGTCTTACTTACAAGGCAAATAAAAAATTGAACGCAAACACATTTAGGATTGGTTCCTCGATATTTAATGTTTTGTTAATTCAATCGTGTATCACAGTTAAAATGTGAAAACCGTCGCATATATACTAATATATATATAATAATATATATATATATAGAGAGAGAGAGGAAGAGAGAGATAGAGAGAGAGAGAATGTGTTCAAAAGTCTATATCGAAGATCGTTTAACTGGGCTTCAAACTCACATTAAAACCTCAAAAGGGCTATACTCTAAGCATTCAGGTTATCCAACTTCGATACCTCAAAACATGAACCTTCTCATCTATATGTATATTAGATCAGTCGGGTAAGCGTCCGACTGGGAACAAGTTTCTGGGTTCGTACCGGCCCCCACCAACTCAGCGTAGGAGTAGCACTGGGTATGTGTGGTCAAGTCGAGGTGCTTATGGTTAGGTGTGGTGCCTCCGTAAGACGTCAAAACAATCTCCTTGGTCTAGCACTATTGAAAAATGGATAGATCCCTTCGTTTTCTGGCTGATACCCAGACTACCTTAGTTATTTTTATTCTATATATCATGTCATATCATTTCATAATCATATCAAATTATATTATATATATATATATATATATATATATATATATAATATGAGCGATTTAATGAGTAAAATCTTATTACACAATGCACAAAAATGCAGAACAATAACACAATATTTTTCCAATATAAAAGGGGATGGTAATCGAACAGGATAAAAACTCATGACATACATTATCAAATCCGATTTGCTGATTGCAATGTTAAATACTGGTTCAATTGGGGCTTAGGAAATGAGAAAATGTGTGTTATTGAGCGATTTTTTATCTTAAATCTGTGTAATAATTGAAATTAAATATATATATATATAATATAATATATATATAATATATATATATATATTCCATAATAAGAGTCCAGATAATATCCATACTCTTATATTTTGGGTTTTAAACTTGTTCAACTATATATATATATATATATATATATATATATAATATATATATATATATATATATATATATATATATCATATAATATATTATAGTTATTATGGAAAGAAATATGACCTTACCGGTGAATATGGTCACGGTTGTTGATGTGAAGTTCAAAAAGGTAGGCAGGATATAACAAATAAAAAAGTGCTCAATACGTTGGTAGAGCAAATTTATTTTTAATATAGGTCCAAGGGATAAGCTACATCGAGTTTCACCATGAGATCTTCAGGGTTAACCCACTGTGTAAATCAACATGTTGGTTGATTGTAGTTGTTGGTTGATTATATATATATATATATATTATATTATATATATTATATATATAAAATATGAGAGAGAGAGAGAGAGAGAGAGATGAGAGAGAGAGAGAAGAGAGACGACGAGAGCAGTAAATAAAAAAGTATGTGAAAACAAATTTACTGCTCAATGCAATAATAATAGCTGAGTAAGTTTAAAAAACCTTGAATATAAGATATGGATTAAAATAATTACCGTCTCTGAATGCATTACTAACTTGTGTATATTTTCTTTCAAATGTTCTGAGAAAATGAATTTTTTTTAAAGCGAGAATTCAAAAGAGATATATGAAAATTAGAATATGTGCTGACTCACTGAACTAGATTTCATTTGAAAGCTACCATTTATGTTTTTAATTTTAAACTTTAAAAGATATATATATATTAAATATATGTAATATATATACATATATATATATATATATATATATATATTATATATATATAGTGTGAACAAAAAGTTATAGACAATCAGGAATATTTCTAATATGTTGTTTTATTACTCAACTTAGCTTAGACTTATGTCATCTCAGAGAAAATTTCTTATTTGAAGAAATTGTTGATAGATTTTAGAAAAGGGAGCTTTATAAGAAACTATTAAAAGTTCAAGTGTTTTTGTGGGTTTAACATGCTAATTAAAATTCCGGGTAGGCGAGTGTTGTTGATAGTAAGCATGTCCATTTGTTCCTTAGAACCTCTTATCATCATGCATACTTCAGCAAATATTACTGCACCCTCCGAGGGCAAGTACTTAAAGTTTTAATAGCCAAATAAAATATGCATACATTAGAAAGGCTAATGAAACTAAATAAGAATGCAGATAAAAAGTTTTGAAACAGAGGAATATAATCCCGAAAAATAAACAACTGAAACTTACTCTTCCATACTCTCGTTCTTTCCATGGTCTTTTTTCTAATTTAATATTTAGTTAAAAGGAAGTAAAAAATGAATACAGTTATTTTTCTTCTTAATGGATTTCATTAAGATCATTGAAGAGATTTTTCCTATATTCATTAAGATAAAACCAAACAGTTAGAAATCAATATATTAATCACATATTTATTAAAATCACATTTATACAAATGCAAATAGCCTTCCATTCCATTGTAACGCTATTTTCGTTGTATATATAAATATAATTGCATGTGGATAAGTATGTAGATAAGGGTTTACAGTATTAATAACGTTACATTTTTATTAATAATTGAGGTTTAAAATAAAAAAATAAAATCATTGAGAATTGTGACGTTAATAACTAACGAATGTGACTTAAGCGAATAATCATAGTTTCGGTTACAGACAGAAAAAATACTCTTTCTTACTATAAATATATATATATATATATATATATTATATATATATATACGTTTATAATGGAGAGTGTTCTTTCTGTCTGTAACCGAAACTATATTATTCCTAAGTCACAATTCCGTTAGTTATTAACGTCACATTCTCAATGATTTTATTTTTATTTAAACCTCAATTATAATAAATTGTACGTTGATTAATTACTGTAAACCTTATCTACATACTTACCACATGCAATATATTTATATACAACAAAATAAGCGGTTACAATGTGAATGGAAGCTATTTGCATATTGATAAAAAAATGTGATTTTAATAAATATGTGATTATAATTATGATTTCTAACTGTTTGGTTTTATCTTAATGAATATTAAGGCAAAAAATCTCTTCAATGAATCTTAAATGAAATCCATTAAGAAGAAAAATAACTGTAATTTCATTTTACTTCCTCTTTTAACTAAATACTTAAATTAGAAAAAAGAACAATGAAAGACGGAGAGTGATGGAAGAGTAAGTTCAGTGTTCTATTTTCGATTATATTCCTCGTTTCAAAACTTTTTATTCTGCCATTACTTATTTAGTCTTCATTAGCTTCTAATGTAATGCAATATTTATTTAGCATTTAAAACTTAAGTACTTGCACCGGAGGTGCATATATTTGCAGATGCATATATAGAGGTTCTAAACGGAACAATGGACATGCTACTATCAAACACACTCGCCTACCCGATTTTAATAGCATGTTAAACCCACAAAAACACTTGAACTTTTATAGTTCTTCCTATAAAAGCTCCCCCTTTCAATAAATCTATCAACAATTTCTTCAAATAAGAAATTTTTCTCCTGAAAGATTGACATTAAGGTCTAACTAGTGAGAATAAACAACAATAGAAATATTCCTGATTGTCTTAATACTTTTTCACATATATATATATATATATATATAGTATATATATATATATATATTATATATATATACATATATAATTATATATATATAATCTTTTAAGTTAAAATTAAAATAATGGTAGCTTTCAAATGAAAAAATCTAGTTTCAGTGAGTCAGCACATATTCTAATTTTCATATATCTCTTTGAATTCTCGCTTTAAAAAACATTCATTTTCTCAGAAATTTGAAAGAAAAATATACACAGTTAGTAATGATCAGAGACGGTAATTTTATCCATAATCTTATATTCAAGGTTTTAAACTTACTCAGCTATTATTATTGCATTGAGCAGTATTTGTTTTCACATACTTTTTTATTACTGCTCTCTCTCTCTCTCTCTCTCTCTCTCTCTCTCTCTCTCTCTCTCTCTTCTATATATATATAATATATATATATATATATATAATATATATATATATATATAATAATCAACCAACAACTACAATCAACCAACATGTTGATTTACACAGTGGAGTTAACCCTGAAGATCCTCATGGTGAAACTCGAGTAGCTTATCCCTTGGACCTATATTAAAAAAATTTGCTCTACCAACGTATTGAGCACTTTTTTATTTTTATATCACTGCCTTACCTTTATGAACTTCACATCAACAACCGTGACCATATCACCGGTAAGTCATATTTCTTTTCCATAATAAATATATATATATATATATATATATATATATATATATATATATATAATATATATATATATAATATTATATATATAATATAGTTGAACAAGTTTAAAACCCAAAATATAAGAGTATGGATATTATCTGGACTCTTATTATGAATATTATATATATATATATTATATATATATATATATATATATATATTTTAATTTTCAATTATTACACAGATTTAAGATAAAAAAATCGCTCATAACACACATTTTCTCATTTCCTAGCCCCAATTGAACAGTATTTAACATTGCATCAGCAAATCGGGATTTGATAATGTATGTCATGAGTTTTTATCCTGTTCGATTACCATCCCTTTTATATTGGAAAAAATATTGTGTATTGTTCTGCATTTTTGTGCATTGTGTAAAATAAAGATTTTACTCATTAAATCCGCTCATATATATATATATATATATATATATATATATAATATATATATATTTGATATGATATGAAATGATATGACATGATATATAGAATAAAAATAACTAAGGTAGTCGGTATCAGCCAGAAAACGAGGGAGTCTATCCATTTTTCAATAGTGCTAGACAAGGAGATTGTTTTTGACGTCTTAGCGGAGCACCACACCTAACCATAAGCACCTGACTTGACCACACACATACCCAGTGCTACTCCTACGCTGAGTTGGTGGGGGCCGGTATCGAACCCAAAACTTGTTCCAGTCGGACGCTCTACCGACTGATCTATATTACATATAGATGAGAAGGTTCATGTTTTGAGGTACGAAGTTGGATAACCTGAATGCTATAGAGTATATAGCCCTTTTGGAGGTTTTAATGTGAGTTTGAAGCCCAGTTAAACGATCTTCGATATAGACTTTTGAACACATTCTCTCTCTCTCTCTCTCTCTCTCTCTCTCTCTATATATATATATATAAGTATATATTATATATATATATATATGCGACGGTTTTCACATTTACTGTGATACACGGATTGAATTAACAAAACATTAATATCGGAGGGAACCAAATCCTAAATGTGTTTGCGTTCAATTTTTTATTTGCCTTGTAAGTAAGACCTTTCCATATATACGCAATGTAATATGACATTCCTATGTTAATACAATGTTTTAATGATTTTTCTTCTCAATTATATTACAATATACTATTAGTAAAAGGACTAATTTGTATCCCTTGTATTATCTGCAATCGACAACTTTTCAGGATGAATAATACAGAGCGAATTGTTTTTCTCTTTCTCACGTTATTTAATCGCCACTAAATTTGGTGCTGTAATTTAAATGTATATCAACAAATAGTTGATCTATCTATACATCTAAAACATATGTATTTACATTTATCGGGATGACAGTAATCATGTATCAATAAAAAAGTATTGCATATAAAATTGCATATACCTTATCCCATGCAACGTGAGGATTATTAACGATGTATATACAAGATAAACGTTATGCATATATCAGAAATGTCGAGCATCTTTAAGAAATAAAAGAAAATATCCTAAAAATATACGTTTTATATTTTCACTTATAAATTATATACTCTACCTCACTACTTTACAAGATAAAACCATTCGATAATTATTTCACCATTACTTGAATTTAATCAGTATATTCCATTTATTTATAATTCATTGTTGTCAGAAAAATTAAGTGTTTGTAGTTAAAACCGACATAAAGTAACAGAGGATATATATATATATATATATATATATATATATATATATATATATATATATATATATATATATCCTCTGTTACTTTATGTCGGTTTTAACTACAAACACTTAATTATATATATATATATATATAATATATATAATACTATTAATTGATAATTAAATTAATTGATAAATAATAAGAGAAGAGAGAGAGAGATAGAGACAGAGAGAGAGAGAGAGAGAGAGAGGAGAGAGAGAGAGAGAGAGAGAGAGAGAGAGAGAGGGAAATAGAGAGATGGGGATATAAACATATTTATTTTAATTCTTATTTTATATGTCAGTAGTAGAACTCAATAAACAATTCTAATTTTTTAAATGAAAGTAACCCGCTTCGTCATATAATATATATATTATATATATATATATATATATATATATATATAGAGAGAGAGAGAGAGAGAGAGAGAGAGAGAGAGATTTGAGCTTGATTGCGCAGTTTTACTGCTGTCTTTAAAGTGTAAACATAATTGCTACACTAGCAATCTGCACCAAGAAAGTGATTTTTTTCGTCGGAATTAATTTAAGAAACAAAATTCATCAGAGTCTTTTAGCCCAATAGCGAGGTAGTGCGCTCCCGCGTAGAAGGGTGTATGAGTCAATAAAGATTTTTTAAACGCTGCCGAATAGCGAGAGGAACGAAGAGGAAGCAGGACACCGGCCAACCTCCACCATTGATTAAGAGATTCAGCAAGGTTGAGAGATGATAATGGCGAAGAGGTAGCTTGATATCTGCAGCTTAGTCACAATCATGCCTATCAAATCATCAAAGATGAACACGGCTTCCATAAAATGGAAGTTTTCAATCTTCCCCCCTACACACACACACACACAAACACACACACACACACACACACCACACACAGATACACACACACACACAGATATTGGAATGTGTTTCAAAAAGTTTAGAATATGTTGTTTTTTTTTTAGTTTGAATATGATTTGATTTGAATTACAGAATTTCTTCACAATGTTTATGAGATTATTGCTTTTATGAATGTAATAAATCTGCATTCCTAAATAATACATTTTATTCAATGTTATGTTTTTTTTACTGATTGTCTTATATTTAAATCTAAAAATGTTCCCTTGCTGATTAGTCATTATTAGACGATGGCTAAAATGACGGAAGCATAAAAGGTGTCATATTACCCCAATTGAAAAGAAACCGATTGGATATATTACACACACACACACACACACACACCACACACATATATATATATATATATATATATATATATATATATATATATAGAGAAGAGAGAGAGAGAGAGAGATGACTAATATATATATATATACATATATATATATATGTATCAATTCTTACAATATCTATTCATATAACACACAACTTTTAATGCATATTTTTCGAGATTTAACCGGAATTCCTTCATGTAAAAAAGTCGACGGGGCGGCCTAAAGTCGGTATCAGCCTGTCAGCGAGGGAGTCTATCCCTTCTCAATAGCGCTAGACCAAGGAGATTGTTTTAGCATCTGAGGTGGAGCGTCACATCTGCCATCAGCTCCTTACTTTACCGCACAGATTCCTGTGCTACTCATACGCTGAGTTGGCGAGGTCCGTATCGAACTATGAACCTTGTGGTTTCTAGCCGAACGCTCTACCGACTGAGCTAACCCGGCCCTATAATGCGATATAAACTGTTTTATTATATCTAATTTGTTTTTTCATATAAACAGTCAAATGTTTAATTGTAAGGTTTTTTTGTTTGATTATTTTTATCAATGGCAGTAATTAAAAGGCAATCTTAATCGATCTTGTTAGGTAAAATACATATAATTGAAAAACATAATTATTGCAGAATTAAATACGTAATGCACAAATTGCGTTTCCATAATATTTATTGTTTACAGTAGTTTTATTTTAATTATAATTCGACATAATTTTATCATTTATATTTTTATTTGTTCAAGGGTACTCTCAGGAATAATCACTTTAATTATTTGCTGATATACTAAAACCACATAATTACTACTGATGTGCAATTTTTCCTAAATAAGCATAATTAGGATTGTTTTGTTTTATAAATGTTTTGATTATTTATTAACAGATTTAATTCTGTAATTTAACAGATTTTAATACTGACCCGCCCTGTTGGCAGGGCTATAGAATACGCTTACTGAACCTCTGCAGATGATTAAGACCCAGCTACCAATAGAGCAACCTGTTGGCCATAGTTAGTGATCCTTGATTCTTAAGGACGGAATCCTGGTGTCTGAGCAGTTCATGATATGCCACACTCCATTTCGACCATTACTTGGGCTAGATAGGCGACATGAGGGGCTCCAGCGATTACTCGATGTCATAAGATTTTCCCGACACTATTGCTCTTACGGCAAATTATGAACAATTTTTATTGTATATGTGCTAGAAGGCTGTGTATGGAGGTGTTAATGGTCGGGGTATGACATTAAACTGCATATAGGGGTGAGGTTCCAGTTCTACAGCTCTGAATTCAATACAATTACTCCCTGGTCCACTCTGTCCAGAAGAGGTAGAACCTGTTAGGTCCCATCTGGGAATATTAAAAGGCTTTAATATTAGACAATCAGAGTTTCAGTTAAATAAATGATTTAGATTGTTTTAAATTTAATCACGAGAGAGTCCTCGGGGCTTAATGACTAATATGCTGGACTGCAATATCTTAGTAAGCAGGTTCGAATTCCAGATGTGCCATTACGTTCGCTTTCGAACTAATACTCTTGACAATTATATAAATCTCCAAATAGTAGCACTGATCACTTTTTTATAAGGATTAATTTGGCATTAAATAATCCTAGGAGGTTCATATGCCATTAAATAAAAAAACGAAAGAGAAAAAATTGGCGTATATCACATTCACTTATGTCTTTCTTTCTCGTCTTCCTTGTTTGATTGGTTGGATTTTTTCGGCCATTTCAACCCCTTTCAACCCCTGTTAGGTTATTTCATGACAAATACCCTTAAATTTATTCATTCTGGATGGGTATTCAATTTTCTCAACACATTTTAAACATATCTTTTGTATTTAACCCACAATTGGACCCTAAACCGTACTACAGCTCTGGACCATAGTGGACCTAGGAGTAATGGTGATGAAAAGGGGATTGGGTTTACCATAAGAGCAGTATGGTCGGGCCATCATATGGGTGCGAAGGATTGATGTGATCTGCCGATTGAATGGTGGGGCCTCTACCACTGCTCGTCTAGCCCAAGTAAGGGCCAAACTGGAGTGTTGCATGTCATGAACTGCTCAGCAACCAGGAATACATCCTTAATCATCACCGTTCTACACTCAAAGCCAATAGTTGGCCCACTGGTGGGGGGAATCTTACCCTCTGGTAAGGTGCAGTCGGCGTATTCTATAACCACAGCCGAGAGGGTGGTTTCGTCTTAATGTAGAAATTGTTGACCATAAATTTTATCTTTCTAAAGTAAATTATAGATATCTATTTCTCTAAAGCAGGTTATATATTTAGCATAAAATCCCAAATCCAATAAGTAAAAAGTAAAATCTTCGGAATGATCTATTGTCTGTATCAGCCGACAGCGGGGGAATCTATCTCATTGCGTATACTCTAGATTAAAGACTTACTTTTGCTGAAGTGGAGCGCCAGACGAGCCGTCAGCTCCCAGATATCTTACCACACATATTAAATATCCTAAGGCATGCTACATATGCGCTGAGTTGGCGAGGACAGGTATCGAACCCGGAACTTTGCAATTTCCTAGTCAAAAGCTCTACCGACTGAGCTAAACCGGCCCCATGTTATCCAATACATTTATATAGGAAATGTATTTCAATCAGTACATAGATTGTTTGAAATAAATCATAATTCAGTTCAGGGTTGCGTATGTCATTTTGTTAATATCGTCTTGAATTTTGCAAGAAACGTTCGTTTGTGCAAATAATATCCAATGTGTTATTTTCGTAAAAGAAAACGTGGCTTTTTTCACGCCAAGATATGATTAAGTTATTAAAAAAGCAATATCAACCAAACTAGAATGGCTGAAAAGGAACTGAATATCCTGTTTAAAGAAAATCTGGGATAAAGTGGTAATGCAATCAGAATGAAATTAAAGTTTCTTATCATGATGAAATATTTTTAAAAAAAATTAAAGAATACACTCCATGAAAGAATATATGACTACCTTCTACCAGAAATGTCTGTTTACATTTGTGTATTGATAAAGGAATATATATATATAATATATATATATATATATATATATATATATATATATATATATATGGTCTGATGATCACATAGTCTGACAATCTTTATACAAAATTAGGATGAAGATCTAAAGCTAAAACCTTCTTAATCAGTAAAATGTTTATAGTAATCTTTTTTTAGGTCTTCATTTCATGGGTAGATTCCATTCCACTGTCACTTCTAAGTAATTTCTAAGGACTCTTATATTCATGCATAACGACGCCCCCTCCCACTATGCCAGGGACGCCCAAGTAATCCTAGGCTCTTACGGCATAATAATTATCACGGTTCGGAGTGTATGAACAATAATAAATCGCAATATCACAATATTTTCAAATATATATATATATATATATATATATATATATATATATATATATATATATATGGTTGGGAAAATATGTAAATAAATTTACCGGTATGTAGAAAATAGAAAAAAATGAAATCCTCCAAAAAGTTTATTTTAGATAGGGAATTTGACGTTAAAACGTTTCGGTTCTTTACACATTGATTACGATATGAGATGTCGATAGAAAAAGTTTTGTCTAAAGGCGATGAAAAGCTTTCCAAAATATTTCTATTTATTTTTTCTATAATCTAAACACACACACACAGACACGCACACGCACACTCACACACACACACACATATATATATATATATATATATATGGGGGGGGTGCGAGCCCGCGCGTGTGACAGTGTGTATGTGTGTGTGTGTGTGTGTATTTGGGCGCATTTCTGTGTGTAGCTGTGTGTGTTTGTATCTCTCTCTCTCTCTCTATATATATATATATATATATATATATATATATATATATGTATATATATATAAAGAGAGAGAGAGAGAGAGAGAGAGAGAGAGAGAGAGAGAGAGAAAGAGTGAGAGAGTGGGAGGGGAGATCAAGTGTCAGTGAAACTGAGTTGACAAAAAGAGGTTAAAGTTATATAAAGCGATAATAATGCTCAGCTACAATGTTCAAATCATTAATTCTTAAGGGAACTTCTTGTTGATTGAATTGTATCATGTTCCCAATGACGAAGCCTCGGGAAATATAAAATATTAAATTAGCATCACTCAAGAGTGAAAGCAATTGATAACGTCGTATTGCAAGCCGTGAGAGATCATTAACTGTTTTTCCTTTGAAATAATGAAAGACTCAGAAAACGAAGAAACGAAGGAAAACGCATTTCAATTTAAGATCATATCAACAATTGATTCATCTGAAAAAATTATGAAAATATTCGAGAAGTTATATGCATATATAGTTTTATGTATTGTGAATGTGTTTGCGTGTTATGCATGTGCATGCACGTGTGTGATCTGCAAATCTGTCAATTAACAATATAAAGGAAATGTGTAATAGATAATTATAATATATTTAGTGTTCTTACCCCGAATATGCTTATACATGTCGTTTTGAATGTTAACGAATCTTAATCAGAACATCTATAATACTGATGACATTTAAAATAAAGATCCTGCGGTCTTATATACATATCAGATTCCTTATCTCGAACATTGTTCTTATTTTTTAATATATAAAATATATAAAATTTAATATATATAACATCAATAGACCGGAGTGAAGCTTTAGATATATCTGTATTTATGAAATGTGATGTTGCATAAGACTTTCTTGAATTGTAACTTTTATTATTATCTTTATTCCAATGGGGAGAAATTCGGTGACAGGCAAAATTTATTTAAATTGTATATTTGACTCAAATATATTAAGTTTTGAGGCTAATATTTTTGTTGCAAGGGGCTCAGTTTAAAACAATAACTAATTCAAGTACTTTTTTATGATCAGTTTACTTTCTTGTATTTAATGAATTTCAACCCATAAATATTCAACCAAACTCTTCGCTAAGGGCATATTGTGATACACGGTTAAATATTTTAAACCGTTTAAATCTGGTTTAAATTAAGATTTTACCTTTTCCTGGACTGGTTGCGAAACCAAGACTAAAGATCTCAGCCTGTACTCCTATTTACACATAGCTGGATAGATTCATGCTTTTAACACTTTGCCTAATTAAACCCCTCACAGCGACTCGCACACCACAGTGATCCTACCGTAAACCGTGGCTCTCGCACGTGACATTTGTTTACACATTTTACCCTGAAAAACTCACTACATGAACATCCCAGCCATTTTTCTTTTATCTCTGATCCAGTTTGTGAACTCTGAAATATCCATCGTAGAAGTAAAAAAAAGAAATATCAATAAAATTTGGTTTAGCCGTGGGGGATATTTGGGAAGAAAATAGTTAAAGTTAGCACTAAAACGAAGTGAAATGCAATTAGCTTCGTACAAGATCTAAATTCGGTTACGCCCAGCAAAATATTTGTCCAGTGGGGAAATCCTGTTTTTCTTTTCACATTAAATATTAGTTTTCATTAGAGAAAATTCCGTATGTAAGTTACGCAGACAACCTGGACGCAACATTCAACCGGTAGAAAATGATATCCCCCATGAATTACTTATATAAACACACCCATATACAAGAACCTGCTCATATACATATATACGCAATACCTTTACCCTTCATGTATTTTCTAATAAAAATATTGTTATTATAATATATATATATATATATATATATATATATATATTATATATATATATATATATATATATATCCGTTTTTAGAGTTATCATTTATCGCATGTAACAGTCTCAAACGATGATCTATGAGATAAATATCGTTAGCACTTTTAGGAACAAAATTACTATAGAGGAATAATTGCGCAATTTAATCTTAAAACTATCAACAAGTCAATCGCATATTTTTGAAAAGAAAACACACAAAATAGGTAGGTGTAAATGGATGACAAAAGAAATGTGTTTATCACTATGCAATTTTCAAAGTTGAATTTGTCAGTGCCATACCCTATTCAGCAAGAACGAATAAATCGCGCAATGTATAAGTGGGATCTTTCAAGTTATCAAAATATGGGAGTATCAACCCGTAAAATTACTTTTAAACAGTGGTGTATTTTTAATGACAAATGTTTGTGGGAGGGAATTGTGTCATGGTGCATTTTTCTTCAGAAGGATTGGCCAACTGCTCCTAGTTTGATTCACTGTAAACAGAACTTGAAACAAAATGCATGCGTGGAATTAATAATTTGACATTGGGAAAATTTACCCATCACAACCTGTATATGCACAAACACACAAACACACAACTATATACAGACACACACAAAGTCACACACAAAAAAGGGAATTTATATATATATGCATTTATATATATACTTGCACAGCCACACAGACACAGTCACACAGACAAAAGACAGACAGACAGACATACAGACAGACAGACAGACACACACACACATATATATATATATATATATATATATATATATATATATATATTTAAATGCGAATTTTGACAGACAGTTTACGGTCGTTGTTGACTTAATTTGAATCTCTCTATCTATCTCTCTCTCTCTATCTATCTCTGTATATATATATATATATATATATATATATATATATATATATATATATATATATATATATATATGTGTGTGTGTGTGTGTGTTTGTGTGTGTGAGTGTGTGTGTGAGTGCATCAACGTCATATTGCTAAAGAGAAAGGATTTCAATCTCAATTATAATTTTCCAGTTAATTTTCTAATCCATCGTATTGTTTATTTTAATATGACTTTTTTTTTCAAAATTATCCCAATAACAATTTGCCTCTATGCCGAGTTGGCCGATGCATTAATCCCTTGTTTTTAATTAATTAAAACAGAAAATGAAAGGAATGATTGATAAACAAAGTTATGACAATAACTTTCTCACAAAATGCATTTCATTCACAATCTTAGAACAAGTATCAATTATGCAACCAAGTCTCTAGAATCATGGGTTAAACATGTACGTCACTCTCAAAAATAAACAGACTCGTCTTTTCTTACGTATGTTAAATATCTTTTAACGTAATATTATTACGATTGTTGTGTAATGGTTAGCAACATAGTCTTGCAGATTCATTACTACTGAATAGCGAGTTAGATTCTCGCTGGTCGTCCCATACTTGCATTGCGTGACGTCCTAAACGTATCGAACGGGTTAAGTAAATATCTAGTATTACAATAATATGAATACTCCTTTTGTATGTACCCGTTCTCTTATTAACACATGTAAGTGATGTGATTTATTCAGTCTCTCAATATGAAAAAAAAAAGATTCCGGATAATATAGCATGCATTGCCAAGCATTAGTAATCCAATTTAACTTATGATTTGAATACTGAATTTCCAATTTGGTTGGTGATTTGGTTTTCCCGGTTGAGTCAAATCAACTGGATATTTCAACTTAACTATATTAAATGACATTGTCACTGGTTGACTCATATTTTGTGTTTCCAAACAATGACAGCAAAGTGCATCAATTTCAATTTGTGATTTTAACGATAGATAAATCTAATTTATTTAATGATTTGTCGTATCTTAAGCAACGTAAATTCATGTCTTGGGTATGTGACATATAAAGTTAAGTTCTTTCAATGACAATCTTAAATTATTTTTTTTAATTCCGAATTATTGCAGATATATTATAGTGAATGTAATGCATTTATTGATAATTCGTTTTAGAAGCACTCTAGTTTATATCCCACATTTTAGGTACATATTTACCCAATTCGGTCGCCACGGAGAGGATGTGATACAACGTATTAACTATGGGCCATCCAGCGATAATCGATTTCACTTTTCGGTAGTAATGGATCTGCGAAACTAGCTTGCTAACCATAATGTAGTGATTTTGTTGATATTTCGTTTTAGAAGCATTCTTTTTTTAAATCCCTCATGTTAGGTATTCTCATACAATTATTGTTCTAGCAGGTTTGAAAAATACTCATGTACATTACACATGAAACGTATTTCAGATTTCATAAATTTTATAATATATAAAATAAATTGGGAACTGATATTTTGGTTCCGCAGTTGGAGTAGAAATAAATTATAACAGGTGTGTTCTCTTTTAATATCGGATTTATTCTGTGTAGCAGGGGATAGTTAGTCGCTTACCCACTACATTTTTCTGGGTAAATAACCAAAAACATTATTAGAAATGACGGCACACTTAGGTCCTTTTTTTTGGAAAGGGTTATGTTATCTTTTAGATATGATGAACCACCTAACAGAGTCCATAAGAAATCTTTGTATTCTTTGGTGTTAGGATTGGGCAACTAGATACTAAATCACCAATTGTCTCAACGTGATTCTTAAATAATCAACCTATTAATACTGTACCATTGTTATTATCTCTTCCTGGCAATTCCTGGTAAATAGGGTTTACTTCTATTTAGTTTCTATTTGACCATTAAAATTACCTCCGTCTATGCTTTTAGTCCAGCTCGCATCAAGTACTAATAGATTTAATGTTTCACGTGAGCGCCATCGTTATTTTGGAGTGGATATACCTTGTGATTTAGCATCCTTTTTATGCTGTATGTTTTTGGTTGAGTGATGGTATCTATTTTCTTTTCAGTGACGTTGGGATGATAGAAAGTCTCTTCAGGTATTTTTGATTCTTCAGAGTAGACTAGCTAATCTTAACAATGCTGTCTTGATGGTCTCGATTTTAATCTTCTTTTCAATCGAGCCAATATATTTTCAAACCTCAGGGGACCGTTCAAATAACAGCAACTACAATTGGTATCACTTCATGTTCCACGTATTTTTTCAGTTCTCTGTCAAAATTAAAGTATTTCTTTTTCTTTTAGCTTTCATTCATTGTTTACACCGTGGTTCGCCGGAGCGGCAGAATCCAGTAGAAGAAAATATTTTCTTGTTGATAAACACTAGGTCTGGTCTTCTGGACGGGATTATGTAATCCGTCTGTATCTCAAAATTCCTGAGAATGTCATGTATCTTATTCTCTAGAGTGTGTTCTTGTTTGTGCGTTTAACGTTTGGTGTTATAGTCACCATTTAATTTCTTGCTCAATTATCAATGGATTATATTTCACCCCTAGTCGTACATATCGGTCATCTTGCTAGGATTGGGAATTCGTTTTTATTTCAAAGTCACAGAGGAATTTGTTGGATTTTATTTTCTCGGGGATTTCCTGTTGTTTACATTTTAAAATTGTCTTCATGGTCAAAGTATAGTTGCTTTCACAATCCGAAATGATCAATTGCTCCAATCATCATATGTATCATTCTCCTCTTTCCTTTCCAGTTAGATGCATTCATTTATAATATGAATTACTGATTCCTGAAAGTCTACACATATTATAGACTCGTTATTATTGTTGTTTATGGATGCTAATAAGAATGATTTTTCCCTCTATAGTTTTTATCTTTCTCGGTTTAGTAACATCTATTTTTTCTGTGTTTTTGTATTATTTTTTGTTTATACTAATAGTAAATATATGCACACTCCGGGTGCAAGTATTTAAGTTTTAATGTAATAAAATATTGTATCAAATTAGAAATGCTAATGAAACTAGATAAGAAAGAAGATAAAAATATTTGAAACAGAGGAGGTTATAATAAAAAAATAGAAGAACTGAAACTTACTCTTCCCTCACTCCCGTCTTTCATTGCTAAATTTTCCTAATTTAACTATCTAGTTAAAATAGGAAGTAAAGAATAAAATTACAGTTATTTTTTTCTTGTTAATGGATTACTTTTAAAATTTATGCCTGAGATTTTAGATAATATTCATTAAGATAAAACCAAACAATTAGAAATCAGTAATAATAAGCACATATTTATTAAAATCAGATTTTTAATATCAATATGCAAATTAGCCTTCCCATTAACACTGTAAACTGCTATTTTGTTGTATATATAAATACAATTGTATGTTATTAGTATGTAGATATTACCAACAGTATTAATAATGTAAAACAATTTTATTAATAATTGAGGTTTAGATAAAAATAAAATCCTGTAGAATGTGACGTAAATAACTAAGGGAATTGTTACTTGAGTAGGAATATAGTTTCGGTTACAGACAGAAAAACAAACAATCTCCATTATAATAAGAAGATAATTAGCTGCTCGGATTCATCTTCATTTCATCTTGTTTGCATATTTTGAGCCTCTGAGTGTTTGTGTCTACACATTCCTAAATGCGATCTTTCTAATTTAAACTGCAAAATGAGTACAATATGAGTTTATTAACAATTATACAAATATAAAGCATGGTAATAACCCACGATTCCGATATTCCCGTATTCGATCATCAATTGTACTGGAAATCCACAGCTTTTAGTAATTCATCAGCTCTCCTGATCGAATACAATAAATACGGAGTCTTGAGTTATTACTCTGCCTAATATTTATAAAAAATATCAATATATTATGGTATGCACACACACACACACACACACACACACACACATATATATATATATATATAGGTGTGTGTGTAGGTATGCATACATAAATAGGTATATATGTATATATATATAAATACATATATATGTATTTAATACATGCATATATATATGTGTGTATGTATATATATATATATATATATATATGTGTGTGTGTGTGTGTGTGTGTGTGTGTGTGTGTGTGTGTGTGTGTGAATGTATGTATATGTATATTTCATCTGTCAGTGTTGCTTCGTAGCTCACAGCAAGGCGGCGCTAGTATCACACTCGAGAAAACACAAAATGTCTTCTTGATAGCATGTACAACGTGGTAGGAAACAAATCACTCACTGCTGACCCTCATCTATCGTTTACGATGAGAGATCGACCACACACGCACACACACAAACACAAACACACACACACACAAAAACACACACACCCACATAAATAAATATATATGTATATACATATATAGAGATAGATAGGTAGATAGGTAGACATGTAGTACACTCAGGCTTATACAAAAATACAAATTTCTCCTACACAACCATTGTTTCACCAGGCACTTATTCTATGCATACATGCATAATGTTTGTTTAGAAATATATTGAAACTCCATATTGTTCAGATTTAAATAGTCTGTGGGTGAATGTGTTTTGATCGGGCCGAATACAAAGAACTACTTTTATACCCCATCAAAGAGATTTTTTTTTCTCTTTTTTTTTTTTTTTGATCGGCCGATGTCCAATGAACGTAACGAAATTTCTGTCCTTTTTTAATGAAGGATCAGTAGCATCATAATTCCAATCCCACATTCAATTAGTTCCCCGAGAAAAACAAACAAAAAATCGCTCGCCTCTAATAGATCGTTATGCGAGATCCTCACTTGATTGCATTAGCCTGCCTCCTGAAATAATGACCACGAGTTTTATGTCTCTTTATAGTTTTTATTTAATCATTTAGAATCCCCTATTAAAAGACTAATTTAGATTGCCTCTTGTAAACGCTGCACTTTTTTATATACTTTTCTTTTTTTTGTTCATTATGAACATCAAAATTTTAATTTGCATTTATATCTTTTTGTCTTCAATGAGATTCTTCCTTCGTCTTTTTTTCGGGTTTAATTGCTAAAATCTGCTTTGTTTCAGAATGTCCTCAAGGAGTTTAATTGTGGACTTTCTGATGTAGCAATGCGTCCATTGATAGCATTTCTCCGGATCATTAAACCTATTGCAATTATGCTGAAAATTGGAATTCAGATCTTTATAAAAAACAATCAGACTTGAGAATTGAAGCTTATAAAGGCGATCGAAAAAAACATCCTTTGTTACTAAAACAACCGGAAATTCAAACAGTTCAAAATAATTACAGTTCGATTTGCTTTGACATCTAGACGGGTCCACACTGTTCTTTCTTGTGGTCACACACTGACATTATTTCGTTTTGGTAACAAAGTGATTAATATTACCACTTCTTAAATTTTGTAATTTAACATATGAAAATGTTGATTTTTCTCAACACCAAAATATTTATGTTAAACTATTTTCTTTATTGAATACTTAATTCCTAAAAAAACATTATCAACTGATCATGCAAAGATGTGTATAACTGTGAGTTCAAAACCTATTGAATTATTTTATTATTTGCTATAAAAATTGTTAGATCTATACGTAGTACGTCAAATCATGTGTACAACCTAAGTATAAAATAATTGCATTGAGGATATATAGATATATAGATGTATCGATACACAAACAAAGTCATTTAGACAAAAAAGACATGTTGGATATTACTGGAGGAGTAAGGTCGAAATTATGAAACATTCTGCGGTGGACTCATTCACAGGGACGCACCACAGAAAAATGACAATCATCATCTCTGGGCGAACACTGAATGCCGTGGTGAGAACATGCCAGGAGTGATGACATTATAGAGACGTATGACAAAAGAAAGACTCATGGGAAGCTGTGCTCCCAGCACAAATTAATGTTGATGATATATATTAAGAGAATCATATATATATATATATATATATATATATATATATATATATATTTTTGTTTGTATGTATATGTGTAATAATTAAGAAATGGTATGCATATATATATATATATATATATATATATATATATATATATATAGTGTTCTATGCTATAATAGTTTAAAACCTGAAATACAAAATTACGGGTGCTAAATTACCGTTATTAAAGGTTCATAAGTATAATACAATAACCAGACGTTAGAATAGTAAAAAGCCGTAAGCCAAGCGTCAAGGTGGTTGGCACTAAACCATCACCTTCAAGCACTTTTACAATAAAATGGTTGGGTGTTTGCAGAATACGATCGAAACAATCACTTATGATTTGACATTGAAATGACCAGCTGATTGATAAAATTGATGCATAACCAAATAGATACATTAATCTATGTTATTAACAGTGTTCTTTTTAATAATAAAAATAATAAAAAAGAAAAGCTATCGAATGGAAACATTCTAACTCTCCGTTAATGAAAAAGTTCCAGACGTAGCTGTCAATAATGTATGTCATGCTGACAATTTTCTTGGGCATGAAAGGCCAAATCACTATTGATTTTCATGAAAAAGGTGCAACTGTAAACAATGTTTTCTATTGCCATATCTTTCGATCAATTTCATCTTATTTAAAATGGTCCTCGTATATACAATAGAGTTTAGGGGATATAATAGATTTTTTAAGACTGACATTTAACTCCAGAACATTTCCCTGTGTAATTTCAGACTTCCCTAAAAGATCATTCACCAATTTTGACAAATAATTATTAGGTTACTCATGTCCCTCAATAATTTCTTACAATCCCAAAGATTAACAGACATCAGTTACTTCTGAATATATTATTATATGATATTCCCCATTGACAGATTGTTTTAATATCTATTGAGTTTGATGCTGATAGATCTCAAATGTTATATAATACCACAAGTATTCGATAGACCAGTGACTGCTTCTGCTTTTAGCGGGGAATAAGTAGTACCTAAATTCGATGAGGTGGCCTCTTGTCGGTATCAGCTGGACAGCGAGGGGGTATATCACCTTTTCGCTCACGCTAGACCGGAGATACTGATTTTACTCCACCACCCAACTTTGCCTAACAGATCAGATTACTCAGGCGCTGAGTTGGAAAGGATTGATATGGAACCCAAAACACTGCGTTTGCTCGCCTCCATCGGCGAACACCCATGCCAACATAATCACCTTTCCTTCCAGTTGTTAAACTCATCGTTTCCAGATCTTTGTTTGCTAAAATTCCTTAGATTTTACCTAACACTATTTTAACAAATGTGGAGGACCATCGCTAAATTCCTCTAGAGATTTCTTTATTAGATTTCCACTTATCAGTGTGTGGGGTCCATTTATTTTATGTCTTTGGTGACCGCGCTTTAAAGATTTTTTTTTACTTGGTCATTTAAAAAAAAATCTAAGCTATGTTGATCCATATGTATGCATTTACCTAGTCACTCTGTCATAGGCAAAATGGGAGACAAGATCAATTCTGAAGCAGAGTAAAGTTGGGGTGAATTCTGGGACTCTTTGTCGAACCAAAGCTAAGGAGCTAAGTCTGCCCGATTATTAACCCCTGCTAGGTAGTAGAACGAGATTTATTCATGTCTTTCTCAAGGGAATTAGCGTGAAGTAAAACACAGCCCCGTCTAGGATTTGAAATCACCAATTCCCTTTCCTTCAACCATAACCGTTAGGCTAAGCGTACCAATTTTTGATTTTGTGTAGGTGTGATTAAATGTATCTGAGTTAGATTTACTTAATAATAAATTCCTGTAATCTCAATCTGAATTTACCATGAATGCAAATTAAAAATCACGGCGTTTTATGTCATCATATGGTCGTTATTTTAATATATGAGAAATCTCACTAGTCCAGACACCGAGAAACATAGTGAAATAAATATAAAGTCCAAATCACATGCTTGAACACACAGTTAATTTAAGCTGTATGAGAAATGTGAACGGATGTATATTCAACTTAATAATTATATTTATGTTTCAATACCTGTTGTATGCCTCCAAAAATATATATGTAAATTCTATATGTGCAGGCATTAATTACTACTACAGATACTTCATCATGCATCTCTTTCAAATTTTACAGAATATTCAAGGATAAAATGTATTTTTTAGTTCATTAATTTTTACGACTTGTTCAGACCCATGAATACATTGTTGTATGATGCGTCTCGAGTTTACTCAAATGCAACTCCAATGATTTCGAGGTATAGCCATATGATTCCTGTTATTTTTTCTGATACTATCAATAATGTGTGTAGATCATTTATTTTTGTTGTTATATCACAGATTTATCATAATAAAGAGGATACCTCGGATTACTTTCACTGTTGCAAGGATAGATGTCTTTTGATGAATTCAACTAAATATGTGGAATTCGTCATATATATTATAAGACTGTCCAAATTTCATCATCAATATTATCATCACTAATTTCTGAATCTTTCGCCGCCACCCCTCTCTATCGGGCATCGCGCCTGGCACATTCTCATCACTGCATCCAGATATGATCTATGTAAGTCTCTTCTTGTCAGCCAAAAACTAGTGTTTCCATATATAGGTGTCCACAGAAGAACCTCTCCTATGAGTTCATCCTTATTGTTCCAGCAGTGTCAGGCGTGTCTTGTTCGTCTTACTCGGATGATTTGTGTGATAGGAGGTACATGGCAGCACAACTGCTTTTTTGTGGAATACTGCTTTTAGGATTTGCTGAGGACAGCACGCAGCTTCCTTGTGTAGTTATCGTAGCTTTGTTTCCTGTCGGTAAAGTTCATAGGTAGATCCATACAGAAGCACTTATGCGACTACATCATGGAAGGTTGATAGATGCCAACACAAATGTGTGTGGGTGGCGAATATAACCATGATTGTTACCTCATGCTTAAAATGGAATGCCTATTTATCAAGATGTAAGATATTGTGCTTATGTGTCAGCTTGTTGCGTTATTTGATAAAGTGAATTATTTGTGTAAAAGTTGTCCTTAATCAAAATTTATATCAATTTATTCCCTTTCTTAAGTGGGTTATAGTCTATCTATTGCAGTTTAAAGATTCCAGTAAGTCCATTAATATTGTATATAATCGGATATTTCGTAAATAAATTGGTCGACTTGTGTCTATCTGCATTATGGCAAGTAGGTTGGTTGGTTGGTTGGATTTTACGGCATTTCAATACTTTTTAGGTCATTTCAAGCCGAAAATGTTTTTGTGTTATTCATTCTTGTTGGGTATTCAATTTTTAACTGATTTAAAAAAAACATATTCAAGCTCATTTCTTTTAATCTATTTCAGCTATTGATGGAAATCTAGCAGGTACTACTAATCTGGATCAGAGCGGACCTGCGAGTAATGGTAATGAAGAGGTAATCCACAATCCCCATAGGTTCAGAATTGGAATATTGTTCCTCTCTGTAGTTTAATGTCATCCTCCGAACACTAAGACCCTCAGCCACCACCTTTTAGCACATATATAATAAAAAGGGTTGGTTTTTGCCATAATAAAAATACAGTCATATAGGTGATAGGCCTTGACTTGACCAGTCGATTGATCGGAGTGGGCCTCATCGACCGCCCATAAATAATGACAAAAGTGTAGTGTTGCATTTCATGGACTGCTCAGCAACTAGAAGTCCATCCTTAAGCATCACTGGTCACCATTGGGAAAGTCTTACTTTTCTTCAGAGGTGCAGTTGGCGCAAGCTACTGCCTCATCCTTTAGGGCTTATCTGCGTTATAGTTATAGGTTTCTCTTTTTATGAGAACTTGGATGTTTATAGATTTGGGATATCGGTTGATTTGTCCATAGTTGGTTTTACCTATCATTCTTTCATTACATCCTAAATCGCCTATCCACCATGTCAGCAGTGATAGAGTACTCTGACAAAAAAGGAATGAATTTTGTATGACACTAAACTGCTTCAGTGAACTCAAGTTCTGGACATCTAAGGAATATAGAGTATTCATCTCCTGGTCCAGTCATCATCATCATCATCATCATCATCATCATCATCATCATCGTTGTTGTGCTGACAACGAATTTCCATGACTTTCTTTGTCTCTTGCCTCTCCATCAGTCATTGATCCTGGCAGGTGCTCCATACGACATCCAGTATCCGCAAAAGCTGATCCATATAAATTCTTGCTGGGCGGCCAACACTGGCGTGTTCTTTTTTACAGAAAAGCGTCATCCGAGTTCGTCTTAAGCTCACCAGCAGTATACACCATGTTTAGTGCGTTTTATTAGGATGGTTTGATAGGTGAACAACTGTTAAAAAACAGTATACGAAATGTAAATAAAGATGTATAATTTATAGCGTATTCGAACCTCTTGTCATACAATAACCACAGACTGATCGACGTGCTGTTAAAATCATTTACTCACTCAATAAATCAATAGTTTAATTTGTCTGTATTGGACTCGCACTTCGGGATTTTATAACCTAAAAAAGAGGATATTTACCCAATCTTTTCGCCACGGATATGATGTGACATAAGGTCGCATATATGGGACATCCAGCAAGGACCAGACTCGCTATACCTTAGTAATGGATCTGCAAGGATATCTTGCAGACCCTTACACCAGGATAGGACGCCCCCAAACCAGAAAACATATTTGCTAGATAGTTATAGCATATTGAAAGTTACGTTTCGGAAACCTTCTCAGAGAATTCAACAGTTGTTGATTTCAGATATTTAGAACAACTTCAATCAGTATAAGAAATTATTATTTCTAGTGAATTATTTCTTTGGGAAGAACAAACACTTAGATATTTCTTGTGTACATTTTTAGCTACGACGAACTCGATACGCAGATTGAACCTATTTGCATTCGGGGAGTGGCGCTACCGTAAGGAACATGAGTGGCCACATGTTTTCACATTAAAATTCCGGGCCCCCACATTGTTCCTTTAATATCTCAGCATTCAATTTTAATAGCCTCTCTCAAACCTTTTATTGTAGACTGATCATATGAGAGAACCCAATCAAATTCAAAGCCATCAAAACTGACCTTGGGGTCAATGCTTGTCAATCAAACCCATTTGAACCAATGTCCCCGAGTACAGTTACTGTTTATTTTTAAAATCTACGCTACTCTCAAACTAATGAAGACGGCGATTCTTATTTACTTGTTTATGGTACTCGAAATTTTCTTGGAATTTGTAAATAACGAGTTATTCGATCCATTCAATGTATTCATTTTGCTTCCCGTGCTAGATATCTCGAATTGATTAATAAGCCTATCCCTTTGTTTGTTTGAAGTGATTGTTATTGTATCGTGATTATTATTGTATTGTGAAAATGGCAATTTCCTTTGTTTTCTAGCTGTTTTGGAATAATGTATTTTAAAAGAGAAACAACACATATAGAATGTCTTCAGATAAGGTATACACGGATTTATTTGAACTGTTTTCCTTATCTTGATTGGTCTAGTTACAACGTTTCTGTTGATATACCTTCATTCCTTTTTCACATTTTTATAATGTTTGATTTCATTCTTGAAAGAGTTAAAGTGTTTTCATTCCACTTCCCTTGCTACAAGATGTCTCCAATTGATTATTCTATTTATTAGTGTGTTGTTGCTGTTGTTGTTTTTGTCTTCTTTTGCTTGCTTGTTAATTTGCCCATTAGGTACCCTGTCTGTTTATTCCGTTGAATTCCCCTACCAGACATAAGGATTGAAATCTTTATCACAGGTTAACTGCAACGCTTAAACAACGCTTATCTTCAATTGAAATCGTCCCTGCGACAAAGGCCACAGTATACAATAACTAAAACGATGTGGCTGTAGAAATAGGAATTAGAGAAAACGTTAGAATAAATCGATAATGATAAATCATCATCTAAGATTTGAGATAAAAATTGTCAGAAGAAATCTCCCACGCCTTGTTTTTACTATTATCTATTCAACTGTTTCCTACCGGATGCATTACACGAATAAAAATGACCGAAAAGACAACGTCTGAAATGTACTGAATAAATCAATACTGAATATATTAAAAAATATGAGTCATATCAAACAAGGTTTAAATAAAATGTTGACAGATGCAATAAATTCTTTAAGAAAAAAACGAACAATTTTTGAGTTAATGATATTTTGAAAGCTAAAATTCTAAGATATTTAGTAGAACATTTTAAGAAAAAAACCAAAAAGATTTTAAGTTAAACCAATGCATAATGTTTTTTTTAATGTATTATTGACGTTTTTAAAAATCAGTCTTTAAACATAAACATGCTCATGTTTCCTATTTCATATAAAGCCATGCTGTAGAACAAAGAAATGTATAATTCATGAAGTATCCAATTATTGTCTCTATATGATAGAAGACGCTAAGAAACTATGGTTCCTCAACTGTAATAGAATAACTGTCTTTACAAAGAAATAGTGAGACTAAATAGGATATAAGATCGATAAATATTAACTGACAAATATATGCATTGGAAAATTGTATTAAATATACGGTGGATTATAGCGTGTAAACAGTTTAGAAGAACAAGTAGACCACAACATGATTATATATATATATATATATATATATATATATATATATATATATATATATATTGAGGGTTATCATAGTGATCACCACTTCAATGGATGGAATGAAAGGAATGAAAAAAAATGTCTATTAATAAAACAAGGGCCCTTTCGTCCGATGCTTGTCAAGTTATACACCCGGAATAATTAAAAATCAAGTTGTAAACAAATGTTTGACATGAATGGATATGGAAGGATTAAGGAAATGGTTTGACAAGAGGGGGAGGGGCAAAACAAAACTAAGAAACTCCCATCAAGTCGCAACAGGACCAAGCCGCTCACCCAATAGAATAAGTGAGTGGTTAGGCTTAATTTGTCTGCACTAGGACATATGTATATAAGTGTACCGTAGAAATGAATTCAACGGCACTTGGAAGCGGACAGTTTCTCACCAGTTCGATTTTTAAATCACTAATATATATATATATATATATATATATATATATATATATAATATATATATATATATATATATTTAAACCCTGCTAAACGAATACAACTCGCACTAAAAAAAAAACGCCCAAACTGTATAACAATTAAACAAGCAATAATCCTCATGACCAGTTACATGGTGGAATCATTAAGGTAAAAAATATGGGAAACTTTCTCTACCATCTGGATCCCGATATACAAAAGGCAATAAGAATACTTGAACGTCTACACTAAAGAGGAAATGTTTCACAGTCTTTAACAAAACCTGCTTAAATGATTTATGTCTATA
>CM042139.1:148562095-148572095 GCA_023376005.1 Doryteuthis pealeii
TGTACACATCTTTTAGTCACGAAATAATATAATATTTTATCTCTTGGATTTCAGAGTGATCTTTTGAATGGTGGATTTTAGCGTGGGAAATCTGCTTTATAAATGACATCATTTGCACAGTCGTAGTCCCTAATAAAATTGGCTCTTATTGTTAAATATACTCAAATATGTTGATGCCATTCGACAAAAATAGTTCTTAACATTGTGACATTAATAGATAGAACAATATTGAAATTTTCCTCTGTAAATATAGAGATATAAAAATGTTAAGATCCGTTAGTTAACATTCGTCTTTTGTACATGAGAATTATAATTCTGATATATATTTTTTTAAATTAATCTTGATAGGTAGGTGGATCTCAACGATATGTCAACCTGTCTGAAGTTATTTTATACATAGAGGTTATAGAATTGCTTCCATTGTACGATCATATTTACATTTTTGCGTACTTGCATCCTAAGATTTTTTGTCCACGTTTATGTGATATCAACAAATCAAATATCCTATCTAAACCAGACTTAGACGAATATCCTTAACCATAACCAAATGAGAAATGATACAAATACACCTGCTGTAGCTGAAAATTACGAATTAAATCTTAATCCCTTTAGCCTTGTGAGTTAGTTTGCTCTCGGGCTGTTAATCCGTTAGAATATTCTTACCGTTGTAGAAAGCTAGAATCCAATCTCAAACACCATCAGTAACTTGTAAATTTTATTTTCGTAAACACCTTCTCGGTTGCCAGCGCATATGAAGTAGTCGATGTTAAGGGAATTAATAGAAAATAAAATTCTTATAGTTGGTGTCTTTCTAGCGTCTCTATCCTTTACAAATCACCTCCTGTAGTTGATGGCTTTTAGCGAAGAAAAATTCAAAAAGATTGATTAAAACACCCGCGGGGACACACCCTTTAAAAAGTTGAATTATCAGAAAGATTATCTGGGTAAATAACAGAGGTTGAGTAAGTTCAGTCCTTTCTATTTTCCACAGTTTTGAGTCAGTGTCATCTAGATTTTTAAAATATATATTTACCAACACCTCTGCACGAGCAGGATGCGACATGAGGTCAATTTCTTAAACGGAAGTTATAATAGGTCTGAATTCAGAGTTTTCCTTCTTCTAGACTGGTTACAAACCAAGGTTAAATATACCAGTCTATCCTACTATTAACCCATAGATGGATGAAGAATAGTTGGATTCATACCTTCCCCAAGGGTATTAGCCCTATGTGAAATGCAGTCAGCCTAGTCCAGGATTTGAACTCGGTTCGACGATTCCTTTTCCTACGATTCTAACCATTACACTACGCGCCTGTTTATAACTTGTTCAGAGTGTGAATAAAATATGTACTAAATAATACACCTCGTCCATTTTCATATTTTGTATACATCCAACAAGTACTAATGCAGAAATAACGGTTTATCCAAATAATTCGCACCCAAAACAAAATGATCAACACGTTTGTAATTTTGTTAGAATTTTAATTCATGATTAAATTGTTCTTCTTTACTGATAGAACAATGTTTTCTGTTTGTTGTTTCATGTCTGGAAAAGAAATTCTAAAGCTTTGATATGGAATAATGGCTCCATTTAAAGACAACACGCCATAGCCAATGAAGTTATAAAGTATTGATCGAGATTCTGCTTCTTATTTTGATAGAGTGATCATTTAAATGTTCTATATCTCCAAGTTTAGTAAACATTATGCAGTGTATGAATGCTAGAAGATATCCAAATACAATTACATTAAATTAAGCAAATATTTATGTATTTATTTTATTAAGTTTTTATGAATGAAACATTGAAAGTAAGCTATCTACGAAGATATATCGTAGCTATTTATAAGGTATGTTAAAGTACAAATTTCTCATCAAAGAACAGATGTCAATAAAATAAAATACATTTTGTTAAAGAGATTAATACTAATACAACATTAGGAACATTTAATACTTTGCAGACTAACTAAAGAAGATATAAACTTGCTATTCTTTAAGATGAACTATTTTACGCTAAAGTGTGATTCTACAGAAAAACAGTATCGACTAACCAAATTTGAATGTTCCATGGGTATGACACTAAACTGCATCTAGTGGTGAGGTTCCAAGTCTGGAGCTCTCTGGAATGTAGAGTACCTCTTGATTCTCTTTACTCCCAGGTCCTCTGTGAACCGGAGTTGTTGTACCAGTTTATGTTACATCTATGGGTTGAAGAGATATGTTTTTAAAAATGTGTTTAAGAAAATGTGTTTTTAAAGAGGGAATACCCAACAAGTATGAATAAGACAAAAACTTATTCGACATAAAATAACACAAGAGTTGACATGCAGTAAAATGCAAACTAACCAACCAACCAACCAACCAACCAACCAAATGTTAAAATGTTATGCTAGTTTCATAACCTGGACGAGGCTGTTTAGATTTCCCATAGCGCTGATATCTCATTTAAAGTATTTATATGGTTCAGAGTAGTGTGGTAAATAAATATCTAGGGTTATAATTTCTTTATGGTATTATAAAAAATGATTATTGGAAAACAACTGTGCCCATCTTCGTAACGCGGTTAATTACAAAATATCGAAAATGACACTAAAAGGAAACCAATTAATTTATATTCATCGATTTCAATTTTATCGGTTTTTGAATTAGATAGAATGAATACAAACCTATGGATCTGCCTTTAACCAATGATAAAAGTTGAATGTTTTGCGGTAATATAATTATTGAATTTTCTAAAAAAGATATTTAATTATTTTTCCCAAAATTACCCCTCACAATTTTGTCGATGAATATTGCATATGCACGAAGTATTTCATTATTATTTTATTTTTGCTTTGACGCATGTGCTTTTTGAATATGTTTTTTTTATATGTTTTCATGAATCCCAGTGTCCAGGAATGCATTTATTCGTGCCTGTGCATATCATTATTATATTATTATTATTATTATTATTATTATTATTATTATTATTATTATTATTATTAATTTTTAATTTTAAGAAAATTCCGTTTTTATTTCATTCGAATCAAAATTTGAAGAAACGATGTATAAAAAAAATCAAGATCCATGTTTTAAGTATCGTTCGGGGCAGCATAATTTGATTCGATTAGTTTATCGTTATATTTCGAACGGTTTTGACATAAGTTGTGCACATTTTATGTCCAATGCATGAAACTGCAACATTTCATTTTTTTCTTGCTTTTGTTCTCCAAATTCATTCACACATCCAATTAGGTGAATTGAGAGTCTGAGTAAGATGGGATCTTTTTCAGTTAGTTAAAATTATTGACACGTATATGTGCACATTATTCTTATTGAAAGATTAAAAGATTAAATAAAATAAAACATTATAGATAGTTAATTCTTTTAAGACAATAAAAGTTCACACGTTATCATAATCTATCTGATACAGCATGTGAAATCCCAAAATACGTCCCAGCCTAATGTTCTTAATTAAACCAATGTTTGTGTTAAAATTAAAGGTAATGTATTTGTGGAATTATTTTCTTGTGTAAAGAAAGTTCCAGGTAGAATGTATATTTTAATTATGATAGGAAGACTAACTCATGTTTTCAGTTTTTTTTTCCATTTCCTGAAAAGGAGGAAGTTCTTTTTGGATTTAAAACTGAATCGGTTTCAGTAATCTTTATTTTCCTGGTATAATTAATTTGAAGGTTCACATTATTCTTTCTATTGTCCTTTAATACGTCACACCTTCCAACAGTATATATATATATATATATATATATATATATATATATATATATATATATATATATATCAACCCTTCCACTAGGTTGAGGATGCGATCCATAGGAAGATTTTCAACGGAGTACTGCTGGTTTTAATTTAAAAAAACAAATACTTTTCCTTCTCCTATTAGATTTCTTGCTATATCAATTCTACATGGTGCAGTTTACTCATCAATATAACCATACCAAGTGAAAGAGATTCATATATGCCTTTCACAAGTGCAATAGCATGAAAAGCAATTTTACATATCCTCAGACAGGTTTTGAACTTGGATCAACCCGTCGATTTTCTTCGACGATAATGTTACACCAGGAGCGCTTCCTGAGTCGTCGAGTAATGTAGATATTTTCCAAACTTGTACTTCACAGGTAGGGTGTGACTCATGGTATCAAGTATGGGGTATCCAATGAGGATCGATCTCACTATTCAGTATTAATAAATCTGCAAGACTAGCTTGATAATCATTACATTAAGATGGAACTACCAATTCTTCATTAATGTATAGAATAATAAAAATGATACACCTCAGCGACCGCCTATACATATGTTCTTGTGCATGTGCATGTGTATGTGCATGTATATATATATATATATATATATATATATATATATATATATATGTGTGTGTGTGTGTGTGTGTGTGTGTGTGTGTTGTGTGTGCGTGAGTGTTGTGTGTGTATATATGTGTGTGTCTGAGCTTGGATTTCTCAATTTGTACTAAAATCTATAATTTCTAAATTGTTAATATCTAAAGACAATGTGTAAGTGTTTCAGAAATAGCCTGTTAGATCATCAAGCGTACTGTCGGTTAGGGCAGTAGAATACAGCGACTGCAACGCTGCAACGCTGCAGAGAGGTAAAAAAAACAATTTCGCTACCTGTTGGTCGCTGGTGACGAAATGCTTAATGACGGAATCCTAGTGGCTGAGCCGTTCATGTTTTTCAACGTTTCACGTTGTCCCTTACTTGGGCTAGCCGGGTGGTCGATGATGACCCTCCGATCAATCGGTTGGTCACGTCAAGCCCAAGCATCTATATGATAGTCCAGGCCATATTGCTATTATGGAACCTCCAAATCTTTTTAATCATATGTGTGCTAGTAACCAGTGACTGAGTGTCTTAGTGTCCTGGGTATGATATTGAACTGCATCTCGTGGTGAGTTTCCAAATCCTGAACTCGGGGAAGTTTTTAGTACCATTTCATCGCCATTACTGCCATATTCACACTGAATTGGAGTGGTATTACCTCTTAAAGTCCCATCTATAGGTTAAGTAGTTTTAAAAAATGAATTTAAATTTTGTTTAAAAATGAGTTTAAAATATGAACACCCAATAAGACTGGATAAAACAAAAAACGTCTCTGGTATAAAATAATCCAAGGGTTGACATGGTGTAAAACCGAAAATGTCTGTTGAAATGTATATTTATAACCGACAAATGCATAAGAGGAAATAGACAATAATTACAGCACGCAAAACACACACAAAAAAAAAAAAAAAAACAAAAAAACACAAGGACAAAAAAAAAACCGAAGAGTGTAAATCAACAAAATACAAAGGGTAAGACAAAGTAAGCAAATTACAGATGCGATAATCAGGAAATGATTACGCCGAGGAAACAAAAGAGAAAGAAAAATAAACGGAATATTTATTTATAGCAGTCCAAAATAAGTCCATAAAACCAACTATTTAAAAGCTAAAATAGACACGACTCATGGGAAAATGTCAACCAGTAAAGAACGAAATAACTGAATGTAATGAACTGACACAAAAGGAACACAAGTAAAAGTACAGCTGAAATGTGATCCACTGATAATTGTGCATCTAAACTCAAATCCTTTATACATAGATCATCATATGCCGTAAATAAAGAGTCAATGTTCTCTGGGATTTTGAAAAACAATCGGATTAGAAGACTTCACCGTTCCAGATGGTCAAAGAGTTAAAATGACGAAAAAGGGGATAGCTACTTTGCAATTGCCAAAGAACTGAACATGTAATGGAATATGTAGGTAGCAGTCACATTAATCATTGTTAGAGCCCTTGGAACAATCCTCAGAAACCTAGGAAATAATATGAGGAAAGTGGAATTCCGAAAAAAAAGGTATCGTCAAGACTGTTGCTTTAACTGGAATATTGTGGTGAGTCCGAGAGAACTGAAGTGGCTTCCTGATATTCAGACCCCGAGGAAAACCACAAGTGAAACGCACGTAGAGTGTAATAATAATAATAATAATAATAATAATAATAATAATAATAATAATAATAATAATACTGAGCGGGATCTGTGGATATAACCCACTATGATAATTTAACTGTTAAAACATATGATATGTTTAATACGTATATAGTATAATCTTGACTTCACTCTCTCTACCTCTCGTTATCTCTCTCCCTCCCGCCCTCCTTCTCTCTCTCTCTCTCTCTCTCTCTCTCTCTCTCTCTCTCTTTCTTTTTCATCATTCAATTGAAACAGATTATTGTTATCTCTTCTTGGCTCTTACCCAGGTAAGTAGATATGTAGTTAATAGCATATTAATATATAGCTAGTTATAGTAAGACAAGCCACAGACAGAATAGATTGCAAATGAGAAGATATAGACATGGCTACGAAAGAAAAAAACTAAAAAACTAAATCTACATTTGCAGCACAAATTAATGCCAATGTACCAATTATATATCAATGAAAATAGATAAGTCACAACAAATGAGCTAATGTAGGATGTGAACAGCGACGAAACTTTTATCACATACACACGGTTTATAACATATCACACCTAGCACATAATGATAGCCGAATGAAGCAAAGCAACACAAAAACGTTAGACTCGACTTGGTCTGAAAGGAGATCAACTGGGAATTGTCCAAGAAATTAAATTTTGACTCTACAACCAAATAGTATATGCAAAAAAGCAAAACCCATACAAGATAATGGGACGCATAAAACTCTATTGATTTGGTTTTGTTTGTTTTGTTTTACGGCATATCAACCTCAGTGGGTCATTTAATGCCGATAATGTTTTGAAATAAATCAATTCTTAATGGATAATACAATTTTTTTTATAAATACATTTTTCTATTTAACCCATAAATGGGACCCTAACAGGTACTACCACTCCGGGTCAGAGTGGACCAGGGAGCAATGGTGATGAAGGGGTGCTCCACATTCCCCAAACCTCCAAAACTGGAACCTCACCATCAGATAGAGTTTAACGTCATTCCCAGGACATGTACCCGCAGCCACCGCCTTCTAGCACCCATATGATAAAAGGGGTTGGGGATTGCCATAAGGGCAATAGGGTTGGGAAAATCATATAGGTGCTAGGGTTTGACGTGACCAGCCGATTGATCGGAGGGGGCCTCTCCGACCGCCCGTCTATCCCAAGATAGGGCCAAAGTGGAGTATTGCATGTCATGAACTGCTCATCCACCTGGGCTCCATCCTTAAGCATCACAGGTCGCCACCCACGGACAACAGGTGGCCCCATTGGGGGAGTCTTACCCCTCTGCAGAGGTGCAGTCGGGAATTCTCACGCCCCAGCCGACAGGGCGGAAAACTCTATTGAAATTTGAGATATAAACAGATCACCTTATGACAGGATGGGTTGTTTTTGTTGGCGTTTACTATTCTTTAACAAATGAGGAAAAATGTAAAAATCATTTTTTATTAATCACATGAAATGGTTTTGTTTAAAATGGGAAACATTAAAATCAAAATATTGTATCAAGTCTGATTCTGCTGACTGCAAGCCACTAAATTGACGGTTACTAAAACTGTCAAAATCCCCTGTGTGAACTTGATTTCTGTGACCGAAGTATAGCACCAGTTGATCGGGTTGACAATAGCTAAACAACCACATATTTACTTATAGAAAGAACGGTATGAGCTATTAAAAACGTCACTCAGACTGAAGAGCCAGATGGGAAGAACCACAAGATTTCAAATTGCTGAAACAAATATTTGCCTCTAGAAGACGTAGACCCTACCACCAAGAAAATCTCCGATAAAAGAAGGGGCGCAGTCCAGTCAACCTGTGCTGAATTACTCTCTGCTAATTATCAGAGAACAAAACGCCAGACAAGTTCCCCACCGTCTTTTCTCTCTGACCTTGTGTGCTAAAGATATTCCTCTCCGTTATATCTAATATTAAAACAGGTTTTTTTTATTGGTAACGGTGTGTCGTCTCGTTCTTAGAGTTGCCAACAACTACGGCAGCTCATTTCCAGTAATCTCCTGACAAACCACAAAGACGCACCGTTCAAGCTGCGTCAATCCCAGTTTACACAACTACAGCCTGCGTAAAGAAAGTATCGACAGGGCAACTAACAAATGTGGTAGTCCCAAAACTAAGTAATCATAACAAGTACCGTAACTAGCATGGGACCAGAACCTAATAAGAGCTAGAAAGCAGATCTAACAATTAACAAGAATAATGAACTTGTAATCTAACTGATTTCATCATTCCGACTGACGTCAGAGTAAAAATGAAAGTAAGTATTTACAAATACTTGAACCTTGCCAGAAAAATTATGGAACATAAGGCTGACGATGATATCAATTGTAGTTGGTACCCTAAGAAATGTATCCAAGTGTTTGGAAAAGAAACTGAAGGAATTGGAAATCAGTGAGATAATCAGAGTATCCATGCAACAACATTGTTGAGATCAGTTAGAATACTTAGAAGAGTCATGGAGACATGGGCAGAGTTGACGTCACTTTGACTGGTGAAACACCACCAATTAACGCTGGTGTGAAAAACTCGCATTGAAGGAAATACTCCTGTTGCTACTACTACTACTACTACTACTACTACTACTAATAATAATAATAATAATAATAATAATAATAAGACTATATGTATTAAGAAAGGAAGGGAGAAGAGGTCTTGCTAACATAGAGGACTGCGTAGAGGCCAACTCGAAGATTACACACAAATGAGCAAAGTCTGATTACTTAGCGCAGCCAACAAAAGTAGATGTGACATATGGACAAACAGAAAAACAACAAAGACTAGAAAACAAAAATGGGAAGAAAAACAATTATATGGACACTTCAATCGACAAATCGGAGAGATTGCACATGAAAAAACCTGGACGTTGTTAAAAAAGGAAACCTCAAAAGAGAAACTGAATCACTAATAATTGCTGCACAGAATAAAGCCATAAGAACAAACTATATCAAAGCAAAAATTGATAAGACCCAACAAAATAGTAAATGTAGACTATGCGGTGACAGAGATGAAACTGTAAACCATGTACTATGCGAATGTAGCAAACTAGCACAACGGGGGTACAAAACTAGGCACGCCTGGGTTGGAAAGGTGATCCACTGGGAATTATGCAAAAAATTAAATTTTGACCATACACCAAAATGGTATATTCATAAACCAGAATCTGTTATTGAGAACGAAACGCATAAAAGTATCTGGGACTTTATAATAAAAACGGATCACCTTATCCCAGCAAGAAGACCAGACCTAGTGCTGATTAACAAAAAAGAAAGAACTTGTCAACTGGTGGATTTTGCAGTTCCAGCAGATCACAGGGTGAAGCTGAAAGAAAATGAAAAAATGGAGAAATACCTGGACCTTGCCAGAGAGCTGACAAAGTTATGAAATATGAAAGTCAAAATTATACCAATTGCAGTTGGTGCACTTGGAACGGCCCCAAAAGACTGGAAAACAGTTTGGAAAATCTGGGAATCAGAGGGAGAATTGAGACCATCCAGGATACTGCATTGCTGCAATCTACCAGAATACTCAGAAGAGTCTGGAGACCTGAGGAGACTTTTTGTCATTCAGACTCCAGTGAAAGGCCATCAGCTAACGCTGATGTGAAAATTCAAAAGTACAATAATAATAATAATAATAATAATAATAATAATAATAATAATAATAATAATAATATTATGAAGAAGAAGAAGAAGAAGAAGAAGAAGAAGAAGAAGAAGAAGAAGAAGAAGAAGAAGAAGAACTCATGTCGCTATTAAAAATAGAACTAACAATATGAATTATTAGACTATACACCCCCTAGACAGCCCTCTTTCATTAAATAACAGTGACTAACTATTCTCAGCGATCGGTCGCTATAAGAAAACTTATTTGGATTATTTGATATAAACTGGTGTAGAAAGAATAGAAACTGATTTGCAGTTTTGTGCCATTGCACACCTCCACAAAAAGACAAAAAAATATCAATAATGATCAAATTAGTATCATCCTGATTGTTGGCTCTCTTGCAGGTTATACCAA
>CM042139.1:148577095-148654595 GCA_023376005.1 Doryteuthis pealeii
AGATATCTTATAATTCGGTTTCTCTTTTTTTTTTTTCTCATTCTACCTGTTCTTCCCTTAAAAGTCATCAATATTCTATAGAGCCACTCGATTTGTTTTCTATTCTATGCCATAATGGGCCTTTTTAATGCATTGATTGTTCTGTCTGTGGTCCTCCTTCTATGACTGCAGCTATCTTCTGGCAGATTTCAAATTGCTGAATCAGACTATTATATTTGCTGTTTTTGCCGATTACTCTGCTGTCGTTGCCTTTTTTTTATTGTTGTTAATGACATCGGCGCTGAGATCCTTGCTGACGTCGCTGCTTTCTCTGATGTTGTCAAGAGGTAGCGTTGCTGTTGCTGTTACTGGTGATGCTACCTCAGCCATGTTTCTTTTGTTCGTAGTGATACTGTTGTTTTTGTTGTTTTGTCGTATTTGTTATTGATGTTGCCCATGTTTTATTTTTATGTTGTTTATTTGATTCCTCAACTGCGGGTGTTGTTGCAATGTTTTGCACTGCTACTATTATTGTTATTGTTGTTATTATTGTTGATAACGGTGCTACTGCAGCTGTTGTTTTTGTTGATGCAGTTGACATTTTCTTTATCGTTGAGTTTGTTGTTGCTGTTTTCTTTTTCTGTTTTATGTATTTTTATGCCATTATAATTTCATTTTCATGACATTATAATCTAAAGGCTTATTCAAAGAGAATAAATAAGAATAATGGCACCCTCACATATATAGATATATGGGATGCAAATAAAAATGGAATGATGTTGCATGAGAAATCCTATAAACTATCATAGAGTCATGTTTAAAACTTAAAAGATATATATATATATATATATAATATATATATTATATATATATATATATATATATGGTTGGCAGCCTTCCGTCTCCGAGAGATGATGGAGCAGTGTCAAAGTTTTTTAGTTTTTTTTTCTTTGAACTACATACCTGGGCAGGTTCGCATGGAGGAAAAGCTGTTGCCCATGCAGTAAATCCCCAATCTTCACACTGCCACTGTGATTCAAAGGAGAGGTAAGGTTCCAATGCGGTTTGGCAACGGTAGTGTCGCAGGAGGTGATGGGTAGCAGTGGATTTCAGCATCGCACGATCTTTAGGGTCTCTGGATCCTGATTTGTTTTCGGGGTTTACTACCCTAGATTTCGGCTGAAAGGCAGCAGAGGTTTTGTGTCGGACTTTTCCTTGACGTTGATGGGTTGCCGACCAATACTAAGGAGCCCCTTTGTATATACATATATATATATATAAGTGCTTAACTGGACTGCCAAGCTGGGATCGGCCTGTCAGCTTGGCAGTCCGGTTTCAAATCACGCACAGGGCGGTCTTCCGATCTATAGCTCTGCTGATGAGGCCTAATAGGCCGAAATGTACATACAGAGATTGGTTTTTCTCGATTTGTTTAGCCATACATTTAAATAGGTATTCCCGCCTAATTCATTATTAATTAATTAATTTTCAAAAATTAGGTACGACTCCAATTAAGCACTTATTTTCCCAAAAATTGTCGGCAAAAAGGCCATTCCAAAACAAACCGTGTTTACATATATATATATATATATATATATATATATATATATATGCTAAAAAAGGCTTAAAATCGGACATTATGTTGTTATAGATCTATTTCTGCAGACAGGTATCTGCATATACCTATGAGTTTAATCAGATTATTTTATTGAAAATGGTACACTGATAATTCATGAGGCTTTATATATTTTTCTGGTGATTCATGTAAAGATATCGGATTATGACCGTGAGGTGAAGGTAACTATCTGGGTGGTTTATCGTCCTTAATACGCGGGGGAAAGGAAAAGTTGACACCTTACCGTCTGGACTGTTGGAATTCTTTTATTTTTCTGACTGGTCATTTTTAGTCAATGTTTTATTGTATTTTTTTTAATTATTGTTTGCTTTCATGTAACCTCATCAGTTACAATCCTTTTTACACAAAAAAGGAAACTTATTTCTAACACACTAAATGAAATCAATTTAAATTAAACAGACACGTGCCTATAACATTAATTAGAATTAGTAGTTGGTTAAATCAACAAATCTTCTTTAAAATAATCAAAATAAAAACATATAAAATATAAATATAAAATGCAATGTCGGCCTTCGCCATTTCAAACACATTGTTTGTTCACTTCATACTGTCGTGCTATAAGTCACACAAAAAGTGCGAAATACATATCAGTTTAAAATAAGCTGTTAGTGTAATGGTTAGAGTGTCAGCCTGTCAGCCTGACAGGTAGGGTTTGAATCACGTACAAAGCACTGCCCTGTCTATAGCTCTGCTGATGAGGCCTAATAGGCTGAAATGTACATACAGAGATAGACTTTTTCTCGATTTGTTTACGCTTTACATTTAAACCGATATGCACGCCTAATTAATTTAATTGTAATTAATTAATTAACAAATTAGGTATGACTTTAATTAAGCACATAATCTCCCAAAAATTGTCGGTCTTCGCCATTTCAAACACATTGTTTTTCACTTCATATATGTGTTTGCGTGTGTGTGTGCGTGCGTGCGTGCGTGTGTGTGTGTGTATAAAGATATAATTAAATATAATGAAAATGTGTTCATACATATTCGTATATATATATATATATATATATATATATATATATATATATATATATATATATATATGGAAAGACGGTGAGGAAATTAATCCGACAATATGAGAAGAAAATATTTTAAAAATATATTTAAAATATAACAAACACAGGATGTTATGATTAGGGGAAATAATTGTATGTGTCAATCCTTAAGCATTTCGGTATATTGTACCATCATCAGGACACTGTTAAGTGATGTTTATGTGAGGGACAAAATGAAAGATGTTAAGTGTATAGTGAATGTGTGAATATGATGTTATTAACCGTTAATTTTTATATTCGCGTTTGTTTACGAAAGCCAATGACGTAATCAATGCATGTGCAAAAATGGAAGGTGAGGATCATATGATGACGCATGCATTAACGTGAATAAGCGGAAAACGAAAATGTAACAAAGATATGACGTATTTCATATGGAATATTAATGTTAGAAATTAACGGTTAATAACATCATATTCACACATTCACTATACACTTAACATCTTTCATTTTGTCCCTCACATAAATATTACTTCACAGTGTCCTGAAGATGGTACACTATACCGAAATGCTTAAATATTAACACATAAAACTGTTTCCCCTAATCATAACATCCTGTGTTTGTTATATTTTTAATATATTTTTAAAATATTTTCTTCTTATATATAATGTTAATAAGTCATCCACAGACACGTGTTTCGGCGTTTCACGCCTCTTCAGTGCGGCTAGACACAACTATATATATATATATATATATATATATATATATATATATATATATATATATATATATACACCTATATATACACGTTCACCTGAATGCATAGTATACTTTTGATAATGTGCATTAAGATTTCTCAACATGAGTGTACTTGTACATTGCTGTACTGTGACATCGTTGTTAGCGAGCTCAAGCTCCATTCGCAGCAATGGATTAAATGATACTAGTATAACTCGTCAACAAGGAGGACTTAAGCATTAAGTAACCCAATAATATTGATATGGCATGAAATCAAACCTTTGCAACACTAATTATGAAATATTTCAAGCATCCTGTTCTTTATAAGACGAGACACAAGTCAAATGACGTGGACGAACTATTGGATATGGAACAGGCACCAATGTAGGTGAATTATCTACCGTTTGTAGATGCATAATATTTAAAGGAAATTGTATATTGGTATTGTATTGATTATTCAGTCTGATGATTAATGATTCTTCCATAAATTTTGACAGATTATAGATTTTAATCGTTATTGATTGATGTTCATATAGTTTGATTACTGGGTCATTTGTAAGGAGAACTATCACCTAATGGTAACAGTAAAAGGGAATTCTCTTTGTGATCAAGTAAACAGGCGTAGTCCTCATATTATAGAAAGAAACATCCAAAAAATTAAATTTCGTTTATATTTTGTTCGTTGCTTAGTTTCTTCGTTTAATGCTATATTAACCTTTGTGACTAATTTAATATCAAAGACATCCCTTGTATAAGTGATGTACGCCTATCTTGTGCAGTATATTCTTCTATAGATCTTGGTAGGTTGTTGTATTTAGGTTGTAATCGGCTTTATCATCGTTTTCATTTGGATCTTCTCTCTTTGGTTTCTCTTACCTTATGACTTTTTCTTGTCTGTGTCCGTTACTTAGTTCTTGATTAATGAACACAAGGCTTTGTTGATTTACTTAGGCATCTTTTATTTTAATTCATCAATGCTACCTTAAGACAAACGCGTTTGATGAATGGTCCTTTGATCGAGACGTTATCTTACAATCCGTCTCTTCTCGTCACCCAGTCAAAACTGATTCTCTAAACTAAGTTTCTCATGTTGGCTCTGTCCAATCAGAACCGAGGTGAGCAAGGGGTTAAATTATTGTCACTCAACTAACCCCGTATATTTCCATAAAAAAACATTATTCTAATTTTAATTACACTATAGTACATAAATGAGAGGCAACCAATAAATTATGTAACAGAAGAATCATTTACCGCATTTCGTATAAATAAAACATTTCATTAATGTTGTTTATCAAGTAGATATTTACATTTTCGTACACGAAACAAAGATTACTATGGACTCTTTGTTAATGTAATTTTCGATAACAATTCAAAATTATGTTTTCTTGCACTTTCAAAAATGCTATGTCTGGTGAAAGTTTATACCATTGTTTAACATTTAGGTATATAGTAAAGTAAGCAGAGTTGTCTATTTTCGTTATCAACCTGACAACAAGGGAGTCTATCCCATTTTCAATAGCGCTCGACCAATGGAATTGTTTTTGCGTTTGAGGTGGATCGCAACAGCTCCCTACTTTAGCAAACAGATCAGATTCGTGCACTGAGTTGGTGAGGACCAGTATCGAATCCGGATCCATGTGGTTCCAAGGTGGATGCTATACCGAGTGAGCTAAACACGTATTCCGCTTAAGTGTACAGCAGTTTAAAGTGATTGAATAAAATACAGTAACAATTTCCTACTTGAATCATTCGTGGAATCTAATACTGAAGTGCGCCGATGATTCCGTTTTTTATTCCATTATTTTCGTCTGTCATAAAAAAAAAAAACATGAGTATAACTTTCTACAACAACTTTAGAAATATTAATATCAGCACTATACTCTCATCAATTTTCTTTATTCTATCATTGAATTTATATAATTTTTTTCTTTTTTCATATTTTTATCGTAGGTTTTTAATTTCATCTTTTACTCAGAATCTGATGAATTAACTTTGATTCTTCCTGTTTATTTCATTTTTTTTTCAATTTTTAATCTTATTTTGTTTGTATATTCATTAAGAATCATTTTGAATTTTGTAAAATCTAGCTTAATATATATGGAAATGTTTTGCCAGAGCATCCTTCAAAGTGGAGAGAGTCTCTTTGCCCATGTATAAATTTATTTTATTGCTTTTACCTGGGGTAAAACACCGATGGTTGGTGGTGGTCGAAATCTTTCAGGTAAGTGTCAGATTTAAATTATGCACTTGGTATTGCTTACTAGTCAATTAATTGTTATCAGGGAGGTTCGAGTATACGATATTACTGCATAACGGTAAGGATACAATATTCTCTCGTTTACTACTGGTAACTTACGTCTTCTTTATTGTATGTGTTAATTTTGACGCAACATTTAGTCTCTTAATTCCTGTTCTTTTTCCCATTGGGGGACATGCATAACCTATCCATAAAACTAACATTTAATTTACGTTCCGAACACATATTTTCCCACATAATCTTGTTCCTTAGCAATGCTCTTATCACATTACATAACAACTAATGAATCTCATAAATTTTATTATTTCACATACTTGTTAAAATAATGCATAGTCTATTTCTTTTTCGACTCCTTAAAATAACCTTTTTTCAGATATCACATATTTTTTCAACATAATCTCCTTCATGAACTACTTATTGATTCTAAAGGTTAAGAAATCACATTCATTGTACGTTCATATTTAATTCTTTGTGTCAAAGCTTATTACGAGTTGTTTTTTAAATGGTCACATCGAATCTCATTATGTCTTACACATATCCATTTAACCCATAGAAGCGACCCTAACAGATACTACCGCCCCTGTTTCCAGGACGAAGGTGTTTGTATTTACCATAGTACTAATACACTTGAAAAAGGTTTGCATCCAACTTGTCTCCTTTCAGTTATGTTTATATCGGGGGAAGACTTTTAAAGCCGTGTGGCAACCAGTCTAAGAGAAGGAAACACCTAATTTTAACCTGTTAACTCCGCTTGTAAAACGATCATGTGTTTTCATCGTGCTCATGCGAAGGGGTTGGGTAAATACATGCAACCATATTTTTATTTCGCAATGTCCTTAGCATAACCCTCCTTCATTATTTACACATAGTAAACATTATATAGGGACATTTCTACATTAAAAAATAGCTAATAATTGTCAGGCTACATAATTCTTGATTCTGTTCGTATTCTTCATATCTGCAATCATATTTTCATTCCTACTTCATCAGTGTCCATTTGTTTTTCATTACAACAATTCCTCTTCCACTTTGTCTTTTTATTCCAGCATTTTTTGTTATCTCCATTTTCATTACGTTCTCTCTTTCTTCTAAATTTATCCCTCTATCCTAACTAAAAAGAAAATGCTTTTTTATTCTTTTATCTTTCTTTCATATTTTTTCTATCAAAACACCATCTTTACTACTTAGATTTTGTAAGGAAATAAGAGCAACGAAAATGTGCAGACACTCCACACTGCACTTGTTTCTCAGCTAATATAATTATTCTCTCTAGACATTCTATGACAATGGAATTGGCCGGCAGCGAATTCTGCGCATTGTCATCGCTGGCGCCACCCGAATTCAGCACCTTGGGCGACACCCTCCAATTCTGTCAGTGCATACATTTTCACGCTATTGGCCAACGATAGAAAGAATACGTGTGGAGCCATTGAAGTCTCCCAAAAAGTTACAAAACCATTCATTTGGTTCCAAATTTGGGCCGTGTACCTGGAAAAGATTAAGCCATTTTAGACACAGATTTTCTTTTGTAAATTTTAAGAAGAGTTTACTTAAAAAATATTATCGCAGACTGAAATAAATACAACTTTTCTTTTTCAATACGCGTTATATTCTATAAAAATTAAAAACAAAAAACAAATAGAGGTGCAGCTGAGTGAATGATATAATCAGGTTTTCAAGATGAACATTCAGTTACAGTCGACATTTGCTACATTTGGAAATCTGAAAAAAATTGTCAATCTTGTGTGCAATTAGTGATGGGTTTCTAATTCCAGTTGGGAAAAAAATACAAATACAAACACACACACACACGCACGAATACACACTCGAATACACACACACATACACAAGCACACACACAAACGCACACTCATTAACACACACACACACGTATATATGAGGAAAATGAGATTGGAATGAATCCGACAGAATGATGTAAAATGAGGAATGAAAGAATAAAACTCATTATACTTGTATGATCCTAATGATTCAATAAAGGCTTGAGGAAGCGGAACTTAACGTTCCAGCGAAAAATACTACACATCTTTGTCTGAGTTTTGTTTTTTCATTACTTATTTTACCTCACACGTATGATGGAATATATATATAATATATATATATATATATATATATATATATATATATATATATATCTTTGACAACAAAATTTCCCCCAACGGCTGTACCAAAACTTCTTAATATTTTTAACCTGTATGATGGAATATTTCAAATTTCTCTATGTATTCACCTCAGAACTCATATATTTTTCGAATAAAATCCTATTGTTATTGAATTTCAGTGTGAATAAGTGATATGTGCAAGAGCCGCTGCCAGCGGTTTCGTATGATCACAGTGATGGGAGAGCCGCTGTGATCGGTTTAGAGTTGGCAATTTTTACGCTAGATCTTTACCCAAAGACATAATGTACTTAGCTATTATTGTACGTGGCATTCAGATGTGATAGAAAAAAAATAAGAAAGTTATAATTCATACTATTTTATTTTTTTTTCTGTCTCAACTGAATGTCACGTGCAATAACACCTAAGCATCTTTTTTTTTTTAAATACACCTCGCAAAAAAGAAAAGGTTCTAATCACGTGCACACACTTGTGCCTATACTAACGTGGGTCTATAGTATACTTGACTAACCATTTTAATACGATTTTTGGCAAATGGGGTTATAAGTTATAAAAATATTGTTTTAAAAAGTAGCCAGAAGAAATCGGATTCGACAAATTTCAACACCTATTCAAGTGGCGTTGCTATAAGAAGATATGTGGGATCTAGCACCCGGACAGAGTATTACCCAGGCCACCAGTGATTGGTCATCAAAGAAAGTGGTGGGAACTGGCTGGACGAGGCGGTAGAGGGTTGTGTGTTCTCTGTAAAATAATCATAGGACAAGAAAAGGTGTAGCGTAGTCAACGGAGATTGCTATGTCGACTAATCGTCGAATGGAAAACGGTGAAATACAAAAATACAAATAAGACGTTGAATCATTTGCTTCGCCCTCCCCTTTTCACTCTCTCTCTCTCTCTCTCTCTCTCTCTCTCTCTCTCTCTCTCTCTCTCAATATATATATATATATATATATATATATATATATATAATTACTTACAGGCAGAAGAGTTAATAGCACACCAACACACACACACACACACACACACACACATATATATATATATATGTGTGTGTGTGTGTGTGTGTGTGAGTGTGTGTGTGTGTGTGTGTGTGTGTCTGTCTACCCACCCCGCTCTTTTTCTCCTTCTCACGCTCTCTTTTCGTAGCTGTGCCAGGAGGCAGATCATCGCGTATTCGGAAAAGATGGGACGATTCATAGATACGGGGAGAGTCAGTTCCAACTTGAAGAAAATACCCCCTACTTTTTATCTGTTATTCATTGTCGTGTACATTCACCGCCTCATTGATTGAATGGAGAAAATAACGCTTAAGACTAGTTGTGCTTTTGTATTTCTCCTTTTCAATTCAACAATTAGCCATCAGCAACATAGCAGTCTCCGTGGACTACGTTACACTTTCTCTTGTATTATCATCTTCTGTGCTGCAATATATTCAATTATAAAAATGTATTAATGCCTACGCATCATATTACAGTTTATCTTAATATCTTGTCAAAATACATTGCCCTGCGATTTGGGCTCGTTAGAAAATGTTGTCATTATTCGTTCGCCTTTTTATAACATTTTTGAAAAATTCTGTGATGTATGGTATTGTAATGGTGATCGTGAAATTATCAATTAAACATGAAAGGTATTAGTTGTTCATATTGTGAGTAATAGTCAACTGATATATGGGACCTACGACTGGTTTCTTAATGCTGCTCTAATGAAGCATAAAGATAATATTTATGATCCGAAATGAATAATGAATGAAAAGTTACTTGATTTTTATCTGTAAAATCAGTTGTCGAGATGAAATGGAGATTATGAAGGAAGAGTAATCTGGGTGCGTCTATATGGAAATTGTTGTCATATCAAAAATATAGTATAGGTCCAACGACACACATACACACACAAAAACACAACTGTTTCTGATTCCCCCATCTGAGGATTGTATTATACGCATAAGACTTTAGTAACGGTAATATGGTATCCATAATTATATATATATATATATATATATATATATATATATATATATATATATATATGTCTGTATCTCGGAGTCTCGGTGTCTTTGTGTATATATATCTTTACCAACCCCTTCGCACGAGCAGGATGTGACACAAGGTCAATTTCTTCAGCGGAGTTTAACAGGTTTGAATTCAGAATTTTCCTTCTCCTAGACTGGTTACCTATCCATGGTTAAAGAGCCCAGTCTGCCCAGATGGAGCGAAAATTGGATTCATAACTTTCCCAAGGGTATTAGCGCTATATGAAATGCAAACAGCTTCGTCCAGGAATTGAACTCGTGCCTTTAAAGATGTCTGCAAGAGAAACATAAGGAAATGTCACATCAACACCCACAAATGGGAGGCTTGTGCAGAAAACCGTGTGACTTGGCAACTCCTCGTCAAACAAGGAACGAAAATGAGTGAAAAAGTGTGGAAAGTAGCTGCCACGGAAAAGAGAGCCAAAAGGAAGGAGCAAGCATCACTGTTTGTTTGTAGTCACTGCACCAGAGATTGCCAGTCAAAAGTTGGTCTGTTCAGTCACTCACGCAGTTGTTGATAAAAAGAAAAAAGAAAGAAAAATAAAAAAAGAGAGAGAAAATGGACACTACGCCATCGTCTTTAGTAGACGGAAGGATGTCAACACACACACACACACACACACACACACACACACACATATATATATATATATATATGTATATATATTGCAGTTGCAACATTCTGCTGGCGGACGTGAAATAGCTAAAAAATGATCAAATCTATGTCCTTGTCCGCCCTCTTTAGAAAATTACACCTACAAGAAAATATGTGTCTGAAATACACTATATATATATATATATATATATATATATATATATATGAGATATAGAATGATCTCTCATGTTTAAAATATCCGCGGCGCTGATATTAGCGTTTTAGATGTATGTATTTGAGCAGAAGCAACCAGGATGTTTCAGTTCCGACAACGTACACAGCAACAGAATCTATGGAACTTCCGATAAAAAAATCCAGTGAGCCTCATCTCACTATGTCGTGATAGCCGATGGCTAGTTCACTTACTAGATGTATAGACACCTTGTGATTATTTTCTCTGTAGATACCTGAGGCTCAAATATTTAAACATACACCGCAGAAAGCTGGCAAACTGAGAGAGATTTTATTCATCACGAAATCACAGAAATACCAGCGACTAGGACTGTGTGAGACCTATAGTAATTTTAAAAAAAGAGTGTATAGCTCACGATGACCAGCTTTTGGGTGATATCATTTTTAAAACAAATATATATATATATATATATATATATATATATATATATATATATATATATGTATGAGAAGTGGCTTACCGGTGGGTACGGTGACGATCGTTAGGAGCGATCAGTATCCAGGGGTTAAGACCGTGAAAAAACAAATACAAAGTGCTCAATACAATGTAGAGCAAAATTGATCTAAGAAATGGATATAAAGTAACCTACTCGAGTTTCATCATGAATCATCAGGGTTACATCCGCTGAATTAATCGAGTTTTCGATTAATATCAGTTGATACCACGTATGTCTGTTGAAACGGGTCTTATCGTTATAGATGAACGCTTGTTTGATAAAATATATAAATATATATAAATATACGTGTGTGTCATTCAATGAATATTGCTTAAGCAGTTGACAATAGGAGTTACTGTTTACAGTTGTAACTTTTTCAAGGCAAATATCGTGGTGGGTCCTTTTCTGATTCAGTATGGTGTACACATACCTCCTTTACCGATCAGTGCCCCTGGAACGTTTTCTTAGTTGTGAGTAAATGTATTTCTACTGTGTGGACTTTCTTTTCAATACAGGTTCCTATTAGAAAACTAATGTTTAGCCCATCTATAAAATCTTTAGGCTAAAATCTGCTTCTCTGTACACATCACGTATTCTTCTGTAAAATTATCATTGCTTTGCACTATTAGCAAACAATAATTTGATGTGAGGCCTCTTTTCATTTCGAGCATTCTGTTTAATTTGTCGCCATTTTAATAACAAGCGAACAATGCAAAGATTTTATTTTTAGAAGAACTTCTGAAAAAATAATTATTTTGCTTTAAAAAAAAGAAAATCACCATTTATTAAATGAAACTCGTGTATATGTTGTGGGGACCGAGTTTGCTCGGTGTTTGTGTGTGTGAATAAAATCCGTGTTTTGTATCCCACAATTTAAATGTATGAGACTACGCAAATGTAGTTTCCGTAGAAAACAAAAGAAGAAGACAAAATTGATAAAATAAACAACTTTATATACATTAATTTACTCAATTGTTCTTTTAGCGATGTTGCCAACTGTATGTGTCTGTATATAGTTGTATGTGACAAGTGTGTATGTATTGTTTATATTTGTTTGTTTAGATGTGTCAACATTGTAGCAGTTTTGATAAAACAATGTTTGTGATTGAAACTTGTGTCGTATTGAGAAGGAGAGAGAAAATTATGAAACGAAATAAGAAACAGACCTGATGTATCGTTTTGTGTCTTCAGACAGCGTCCTTTCCCCATTGTTTCGAGTTGGGGAGAGTTTCCGCTCCAACTCTGTCGAGTTAGGAGCTTTCGCTCCAATTGCCGCTTTTCAGCTAAATGGGCCTTTTTATAATTGTTTTTTGTAATTGTCTACGTGATCATTAAGTTAAAATATTCATCAAATATAAACTGATTTTGTATTGACGTATATATCGGATGATTTTGTTAGCCGTGGCATTCCAATGACGTATTACTGTCATTGGAATTTAAACCATTGTTTCTATTGTTGCTAAAATATTTCCAAACTAATTTACATTCGATTCTCTTTTGTTTAATTAATTCAAAACTGAACTCATATAATTGTAAAATTAATTATTTTAGAAAACTTAATTATTTTAATTTATCAATTTCACATTGACGTAAAAATATAGGGGCCAATCCCCATAATATATATATATATATATATATATATATATATATATATATATGGGGGGGTGAGAGAGACAGAGTGAGTGAGAGTATTTGTGCACGTGAATGTGTATGCGTTCGATCACTAGGTCCTTAACCAGACCAGACTCATACCTATTAGATCAATTTTAGTGTGCAATTTCATTTTACCTAATTTTAGACCATTTTGAGTAATATTCATTTTTGTTTCCACAAGCACATATTTTGTATCAAAATACAATTTTCTGGTGTGGAAATGCATTTTACATCATTAGAAAGCATGCCCATTGGTCTATCTACGTATATGTACATAAAAGAGTGCAATGCTTTATTTATTTAACTCTGTGTATTACAGCAAGTTTTTGACATTTCTGACTTTGAAATATTGTTTTTTGTTTCATAATGACAATCATATAGAAAAACAAATGTACTGGATGTTTCGAAGCTAGATAATAGTAAAATATAGAAGAGATTTAAAATCTTTAAAAATCTTAGATAAAGCGAACACTCTTAAAAATAGCTTTCACCCTCCTTACTTTTCTTGATCTTTACGTAGAAATTATAGTAACATAATTTAATGAAGCAAATGTTATTTTTCATAATGACATTTACAGAGATAAAGAAAAATGTTAAGTAGGTATTAAATCGAAAGATTTTATGAACATGATATTAAGACTTTGTCTCACAGCCTGAATTCATGAATTTCGCCAACCCTTCCATCCCGAACTACGTATGACACAAGGTCATATTTTTAAGCTGAGTAAATCAGTTTTTTTCTTCTTTTTTTTCCTTTTACTGGACTGATTGCCTAGCCAATATTAAATAAACTACTATATTCTATTATTTCTTAAACTGAAACTTCCTCGTTCAGGATTTGAAATCGGGTAACTGATTCCCTTTCCCACGTCACGCACAACATATCGTGGTGCAATGGTTAGCAAAAAAGTCTCGCATATCAATAACTACTGAATAGCAAGTTGAATAGTCGCTGGATGCCCCTGGTTAGCGACCTTGTGTCACATCCTACCCGTGGCCAACAGGTTAGGAATAGCATCCCACCGCGACGTAACGGTTATGAAGCTCACCATGTAGATCAATTAACACTGAATATAGAGTTCCATCTTCACAGGATGACCCATGTGGTGACCGGGTTTGTGTAAATAATTACCTCTCCTAAGACCATAACCATGTCGACAAGCTCAACCCTCTATTATTAAAAGATGTAAATTATTGTAGTTACTTCAGTTTGTTTTATCTAACGAATTTGTGACAGGCAATGTAACAGTTACTTTTATATGGATTAAAACAGTAAAATATAAATAGATAATCAGATGTGTGATCGGAATTAAAGCAACTGTGAATAGAAAATAGTAAGTAGAGTTCTAAATCTATTTGGAAATTGTTTCTTCTGAATAAAAATAATCTTTATTCCAATTAAAGATTGTTTTTGTTTTTTATTTTTTACAGCCGCAAAACTGATGACATGACAACCGGAAATGAAAGATAAAGTTCAACGAGCGAATAAAAAATGTGAGCGGCAACTGACGTACTCTTCTCTTAATTCAATGAAATATTTGCGTAAAAAGAAAACGTAAGTATTAGTTGGTTACTGTTGATTTATTTCTTTTGATTGGGCTGAGCGGAACTCATTTATTACGGTTAACTTGTGCACTATTATTTTTTTCATTTAGCTTTTTTTTTCCTATTTTCATTCTGATTTTTACGTTCTGCTTTATGGAGACGGGATGAAGCATATCATAATCTGTGCTCATTAAATACGATTCTATTTCAAAGGGTCAATGGTGAATATACCCTAAAACAAAGAAATACTACTGATTATCATGGTTACATGTACTAAACGGCATTCAATGGATATGTTAAGTAACAAAAATAAATACTCGATTATATTTTATATTCAAAACAAAATGAATTCTCAGTGAGCAAACCAGGATATACTGATAATTGATTAAGATATCAACATTGTTGTGAAATATGCTTTACAATTTTTAAATAAGCTGGTTTACTAGATGTTGTGTTTACTGAACAAAAAAGAGAAACACAGCAGAATGTTAAGAAATGGAAGACAAAGGAAGACATAGAAATTGCAGAAATTGATGAGAAATGGCAGAAAACAGAGAAAAGAAAATGAACAGAAGAAATGTCTAAGTGGGTGTGATGACTTGAATGTCATAGAATGTCGAATGAGATATTCGAAAAGAAATAAAGGGGAACGATGGCATCATATTGCTCATAAATATCATTTTATTTACTGATCATGACACAGAAAAACAAGAGTATTAAATACAGCAGTAGCTAAAGTCGGCGGGGTGGCCTACTATTGGTATCGGCCAAAATGCTAAGTAGTTTATCCCCTTTTCACTAACCCTAAACCAGGGAGATTGTTTATGCCTCTGAGATAGAGAGCCAAACCTACCAACTGCTCCCAAATTTAACGCACAGGTCCAAGCTGTGCTGCTGATCCGCTGAGTTGGCAAGGACCAGTATAAAACCCTGAAACTTGTGGTACATAGATGGACTCTCAACCGATTGAGTTAACGGGTGTTATAGACACTTAAAATATGTTTGAATGTGTACATAGACCATTGTATTAGTTCAATTCTTTTATTTCAATACTTATTCCTGGGCGACTCCCCGTGGGCAGTAGGTAATGTTACTGAACTGCAACATTGTATTAAGTGACGTTGAATTCTAGTCGCGCTAGGAAAAGGTATGAACCCCTTCATTCTACAAGCCATGGGTTATATTATACAATTGGTGTTTTCTACAATGATGTCCTTGGTATTAGATAACTCACGAAGTTTTATATCCCAACGAAACAAATAAACCAATATTTATTTCAAGTGAATTAAAATTCAAGCAACCTTTTTATTTTTTCGGATTTTTACCTGTCACTTTAATAAAATACTTTCGCCCAGTCAGTGAGACTTAGAACATATTCACTGCATGGTAGTAACCCTATCTAATGAGGGATTCATGGTTATCACACTAAACAACATCAATTTGTGAGGCCCCCTCCCTGAATATCTGGTAAGAGTGCACTATCTATTCATTGCCATTAATCCCAGGTACACACTGAACCGAAGTAGTCCGACTTGTGGGTCAAATAGATCAGTTTTCAAATTATTTGTACTAGTTTGGAATACTTAATATAATATAATCGTGTGCCATAGGGAAAGTGCACAAAAAATTGAATATAAATACACAATGTATGCGATTCCCTGACCTGTCGTCTTAGAATAACCACAGATGGGATGACATGTCATAAATTCAATCAATCTATCAAGGATAAATACAATACCATGTCAAATATGAATACGTTATAACTTTTGCGAATATATTGAGAGAAATGTTTGTTACTTATACAAGAGCATTTCTACTTGGTTGGTATGGTAGTTGCATATTTCAGAGCGGTATAAAAACAACAGTACAAAATGTTCAAAACAAAACAGGGAATCTCAAATAGAATTAATGACGCTGTACATTCCTTAAATACATGTTTACAATAAAAATAATCATACATGTTTAGGTGTTCTTAGTAAATAACCAACCACAAGAATGTATTATCAGGCTAAAATAAAATGTATATACTTCGGTAATAAAAAAGCACCTGCTGATTTTCTACTTAGATATTGATAATCTGTGTGGAGCATTAATAGAATAATTATGTAAAAATATATTGAATGCAAAATGTCTTTTCAGTTCATGGATCCTAAAACTGTTGCTTCAGGCACTGTTTTCGTTATCATATCTGAACAAATGGAAGTAAAAAATGTGTTTCACGAATCTTTCTGTACATTTCCGATATCATGCTACCAGACCGCCAACTCATACAAGCATCTGTTTTTCTTGAATTTATTTTTTATTTTTTTTTATTTTTGTTTGCTTATTCTTTATAGATAGATAGGTAGACAGACAGATAAATAAATATCGACTCAGTTGGCTGGATTTTGCGTAGTTAAATATTTTATCTATGTTTTGGTATTTTATTCAAAACCAGTTGGTGTGAAGTTCCAATCGATGTATGCACGACTACCATATTTTATATATAGACAGCATAATTTGGGGATATGAAAATGGTTCCTTTTTTTAAAAAGTTGTCAGTAAGACTTTCCTAGAAATATCTTGTTTTTACTACGTACAACAATACTTGAATACTGATGCCAAAATATAAACAAGATAGAAGACAATAATAGGTCTATCAAATACACAAGGACACAAAAGCCTTATTCGCTGTCACACGCACGCACACACACACGCACAAACACACATACTATCATACACAACACACGCAAGGGGAACTGGAGAAGCGTAGGCTAGTTCAAACTCGAGTCACGCTATTAAGTTCATTTTCGGACAAATACACTTAGTAAATGTATCCCCATTTATCGGTTTAGATATTACCACTACTTTCCTTCTAGAATGGTGGGTTTGTCATTAAATAACACACGATGGTGGATATGTCATTAAACAAAGAAACTAAAAACAACACATCTATCTATCTATCATTATATATATATATATATATATATATATATATATAATATATATATATATATTATATATATATATATATATATATAGTATTATAGTGTGTACAGAAATAACCTACTCGAGTTTCACCATAAGGATCTTCAGGGTTAAATCCACTGATTTAAGCAAGATAATTGATTACATTTAACTGCGGGAGTTCATATTGTAATTATGACCGTTGAAAACAGTTTCGCAGTTAATGAACGCTGTTGCGTCATTTTGAAAAGTTGAATGACAAACGCGATGTTGATGTGTCTTAAATGTAGTTGCTAATATGGAATATTTAAACACTGATATTTTTTAAAATACTGTTTTCAAAAAATAAAACTTAAGCACATTCAAAAATCCTCTTTAAAATTTCTTTTTTTCTTTTTTCTTCTTTTAGCTGGGATTATCATAATTGCAATTTCTGTTTATGCATTTAGCAAACATTTCTGACCTTTGGTTCAAAAGTTCTCTGGTGTTGGTATAGCACGCTATTGGTAATTTTTCCTCGGAGCATAGGTGGCACAATTTATCACCTGGGTTATAGGATCGGGATTTTTTAATAATTTCCCATTTTATAATTGGGTCTTTATTATATTTATTTTTGACGTCCCAGACATATTTGGAGAGATAGGTGCTGTACCTATATTTTATATTATTAGCGATAGATGCGTGATTATAAAATCTTTTTCTTTTTTAAATTGCGTAGATCCAAAATAGATCATTCTTCTATTATCTCTGCTGAATAATGTGGCTTTATAGATCAGACACCGGCTACGATATCTATAATTGAGAGGGCATAACTCTTTATTATTATTATTATTATTATTATTATTATTATTTTATTATTAATATTATTATTATTATTTTGAAATTACAAAACTGCGAAACTGTTTTAATTAATTCAGTGGATTTAACCGTGGAGATCCTTATGGGGAAACTCGAAAAGGTTATTTCTGTACAAACTATAATGCTAAATAACACTGAATTATCTGAGTAACACTTCTACCAACCAAATATTGAGAACAATCCAATATTTTTACCGGTAAGTCATCAGCTTTACACACGCACACTCACACACACACACAACACACACACACACAACACACACACACACACACACACATATATATATATATGTGTGTGTGTGTGTGTGGTGTGTGTGTGGAGAGAAAGAGAGAGAAAGAGAGAGAGAGAGAGAGAGAGAGAGACGCTTGTGAGTACGTATGTTAGTGTACATTTACCCAAACCTTCCTCCAAGAGCAGTATGTCATACAAAAGTAAAATTTTTTAGCGAAGTAAAACTGGTTTAAATTCAGAATCATTACTTTTCCGATATTCTTTGACGAAACCTAAATCATCAAATGTACTCTTCAGTTTACTCAGAGCTGACAAGAGAAAACATGGATTCAACATTTTCCTAAATTCATTAGCGTGAAGTGAAACGCCAACAGTCTCGTCAAGGATTTGAACTCGGGTCACCGATTCCATTTCCTAGGACGACACACACACACACACACACACACACACACAACACACACACACACACACACATATATATATATATATATATATATATATATATATATATATATATATATATATACGAAGAGAACATTAGTTTATTCCATTACCATTTATCATAGATAAAAGTTTTCCTCGTATCTTTGTAAACTGCATTGTGTTCACAAAGATGTTTTGGTCCTTCTACTAATCATCTTTTCCTGGTTGAGGTGTTTAGCGATTAGTGTCATGAGAAGGCGTAGCGACTAATTTCATCTATCAAATTACAAGCTATTATGTCAATTTCATTCATATGTGTAAGTGAAAAACATTAAAACATTAATATATACTTGCATGTCGCGTAAATTTAAGTTAATCATCTTCCATTAAGAGCTCGATCGTATCATGTTCTGAAATGTATGTTGCATACTGTACATAAGACACACTTGTTGCATCATATAGGCACAGTCTCATTGTTGGTCGAATATCTGATACGCAGAAACAAACGAAAGCAATGTTGCCCATGACACAACGTGTTTCTATGTCAAAAGAGCTACAGAGTAAATATATTTCTCTCCCACAATAAATTTCTTCAATAACATACTTTTGATTGCTATATTTTAATATCAACAATGTCCGGTTGACCGAGAAATCAACGTTACTTAACAGCTTATTTCTTTCTTTCTTTTTTCAAACTGTCAATCTCTATTAGATTCGCGTGTCTAAAGCTGACAGAGTTAATTTAGATTTCGACAGGCCTTGGCGATAAAAAAAAAATAATGTTAGATTAGCCTTTCTGGAAAAATTTTTTTAGATGCAAAGCTCCTAGATGTTTCTTATCAGGTTCTCTAAGAAAATAAGACTGTTCACTTGTAAATGGGATACCTTCTTCTTCTTCTTCTTCTTCTTCTTCTTCTTCTTCTCTTCTTCTTCTTCTTCTTCTTCTTCTTCTTCTTCTTCTTCTTCTTCTTCTTCTTCTTCTTCTTCTCTTCTTCTTCTTCTTCTTCTTCTTCTTTCTTCTTCTTCTTCTTTCATATCCCCTAATGGATGTCCTGTTTTTACTCAGGTTGCTTATGTCCAATATATGTACATGAACGTACTCTGTTTATAACTTCTTTCCTGCATAGATTCACTTCTTTGTGTATTTTTGCAGCTATTCAATCCAAGAAGAGATTAGATGGATATCATTAATTATATAATATACTTTTAATTGTATAAAATAATTAGATTAACTAAAGGGAAAACATAGAAGATTGTATAAGGTAATGCTACTACTACTACTACTACTACTACTAATAATAATAATAATAATAATAATGATAATAATAATAATAATAATAATAACCAATTGTAGTTGGTTCACATGGAACGGTCCCAAAAAGATTGGAAAAAAGTTTGGAAAATCTTGAAATCAGAGGGAGAATGGAGACCATCCAGAATAATAATAATATGGACTGACTGCTAGCCTAAATGATCTTGTGATTTTGCATCTAATTTCGATTTAGCAGGTTTAAATTATAAATGTCACAAGTAATTAAAGATATGTTAATTATACACGCAAGTGCTATAGGATAACAAGAGAAAAAAACATTTACCTTACCGGTAATAATTGATAAAAGGTCACAAGTATGGGTCACCAGCGAGGATAGAACTTGCATTTACAGTAGTAATCGATCTTCGAAGCTGGCTTCATAACCATTACGCCATGACGGAACGCTTGGATGTCAAGAGAAGGTTATGTCGATATCATTTCTTATTATTGGAGATATATTTTGAGTAATATCTAAAAAAATGTGTTAGATGTCAGTACAACACACACACACACACACACACACACACACACACACACACACACACACACACACACATATATATATATATATATATATATATATATATATATATATATATATATATAATCACGAAATTGATTGTTTTATTTGAATAGATATTATACGTCATACATTTGGATTCATAGGTTTATTTGGAATTAGCAGTGCATTTCTCTGATTTTTTTAGATGGGGCTTGTATTATTTGTACAATTCGGACTATTTTCTGCATCCTTTTTGTTATCTTGACAGCATTTCGACCGATTTGCCCTGCAGCTGTCTTCAGGTATTTCTTGTCGGGTTTGGGAACCTTTTCGAACTCGGTAACCTTCTTTTCGAACTCGAGAACATTCTTGTCGTAATCGGGAACCTTCTTATCATAATTGAGAGCCATCAACTTATAGTTATATCGTAAACTTATAATTATAATTATTCTCACCATTTGTGAATTATTCCGGATAAACAGACCAATCAATACAAATCGGTAAAGAAAAGCAGTATTATTTGCAGAACAAATGATAAAAATATTGGACTGTAATAATATTCTTAGCTGCGTAAATATTGCAAGCAGTTCGAGACGAGTGCTATTGATATAAATGGTTTTATATTTAAGTAAGCAGCAAAAAGAGTTTCAGAGGTTATTCAATGTAAGAGAAATATAACTGGCAGTGAAGGAGATATATATGTTTTTCTAACGCAGAAGAAACTCAGAAAAAGAGCGTAGATACACAGCAGGTAAAATCACCATGACACCAGCTGCAGGAAAAAAAACTGAATGACTGTTGTCAGTAAAGCTAAGATACATAGAGAATCAGGAATCGAAGAAATAGTTGTAAATTAACAGATTGCACTAAATATTTTTGTCTATACAATTTTATTGTATTTTTTTCGCAAGATACACAACTTTGTTTCTAAAATTAGAAGAAACATTACATTAGCAAACCTTAAATCTCTTACAAGAGTAAACAGAACATTCTTTTTAGAATTGCGTAGGAATGAATACTATGTATTTAATGTATTCAAAAAAAAAGATTCCCATACGAAAATGCACCAAGAAATATGTAGTAACGAAATAATACATTTTTCAGATGATGTATCCTGTGCCGTTGTCATGTGGGAATGTATTTTTTAATATTTATCTGAAAATGTGCACCAAATGTTATTTGTGAAATTCTTAGTCAGCAAGAAAACGTTGTTGATCAGTTCATATCATGTGGGGCTACCAAAAATAACAAATAACTTCTACGGAATTATTATGTTATGGTCAAAAGATACTTCTTGAAATATATCTGGGGGAAAGGTGAATTGTTCAGTTGTAGTAAAAAGGTGTTTCTTTCAGAAATATATTCTTGGTTAAGTTGAATTCATTAGCCGTAGTCAAACGTGCTTCTTCCCGAAATATATCCTGGATAAAATTGGATTATTCAGTTGAAGGTACAAGGTGCTTCTTCCCGAAATATCTCCTGGATGTATGCGAATTTTTCAGTTTTATTTAAAGATGCTTCTTTCCTAAATATCTTCTGAATAAAGTTGAATTCTTCAGTCGTAGTCAAAACGTGCTTCTTCCCGAAATATATATTGGATGTATATGAATTATTCAGTTGTAATCAAAGGTGCTTCTTTCCTAGATATCTTCTGGATAAAGTTGAATTCTTTAGCCAGAGTCAAAACGTTCTTCTTGCCGTAATATCTCCTGCATAAAATTGAATTATTCAGTTGTAGTTATAAGGTGCTTCTTCCCGAAATATCTCTTGGATGTATATGAATTATTCAGTTGTAGACAAAGGTGCTTCATTCTTCTGGATAAAGTTGAATTCTTCAGTGGTAGTCGAAAGATGACCCCGAGATATATTCTGAATAGAGTTTAATACTTCAGTTGTAGTGAAAAGTGCTTTTTCCTGAATTATCTTTATTTGAATAGTGAGGAAAAAAAGGAGTAAACATTTTACTTGTCTACCAGACTTTTTAAAAATGACAACCCACAGAAAATAGACAACATTCATTTGGTGTGTGATTCATTAAATCAACATTTTATTTCTTTGAGTGAGATGTTTATCACAGGCCAATGATATTCCTCTCTCGCTGCCGAAGTAATTTGTTCGAGCTGTTTATTTATGAATGGAGATTAGGATCAAGAAGAATTTATGCCAATTCATATATAATTCATTCTTTTGAGTGCGAAATATTTTTTAAACAATCAAGTTGAAGGTTACCAAATTAATAGAGCCACCTGCAGATTGTTAAATGGTGCTTTTGTTTATTGACTTTTTGCACTAACTAAAATTTGAAACAAATTTTTTTATCATTATTTTTGCACATACGTTTAACACTCTTTCTTAAGAGGCAAATGGCAATTAACTTTCAGGTATGTTTCTTTAGAACAAAGATACTTTTACATTAAGTATGTGAGTGAACCAAGAACTTTAATATATTCTATCTCAGAATTAGATAAAACTGCATTGTCTGTTTTGTAAACATTAAAAAAACATGAATTATCAAGGTATTTCATTTATAATCATCTATATTGAAGTCTTTGAACAGCCGAAGATCACCAGCATTGAGGCCATACTACTAAAATCACAGCTACGCTGGACAGGACACGTCTCCATGATGAGGAATCATAGCCCTTCCAAGATCACACTATACTGGTCATCGCGACAGAGGCTTCTAAAGAAGCGACGCAAGTAATGCTTGGAAAATACCTTGATCCCTTTCACATTATACATCACCCTTGGTCCACCATAACTGAAACGTGATGCCTTGCATCTCACCACTAACAATGTTGTCTCCTCCTTGGAAAAGACTTACAGAACTACCCTCAAGGACAGAAAGTATTGGAGGAAGGAACACAACACAATGCCATCGAACCCTGACCTGACCTTCAGTTGTAGCGTCTGTCTGTCTATTTCGCATTGACTTTATCAGCTATAAACATAGACCAATCCCTTAATCTTTGTTCATGAACACATTAAAACACATTAAAATACAAACAAAAATACACTCTTTTATAGCATTTATTTGAGAGTACTTATGCGCAGCAGATTATAGGATCTTCCAGAGGATAAACAGTAAGTTAGTTCGATTATCAATGAATAGCCGATACTTTGTCCTTATTTCATATATATATATATATACATCATAATATCTAGATAGTTCGGGTCATTTGCGCTCATGAGTATTGAAATACAAATAATAATACACTCTCTGATCATTATATCTATTTGAGACTAAGTTTTCCCCAGTAGATAATATAATCGTTGACAAGATAAACTATAAGGTTTTTAGTTAGTTCGATTTTGAATGGATGCTCCATGCTTTTGATCTAATTTCCTAAATAAATGTATCATAATACCTAAATAACTGGGATCATTTGCACCTTATGACGCTATACATGACATTCGATCTTCTTTTATTTGCTAAGATATACGTACAGATTGTTTTCTGAGTGAATGACTCAATCTATACCTTTGGGTTATATTTCCAGAAAGAATAAGTTGCTAGGAAAAAAAATTCAATTCTCCACTCCGCAAAATATCAGTATGTGTTTATTACTTTCAAACTAGGAATTCCATTGATAATGCATTTCACAGATGTACAACTGCAGTTTTGTGCCCGCTAACAAATTACCAACCAAATGCGGCACCTTTTGCATATTGCGTTAGCGATAACTCTGTTATTTAACACAACATATGCCAGTACTCATTTGCTTTAACAAACAGTTCATCTAGTACATAGCGTTGATGGAGGATTGCTGTAACATCTGAGAATACAGAATCTTTCAAACGTATTTGCAGTTTAAGAAGCACATGGATTTAAGAGCTTTTATAATTTATAAAAGAATTTCAATATGCCCGTTTTGTTGATGAACAGTTCGTGTGAGGGCGAACCTTTTTTTTTCTTTTTCAACAGAGTTTGGTTCTCATATATTCTATATAATAAAAAGGATATCAACGATTTTGAGTTTTACTATAAACTATAATGCTTCTGATTTTAAAAAATTAAAAATAAGATTTATTGTATTTTTAAAACAGAACATGCATTTTTCAAAAATGTCAGCGGTTGAATTCAGCGTTCGTTTCTGTAAACAGCCTTTTTAACGGATATCTTTCTTCCCATCTATGTCGCTCTTTGATGAAGACCAACTTATCGATTTGGTCGAAACAGTACTGTCAGCAATTACATAACAAACATCATATGTTTTTTCAAAATGTTAAATTTTACTGTCGGATAATCCATCTATTTTTCATATTTGTGAAATGAAAAAAACATATATCTGGGACTTTTACACCTTGAAGACTTTCATCTATAACTTTACGGACTTATCAACGCCACAAGTAAATTTTGAACTCTAACATCTTTTTTTCAAATTACAATGTGGACTTGTATATTTTTTAACAGCTGAATATATGCTATACTATTTGATACCACTTACATTTTATATACATTTTACAACAAACTCTTTGAGTTTTACTATAAACTAAAATACTTCTGATTTTTAAAAAATTAAGAATAAAATTTATTTTATTTTTAAAAACAGAACATGCATTTTTCAAAAAATGTCAGCGGTTGAATTCAGCGTTCGTTTCTGTAAACAGCCTTTTTAACGGATATCTTTCTTCCCATCTATGTCGCTCTTTTTGAAGACCAACTTATTGATTTGGTCGAAACAGTACTGTCAGCAAATTACATAACAAACATCATATGTTTTTTCAAAATGTTAAATTTTATACTGTCGGATTAATTTCCATCTATTTTTCATATTTGTGAAATGAAAAAACATTATATCTGGGACTTTTACACCTTGAAGACTTTCATCTAATAACTTTACGGACTTATCAACGCCACAAGTAAATTTTGGAACTCTAACATCTTTTTTCAAATTACAATGTGGACTTGTATATTTTTTAACAGCTGAAATATATGCTATACTATTTTGATACCCACTTTACATTTTTATATACATTTTTACAACAAACTCTTTTGAGTTTTACTATAAACTATAATGCTTCTGATTTTAAAAATTAAGAATAAAATTTATTTTATTTTTAAAACAGAACATGCATTTTTCAAAAATGTCAGCGGTTGAATTCAGCGTTCGTTTCTGTAAACAGCCTTTTTAACGGATATCTTTCTTCCCATCTATGTCGCTCTTTGATGAAGACCAACTTATTGATTTGGTCGAAACAGTACTGTCAGCAATTACATAACAAACATCATATGTTTTTTCAAAATGTTAAATTTCAATATATATATATATATTATATATATAATTATATATATATAGCTTGTTGTTTAACATTTTATTTTGTTCTTTCACAGACGAATTAATTTTTCTCATATTTTTTCCAAACAATTTAATTCTGTACTCGATTGGATTCGGAAGAGAGAGGGGCGGAAGTATTTAATCTATCTTTTTTGTTGTTGAGTGTTTTCCGCTCTTCTCAACTCTATACTTTTATTATCTAAACAATTTTAATAACATCAAAATTCATATCATACTGTTCAGCGCATTTATTATTGTTATGCCCACCATATGTATATATATATATATATATATATATATATATATATATATATATATATATATATATGTGTGTGTGTGTGTGTGTGTGTGTGTGTGTGTGTAGTAGTAGTAGTAGTAGTTGTAGTAATATTACCACCCGTAAAATAACCGGTTGGTTTAAGTATGGATCAGCATTTTTTAGAATGTCGTGCTGTCACACACACACACACACACACACACACACATATATATATATATATATATATATATATATATATATATATATATATATATATATATATATATTGTCCATCCTGTATTCGTTACATTATTAGAGGCAATTACTAGGCGAGATTCTTCTAAACTCGTAATTGTATTTCAAGGTTTTTTTTGTTTTTTGTTTTTTTTAGCTTAATCGCATATCAGTGTTACGTTGCAATACTCACGGTACTAAAACGATACATGCACCGTAGTCCTTTTTTTCTTTCTTGGTACTAAAACTCCGATAAAAAATCATAACCCGAGAAACATGTCGTCACAACTCCCAGCCTTTATTAACGTGCTCGTCTAGTGGCTTCTACCAGGGAGGAGGGGAGACAGAGAGAACGAGAGAGAGAGAACACTACTAAATTACTGGGCTATCATGGGGGACCCAATGTCAGGTCCGTACCCTACGACATCCGCAGGCAAAAGGAGGCTGAACCCTTTCTTTCTTCCCCCACGTCACCACGTGACTTCCGGTCAACACCCGACTTCCGGTCAACACCCGACTTCCGCTTGCCCCTCAATTCTTCGTTCGGGGTCACGCTACGGTCAAAACCATCGCTCTCCTCTTTTGGGTCATCACTATTTTTTAAGCCTTTGTTATTTATTCCTCCTCCTTCCATTAGCAGTTCTAGCTCACAAGGGTCATATTGCAACATCAGCTTTCATGGGATAGCTAATGCCCGGGCTATATTCTTAGAAACCCGTAGTAGCACTATTCAACCCATATCTTGGGCGGTGGGGGTGGAGGGGTTCATATCTTTCTAAAGAGTATTAACTGAAAAATTAACGTATTAGCACGACTGGAGTTTGAACTCGCATACTGTTATATCACACACCATCAGGTTAACTAATACACCATGGGGAATCCCCTTAATTATGTTTCGCTGAAATACGCAGTTAATTTTGAAAGTTAAGTATTAAGAAATAATTGTGCAAAATACAACTTAATTTCTTTTTTATTTTTATTTTTTTATGGAAAACCTTCTGATGAATTAAATGCTGTCGAGTTTTCCCGTGTCCCTTATAGTAATTTCATATTCTGACTTTCATATTAATCGGACATTTCATCTTTATAATATGTTTGAAAACTTCTGCCTTTTAAATTACTAAAGATACACTGTCAGTGTTTTCCCTTGTGACCATAAGTTCATTTCCCGTTCAACGCAATATTCCACCTTATCTGATGCTTAGTACACAATGTCGCAGACTACTCTCCGATTGATACGAATTAATCCAAAATTATAAGATTCTATCTGAAGCCGTAGGTTCATTGTTATTCCGCCTTCTAATTCACTTTGTATTTTACTATCTGATTTTTAGCCACGCGATTAGCTTCAGGAAAATTAGAAGTATTTCGGATTTAAACTTAGGTAAATATATAATTAGACTATATATCATTAGTAATTTATTATCTAAACATCTTCTTAGGAGAATCATATCCCAAGGAAATGTTGTTATTTACCAGTGTCTTGTAAAGATACTTCAGGACACGATGGTGTAGTATATGAGCATAATTAGATAATGTTTTAAACATTATGAAAATGAGAATAAAGTCTCAGTTATATTGATGTTTAGATTTATGTACACTTTTGTATAGCTCAATGATAATTGTATTGCTAGTGTTTATGTTCTGGAGTTTTTTATTATTATTATTAGATGTTATCGTGATCACCATAATGAGAATATCAAGTAGACTTAAGAAAGGGGTAAAACTACGATACTACGCTTATTATATATATAAGCAAAAAAGGAAGCCTATTTGAGGTTCTGCGGAGACACAAAGGGCTATAAATGAAATATGTACTCCAGATCTTCAGTGTAGACTGTCTGGATTTGCTACAGAACATATATCACATCGCGATGGCAATACGAATACCCATCCGCCTCTCTCTCTCTCTCTCTCTCTCTCTCTCTCTCTCTCTCTCTCTCTCTCTCTCTCTCTCTCTCTCTCTCTCTCTCTCTCTCTCTCTCTCTCTCTCTCTCTCTCTCTCTCTCTCTCACTCTCTCTCTCTCTCTCTCTCTCCTCTCTCTCTCTCTCCTCTCTCTCCCTCTCCTCTCTCTCTCTCTCTCTCTCTCTCCTCTCTCTCTCTCTCTCTCTCTCTCTCTCTCTCCTCTCTCTCTCTCTCTCTCTCTCTCTCCTCTCTCTCTCTCTCTCTCTCTCTCTCTCTCTCTCTCTCCTCTCTCTCCCTCTCTCTCCCTCTCTCTCTCTCTCTCTCTCTCTCTCTCTCTCTCTCTCTCTCTCTCTCTCTCTCTCTCTCTCCAACCTTCCCTATCGGTTATCGTCCTTGAGAGGTCATCCAGTATAAACGTAGATTTTCGCTCTTTCGTCACTTATGAGTTCGGCGTTGCTTCTCCACTATTGCCCATCATGTCTTGGTTGTCTTACTCGGTTGGTTTGTGGGACGGGGGGGGGGTAAGTTGCCGTATAGCTGCTTTTCTGTAGTGTGCTGCTTCCAGGATTTGTTAAAGACAGTATGCAACATCATTGAGGGACTCCTAGAAATATTTTCCTCTATGCGCTTCGTGAGATACCAAGTGATGCAGCCATATAGTATTACTGACACGACTACAGCTTGGAAGAATTTTTGCTTAATAACACTCTGCGTCTTTTTGTACTGTGAGTTATTGTCTGTATCACGTAACATAGATGATTCCTGATGTAACTAAAATACATATGTTTGTGGATGTTTATTGTCAGTAACACTTATAAGAATTTAACAGTTAAATACACTAACCACGATCATATAAGAAATAACTGTATTCATTAAAGAATAACTATATATAAGAATATATATCTAGTTGGATAATATCAAGAGTTTATATATATATATATATATATATATATATATATATATATATATATATATAGTCCCATTGTTTTCTGGATCATCAACCGTGAAAACTGCCGCAAAATAGACAATACATTTTATGCCTATCTGATTCTTGGTTTCTCGTTTTCATCTTTAATTCACACCAAAAACGAGTTTGCAACCCAAGGGGACACTGCTCAAAGAACAGATAAACTGCTGCAGTTATCTAAGGAGTTGCAATGAACGCATATCTCATTAAATGGCAAACATTTGATAGTGTTTATGTTCTCGAAGATTTTCCATTTTGAGAAGATAGTATTATCACAACAAGCAGACCCTAATACATTATAACACGACACTTAATTCGGTTACTGTATGCAAGAAAAAAACAGAAGGGTATCAAGTGTTCTGGAGAGAAAATAAGACAATGTGACAGCAGTATGGAAATTCAACCTATTGGCGATTAATAATGATTTTGAATTTGCCGGAGGTTTATTCGTATTTTGTTTTCGACATTTGCGGCTTAATCTTAATTATACACCGACTATCTAATAGTTGCACTGAAAATAACAGCGGAAAATAATAATTTCGTAGGGTTTATTCAGTAGGATACGTTATCAATAAATAATTCATCCCACATTTCACATTTCAGGGGCTGAATGGCCCCAGAAAATGTTTTCCCGGGTTTGACACTAAACTGCATATAATGATGAGCTAAAGAGCGTAGACTAACCTTCATTCCCATTGCGCATAGGTCTGCTCAGACACGCAATGGTCGTAACTGTTAGGTCCCAACTTGCATTCGATTGGTCTGTGAGAAAGACAATATCTAAATTAACAAATCCAAAAAATGAGAATATGTATATAATGATATTTACTGTATATAATGATAGGAATTTCCTAACATCTAGACACAGAATTAAACTAGACGGGTTGATCTGTCGATAAAAATCAATCAATCAATCAACCAGCATACACAGTAAACAGAAATACCCTTCTTTAACTAGATTCATTTACGATCATCTGTTGAGTATGTTATTTTCAAAAATAATGGAAAATAAGAGAGAATTCAATAAAAAATATAACTACAGAGACTTGATGATGTGGTACATTCCTTTTCAGATTGCGGCACAACACAACACAATCTGAAAATGAATATAATGAAAATAAAGGTCAGATGAAAACATGACAAGGAGTTCACATCAGGAAACGGAAACATCAGACACCTGAACATACAAATATTACCACTCCCTCATTGTTGCAACCACTCCCTCAGTGTTGCAACCACTCCCTCATTGTTACAACCACTCCCTTGACTGGTTCTCAGATACGGAAGATGTAAATTGCTATCCTCATGTTGATGAGGGAATTCTGTTCTTTGCTAAATCGTAGCCCATCCTCAATTGGCTGATAATTTAAATCGTTCTTTGTCGCTCTCCTATTAGCTCCTCAAATCTCATGTTCGACCGTTTCCAGCCCCCACAATGAGAGTTCCCGTGTTTGGCTCCATGCTGTCGGTCATATAATCGGGGCACCTGATACGGAAATGTTGACAAGAAGCCACTACATTACAATTGTTTAACCTTGAATTTTATTTCAACTGAGACTGTGTCAAATTTTATTTAAAATTTGGATACAGAATATAGAGGAATACTTGGAAACGTCTAAAAGCTGCATATCACTTCTGCAAAAAGGACTTCTACCAATATTCAACTGATAAGAATTTAACGATTTTTTTAAAAGAAGTCTATTTAGTCCAGCAAAGCCTTTCAAGAATAGCATGTTTCATGTTTAAAAGGGAAATAGTTCCATGACTGTTGTACCGGCCGTTCCTACAGTGGAGGACATGCACCGGTTCTCACTATAAATAGTGAGACACCGAGTGGAAAGGAGGACTGTTCCCGTTAACGACAAGCTAGTCGTACATGTACCATTAATTGTAAATACACTTGTCTTATTTTACCCCATATCGACTTGACTTCTTTTTACTGTTGGGACTAACATCACAACAGTTTGGCTACGAGTAGTCGGAACGAGTTCACTGAAAGAAAAATCACCTAAAGTGATTAATATACAAGATCTTCACGGAAAACAGCTTCGTCATTGCAAACAGATTTTTGGATTCAGAGTTAACAGCAAAGTAATTACTGCAAAATTCAAAAAGAACGCGAAAAATATTCTCAATTATTAAGTTAATTGAAATACTGACACCTTAAGTGTTCAAAAAAAAAAAGTTGACTGCCTTCCCCAGATTCGAGAAATCTGTTCACGGTAAAACTTTAAATTTTTTAAGTTCACTGACTCGTTAAGATAATTGTTTGAGCAAAATTCGCTTGACTATTTATTAGAGCAAAATTCGCTTGACTATTTATTAAAACGGTCTACCAAATTGGCCAAGGGAAAGAAAAGGCAGACAAGAAAAAAAATATTCGCGTAAGTCATTTGTGTTTCTAAACAAAAGACGTTAAATAAGCAAGTCAGAATTTAAAAAAAGGGGGTTAAAAAAAAAAAAAGATTCCGATAAAACTAGTCTTATTATGCTTATAGCGACGAACTTTATTTTGCTGTGTGTAAGAACACAAATTGAAATAAAGAAATAAAAGCTGTGCTTTTTTTTCTTTTGTGTTGAACAGAATCTATTGGTCGGACTGTTTTTTTACATGCAGAAAAGGAAAAAAAAAAGCTATTGGTCGGACTTTGTTTTTACGTGCAGAAAAGAAGAAAAAAAAAAGACTTTTTATTTAGTTTCTATTTTCAAACAAAACAACTGGAACTAAAACTGTATTAGTTGAACAACTAATTAAGCACGTTGAACGGAAAACTGAATTGTACAAGTGTAAAAGATATGATGGATACTGAATTCAAAGATTCTCTTCTTCAATTAGTTAAATTCCAAACCGAACAACAATTAGAACTAGAAAGAAAACGAATTGAAAGTGAGGAGAAATTTAAAAGAGAGCTTTTGGACCAGCAAAAAGCCCAAAGAAAAATAAATGCTGAACAAAAAGAGCTTGCGACCACACTGGAAGAAAAATTCCAAGAAAGACTGCTACAACAGCAGAGACACTTCGAAGAACTTTTGGTAAAAACACAGGAGGAACAGAGGAAATTTTTAGAGGCAACACAGTTATCGAAAGCAAGAGACTACTCCTGAGAATAGGAGATCAAAAAGAAAACGGAAATCGACTGAGTTGATTATGGTGAACCCCAAACAAAAACGTTATTAATCCCCAGACGGGATATTTTCAAAGGGGGGTGTTGTACCGGCCGTTCCTACAGTGGAGAACATGCACCGGTTCTCACTATAAATAGTGAGATACCGAGTGGAAAGGAGGACTGTTCCCGTTAACGACAAGCTAGTCGTACATGTACCATTAATTGTAAATACACTTGTCTTATTTTACCCCATATCGACTTGACTTCTTTTTACTGTTGGGACTAACATCACAACAATGACCAATTAGGTATCCTCATTTGAAAGTTAGTGTATATCCTTTGTCTATTTTCTGTTATGAAATGATATACGCACAACGTTTTCTAAAGCAAAAGACTGCTTCACCGTTTAAGTCCCTAAAGAAGATGTCAGATACGAACAATTAGATATATGAAACACAGTCTTCTGAAAGGTGTTATTGGAAAAAAATAACACTACACCATCTAAACTAACATATATGTTACAAATATGAAGTGTCTATTTACGTTTGTTATAGGTTTGTATGTGGAGAGAAACACACATACACACATGTCTATACATACACACATTTACATGCACACAAACAAACTCACACACACGCACACGCAGACACTAACACACACACACCCATATATATATATATATATATATATATATGTGTGTGTGTGTGAAACCCACCTGTATGTGTGGGTGTGTTTGTGCCTGTGAGTATATGTGTGTTGGTTCGCGATTCATCTCAGTTTAGTTAAAAGAAGAAAACTCAACACTAATTATTACAAATGAAAGTTTCCTTTTATTTTACGTGGATTATCTCCGAACGTAGACGTGTCTATTCTACAGTATCGGTGTAAAGGGATAATAATTGCATCTTTTTCCCTCTCCTATATACATCATCTCGCGGTGTGCATCCTATCGTGGTGCAATGGTTAGCAAGCTAGTTTCGCTGATCAATTTCTTCGGAAAAGCGTGTTCGATGCTCACTGAGCAACCCATACTTTCAACCTTGTGTATCATACTACCAGTGGCGAACGGATTTGGTAAATACTTAAGCCATCTCGAGGGTATGATACGCCTATCCCCACGCACAATCCCCATGCCTATCCCCAAGAACAATCCCCACGCACAATCATTGTTGACCAATGATCCGGGTTTTTACACCATCGTCGTTTCTGTCTACGTGTTGCGAATCGGCATGACAGTTAACTCGGTTTACACGTGTTTAATGTCGGCCACCAGGTCCAATGTCACTGGCACTCATCGTCAAATTCTGGCACAAGGTCCTCGACTCTGAGTGTCCCTCGACTCTGAGTGTCCCTCACAGCGCACACGCTATACATATATATATAAGGAGTGTGATATTTATAAGTAACTAGTGCTCAATATCTTGGATAGAGTATGTATATTTAACTTAGGGTAACAGAAACATGAGGTTTACTGCACCTCTTTGTTGACAGTTTCTCACCTATGGGATTTTCAAACTAAGCACTTGGTCTGAAAATCGCCTAGGTAAGAAACATTCAGTATGCAAGAGCTCTTGACTTCTTGATCAGGCTACCTTAAATCACACACACGCGCGTGCGCACACACACAGTCACACACATATATGTATATATATAAACTTTATTAATATAGATGATATGGGCGCTATATCTGTAAGTAAACAGTAATCAATAAAAATTATATTTATGTTAAGTTAACATGGACATAAAGACAACGGCCGTGATTCAACGTACACGCACCCCTAACACATACAAACATATACACACACACATATGTATGTATATATATATATATATATATATATATATATATATATGCGTGTATGTATATATATATATATATATATATGCGTGTATATATATATATATATATATATATATATATATATATTTGGTTGTCTGAACGGTGATTGAAATACTTTCAAAATAAAACGATAAATGAAGGGAAAACATTAAACTGCAAAAATGGATCAACATCAGAAATAAAAAAAAATAAACTAATATTTTCCGGGATTCCCGGGGTTTTAATATCTAATTTTTGAGGTGGGGGTTTGGGCTTCGTTGCGTAAGATGGAGGCGGAACTAAGTCTTTGGATGAGATGAGGAGAGTAAATGAGAGAGACGTAGGGTAGTTGAAAATATTATCATATCTAGGCTCGAGTAGGTCTCTATTTCTAAGGGTTTTCAACTGCTCATCCGAAATTTGGTTGTGAGCTTAAGCAAAATCAAAATCAAAATCTTCAAATGTAATCTCTTGTCTGTCTGTTGTCAGAAGACTGAGTTCCTTCTTATTGCTTTTGACCATCTGTTATTTTTAATGTCCTGTTAAAAGTATTTGTTACATCATGGGTATAACGTGGATCCGTTAGAGTAGTCTGAATGACCTGATTTTTTAACTGTTCACGTTATGTGGAGTATTCGAATTTCAATTTATAATGTTATGTTGATATTTAAAATGGTTTGAAATTTGTGTTAACAATTCGCTTCGGTTTGTTAAAAGAAGAAATCTTAAAGCTTTTATTAGGAAAATAATAGTTTCTTTTAATTTTACACCGATTATATTCGAGCGTCTAGCTTTGCATGAACACCCAGAGAGCGAAAGTGTCTATTCTCAGAGAAGCTGCTAAGATAGTTTACCTTTTCGTATCGCCTCTGATATCACCTGATATATTCTCAGTGAGTCAGGTGTGCGTGTCACCTTCACCTGTAGTCATTTTGACGACGTTATGTTTGTTCGCCCATAACCTTTCCATCGACGTGAGACGAATCTGCATTCAGGTGACATTTCCATCTACGTGTTTCAAGGCTTTACTCTGCTCTAAGATCCGCGGTCGTCCTCGTCCAATTTTGGCAGATGCCTCCAGCTCTCTCAGTGCATATAACCTACACAGTATGCAAAAGGAGGTACGTGGTGTAATGGTTACCATCGTAGGATATGGGCACAGCGATACGAGTTCAAATCCTGTACAGGACTGTTTGCATTTCACATACTGCTAATACTCTTGGTGAAGGTATGAATCCAATTCTTCACCTTCCAGCTATGGGTAAAAAGCAGGGCTGACTGGACTTTTTTTAAACCTGGGTTAGGCAACCAGGCTTGGAAAAGGAAAACTCAGGATTCACCTGTTAAACTCTGCTTAATAAATTAACCTTGTATTACATCCTACTGTATGGATGGTTGTTTAATACCTACCTATACAGTACGCAAAATACAAATCCTAACCGACTTAGACTTTTAAAAAACCACGACGTGCAATAGTTAAACAATTTATTAAAAATCACACATCTATGAATCTTTTTCGGGATCTATAATTTTTTTCAGTCAAGGTCAGAGATGGTAGATATTTGATCGTAATGATAAAGAAGTTATTAGAACACCACAGCAAAAACCACAATTAGTACTTAGTTTGACTGAAGCAAAAAGTGACCAAATTCACAAAATTCATATCGGAAAATTCTAATTCAATAAGGAGTCCGAGACTCCTTAATAACTCAGATTCAAATCTGAAAAACAATCGCCAAGCTAAGTGGCAGCCGGTTATTCTCATAAAGAAGCGATTCGTCATGGAAACTATTTCCTGTATGTAGTACTAGAAGCGGTTATCTGGCGTTGCCTGGCTAGAGAGGGGAAAATGAATGTTAATCTCGCATATCCATTGTTTTGATTTTACATAATTTATTTATGATTTAATCACAAACGCCACCAATTACTTTCTTATTATTCAAATTCTAAATTTTTAAATATCTTCCCAGATATAAATACAATTTTTATTATGTGTTCGCAAAAAGCAATCTCTGATAATAGTTAATGTGCATATATATTTACTTTGTCATTAATTGCTTTAATTTTTGTAGTTTCCCCCGGACATACATACACACAGCTGTCCTTTATATATGCATAGATGACCTACAATTATCAAAGGTAAACTTTTCGATGTCTACTCGTGGGAGTTGAGTACATAAGATTTGTGTTGGTTTATAATATTTTGGAATATGTCTTCCCCAACTTGTTGACACTCGAATAAATTATGCTGTTTATATGGATGTATAATAAAATATAAATGTAGATATAGTAACGGATGTTTTTACGATCGCTAGTTGCTTTCGTTCTGCAGTGTAAGGCACATATTTTCAGGTGAAATTACTTAAGTATTTTTCTTGGAGAATAAGCGGTCAATTGAAGACGTATAAATGTGATTGACAAGGAATGAGTGGGAAGATGCAGCAACTCTGGAATGCAGACCTACATATTTACATGACTTGTTCCGTGGCATCTTTGACTCTTTAGATCAAATCGTGCAAGATTGGATTTTATATGTGATTAATGATAATGTTGGTGATCAATATTATTATAACGAAATACATTAGAATTTTCAGTAACATACACAAAGTAATGCTCATACACATACACACATGCCTGCACATACACATAAATAGGAGTGGGGAAACGAAGGGGGTTGATGGATTAAAATGCTATATGTAAGAAAACTATTTGGAAGTATAGTGGTTTGGTTGAGAAATAGAAAATATTTTTAATTCTTTATCCATAATAAATCTCAATTCAGTTTATCTGGCTTCTTTTCCCCAGCTATGCATATTTTCAAGAAGATATTGATTGTATATAATATGTACCACACACACACACACACACACACATATATATAAATATCTATATCTATATCTATATATATATATATATATGTGTGTGTGTGTGTGTGTGTGTGTGTGTGTGTGTGTGTGTGATATGTATTGTTGATAATATTGGAGCTATATTTCTAAGAGGATAGTGCTAACTATTATTGTTATACTTATTTATAGTAAGTTATATATTTATATTTAAGTAAGTTAGCGTTAATATGGACTCGAAACCTGTTTATTCTCGATTTCTCGCTTATCCGATCTTCAGACAAATATATATATATATATATATATATATATATATATATATATATATATGTGTGTGTGTGTGTGGTGTGTGTGTGTGTGTGTGTGCGTGTGCGTCTATACTTTCATTTATGGTATATTGAAATTTATCAGGCAACGTTATAAAATATAACCCTGAAAAGTACATATTTAGTGATTAATCGTAATTATAAATTGACAAATTGACTAAAATGTGGAACAAATGCATAATTCAAAATTAGACATTGAAAAAAGAAAAATATATCGTAATTCAGTGATTTAAAAAAATATATGTAAATTTAAAGGTTTTATATTTAAACAAAATTAAATTTGCCGTTGACAATGAATGAGTGGGAAGGGGAAGTCCCTATTGTGTAATTGCTACCAAGCTCGTCTGCGGAATCGTAGTAAGCGATTTTGAACTCCAATTTTGCTATTACGTTTTCTTACTGACTAATACACTTGGGGAATGTAGTAACGCACTCATCCCTCCAAATATGGCTTAAAAAGTACCAAATCTGTTATTACGCTGAGACCATCGATTCTACAAGGACGGCCCAATGTGTAATGATTATCGTTGTATTAAATGGACACGGTGAGTTCAAATCCTTGACGAGTTTCCTAGCATTTCACTTGGAAATGTTAAGAATCCAACTATTCTTTCTCCAAATATGTGTAAATAGTGGACGCTTTGACCTCGGTACGGCAACTAGTCGAGGAGAAGGAAAACTGATTTCAAACGTGTTTCAAATTCTACTTGAGAAATTAATAGTAAAAATATGTGTGATCTAACATTGAATATTGTGAAATCGGTCATCACGCTTCTCCGACTTCATCTACCTTGCTCACTTTTAATCTAATGACTTAGTTTGCATTCCCATCCCTCCACCTTTACACCATCATGTTGAATAAACATGACCCCGCTGTATTCACAGCCATCATTGTGATTATATATTGCCCGCCAGACGTTCGTTTCGTCCGGGCCTAGCGCCATGTTTTCAACCAACCCCCCACCCGTCCAATGCGATCAGCAATGATCTGTTCGCATGTCAAACGATCTTACCACCAAAAATACCGAGGGGCAACAGCTCATTAGTGGTCTCATCCAGGGAAGACAACGATGAACTCACCATTCGCTCAATTGCTTAGATTATTGCAAGAGGGTGCACGCCGATTGATAGTCATTAAGCAAATAAAAGTTGGAACCCTAGGTGGGGGGCGTACTGGTGACTAGATATATGAATTAATTCAGAGATATATACAATTACCCTATTAGCCATTGTAATGCTAATCAGTCCACTTCAGTGTAAGTAATTATTTAAGAAGGTGATTGATACCGGAATTACTAATGCCATTGCTAATGCGTGCGTCAGGCAGTATCGGTGTTAAAGGTATCGCATCTTTACCCGACCATATTACCACATCAGTCTCCTTGATGTAGAAATAGTGTTTAAAAGGACAATACAGCAACAAAACAAGAAGAATTAAATTTATGTTATAAATCAGTAAATATTTTCAGATGGATCATCATCATCATCACCATCAGAAGCAGAAGCAGCAGCAGCACCAGTGAAGCGCTCTGACAGCATAGATCCCGATATGTCTCGCTCGCCATTCGTCCCTTTTGACCAGGTTGCTGCTGGTTGTCCAACACTGGTGTGTCTATATGCTGGAGTCTATAGCAGAACGAATTAGATTTATATTATAATCAGTAAATATGTTCACATGCATCATCATCATCATCAGCAGCAGCAGCAGCAGCAGCAGAAGCAGCAGCAGTAGTAGTAGCAGCAGCAGCAGCAGTGAGGTGCTCTGACAGCATAGATTCCCATTCGTCCCTTTTGACCAGGTTGCTGCTGGTTGTCTAACACTGGTATGTATAGGTGTTGTAGTCCATAGTAGAACGGAGCTTATGGATTCATTGTTTCTTCTTCAGCATGTCCTGCTCATCTTAAAATGATGTTTTGTAAGATGTCACGTAAGTGGCTGCACATATGCTGCTTTGAAGAATGCCGCTCCCAGGATTTGGGTAAATCAGCATTTTGTTATAGTTCCCATGTAGATTTCTAACCTAACGTTTTTTTTTGTTTTTTTTTTTGTTGTTTTTTTCAGTCCAGGTAGTAAAAATAAGGTTAGCAAGCTAGATTCGAAAAATGTTATTTGTTCGATAATTATGACTATCAAAAGAGAAATTTCCTCTGATGAAATAAAACTGAATTTCATCTGAAACAAACTCAGAGAAATATGTGTGTGTACATTTTTATTACCCCGATTTCCGATAGATTATTTGCTACACACGCCTGGGGAGAACAAGCAGTAGACGAAAAATTCGTCGACTCAAAAAACAGTCTGAACTCACCTCCAATTCTCTCTCTCTCTCTCTCTCTCTCTCTCTCTCTCTCTCTCTCTCTCTCTCTCTCTCTCGCCCTCTCTCTCCCTTTCGGTCAATTTTTTGCTGATTTGCCAACACTGGTATGTCCATGACAGGGGTCCATAACGAAGAAGAAAGCTTTTGGATTCGTTGTTTCTTCTCCGGCGGTTCCCAAACTGCACGTTTTAATTGGATGGTTTGCAAGATGGTAACATGGTGGCTGCTCGTACGCTGTTTTGTAGACTGCTGATTCCAGGAAAAAAAAGCTAATTAAAAAATTATTTTTTAATTATAATTCTAAAAAAGAAATTAGTGTAGTTCCCATGAATATTTTTATTCGAGTGTTTTCTTAGTCTAATGGATGCAAAAATACAGTATGATTAGCAGGCTATATTCGCAAATAAATCATTAGAGACTTCGATTCTCACTGGATGCACCATACGTCTGGATTTATACCACATTTAAGCGTATTAAATAACTGATAAAATAGTAATGTAATCCACACACACATATATATATATATATATATATATATATATATATATATATATATATATATATATATATATATGTATGTATGTATGTATATTACCAACCCCTCTGCATGACGAGGATGCAACACAAGGTAAATTTTAAGGCGGTGTTCAACAGGTTTGAATTCAGTTTTCCTTCTTCTAGACCAGTTGCCGTAACAAGCTTACTGAGCGGGGACTACACAGCCTTTTGCCCATAACTGGAGTAAGAAAAGTTCGAGTCATACCTTTTTCAAACGCTATGTTAAATTCTACCAGGAATTGAACACTTGACGCTGTGTCCATATCCTATGAAGATAATTACATAACGGGCACCTTCACTGGAATTCATTTAAGTACATAAATAAAAATAAAATATTCAAGAAAGATGTTTTTCATATAATCTATTTATTGGTAATTGAATTATAAAGGCTATAGAAAACCGTAACTTCGTTCTTTAAATTGTCTCTAATCATCATAATCATGTTTGTTGGTACCATACACTTACTTTCTAGAGAAACAAAATATACCAATTTTTATCGTAATCAAGAAGGCTTGTTCTTATGAAAGCTTAACTATTTATAAGGCATGGATATCATAACGGTTATCAATGTAAAAAATCGAACCGGCGACTCGTGTTCAAATCCTGGATTAATTGTTTCCACAAGATATATATATATATATATATATATATATATATATATATATATATATATACCATGCGCTTCGATCTATGGGTATGTAGTTGGATAGGTTGGATAGCCTTTTACCTTGGCAAGGTAACCTGCTTAGGAGAAGTAAAACACTGAATTCAAACAAGCAGTACTCCTTTTAAAATCGATCTTGTATCGCACCCTGCTGGAGTACCAAGTACAGATTCACCAGTTATCAAATGGTGAATATAAATGATATTTCTAGAAGTATGAATGAATTCTCTTTTTTGTTGGGGTGAGTGAAGAGGAATATCCATCAAAATTAAAAGTATCTGAAAGAAAAACAGTAAGACATTATCTAGATTAAGCTACAAATACGACTTGCTTGTTCACTTGCCCCACCCCATATGTAACAGTTTAAAAGTGGAAAGCATTTATGTCGCTCAGTGTATATGAATCTTTGAATAAACGTAGTAACACATTCCCCACAGTCAAGATTTAAATATATCATATAAAAACAATTTCCCTTTTTACTGTTGGTTTCTTGCATTATTGGTGAAGTGTATGTTGCTGTTACTTAAATCAATGTATGCAGATTAATGAGGCAAAATATTTTGTATTATACGAAACTGTTTATCAAAAAAATAAAAGCATTGTCAATTACCTAATTATGGGGGTAATAGTAGGCGAGTAAACATTATAAAGTAAAACATTTTATAACAGTTCATAAAAACTCTGTCAGATCGCAGACTTAAGGATATTCCGTGGGTGTTATAACATGTGACTCTTAACTATTTAAGCATATGCCGCACACACACACACACACACACACACACACACACACACATATATATATATATTGTTATTATTATTATTATTATTATTATTATTATTATTATTATTATTTATATTTTGAAGGCAATTACAATGCGTGTAAAATAAAATAAAATATTGTCCAATGTCTAATCAATTTCGAAATTAATTAGACATTGGACAATATTTTATTTTATCTTATACGCATTGTAATTGCCTTCAAAATATAAATATACTTTACTTAACAATGTCAAGCACATTATCAAATACTATATATATATATATATATATATATATATATATATATATCCCGACAGTTGAAGGATTAGGATTATTGAAATATAGAAACAAAAATGGTTTTCAATGGCTTCATCTAAACGGTTTTAAATTATAATTCCATAAACTTTTTCTTGGAATTATTTACAATAATTAAATATACATTCCATGACATTTTCATCTAATTTCTAAACAAAGAATGGGCGAAACTCACTTCAATATATATATATATATATATATATATATATATATACATATATATATATATATATATATATATATATATATATCGGTGTGTGTGTGTGTGTGTGTGTGTGTGTGTGTGTGTGTGTGTGTGTGTGAACTAAAACCAAAAACCCAAGACATAACGCGTAGATAATACTGGAAAATCACTTGGGGATCTGTTGATTTCTGAGTAGTGAGCACAACGCTACATGTCGATTTCTTATGTCTATGTCAAGGTAAGTAATACAGTGACAGAAAGAAAGTCGGGATGAAGCCGGTGAATGGAAGAGACGCAAGATGCGTGTCCGTTCCCTCTAGGCAGTTTTATTTGGGAATATAATAAATGAACTCATGAGAAAAACAAAACAAAACAAAAACAAGAACGACCTGTCGATTTCTGACTGGTGAGCACATCACTACATGTCGATTACTTATTGGTACGGACAATGAAAGAAAGAAAATGACAGAAAGAGAGGAGGGATGAGAGATCAGTCGGGACGAGGCTGTTGAATGGAAGAGACGCAAGATGTGTGTCTGTTCCCATAAGGCATTTTGATTTGGGGATATAATAAATAATCTCATGACAAACCACAAGAACTTCTTGTGTTTTTATTAAAAACTATGAATGATACAAGACAATATATTCCCAGGAGACGACCCAAGAAATTTCCAAAGAGAAACAGCGAGAATGCCATCGAGCCCAACAACCTATCCAGAAATTCCAGCAACTTTGATCCCGCCTCGAGAAGTAAAACAGAACAAGAATACAAGATAAGTATATTAATATAACCATCATACATCATCACTCCTTTTAAATGGAAACCTGCAACATAACAATCTTATCTTCTAGCTAATGTTTAATGACTTTAACTTTCATAGATCTCTAGAAAAGAAATAGAAGATACGAGAATTCTATCATTCTATACATGACATATGAAAGCTGTATTTAGAAATTAGTGTAAGAAGGTAATTTCATCATTATTTTTAATTTTTATATTACTATATAATTGGTTGTTTCTGATCTGTTTACAATAATCAAACACACACACACACACACACACACACACACACACACATATATTATATATATATATATATATATATATATATATATATATATTAGCTTGTGTACACATATTTAATTGCATGGATGTATTTAATTTTCACCCTGGGTTCCATGCCTTTCTTCTCCGCATTGGAAAGTGTTCTGAAAAATCGAAGAAGTAAAACAAAATATGGAGAATTTGTTTTTTTTAACGTAAGCATGTTAAATTGCATATCAATGTGCATAGACCGCTAAGTCTGTTTTCCTTTCTGTAAATATGGGTATGTAATTAAGGCACTTAACCCTAAAATAATAAAAATACGCTTGCTACAAGTCTTTTTATTCAGATTCAAGCGAAGACTCATTACAATTAACTTTATTATTTTATTATTATATACTCTACTTAGGTATCGAGTCAGTTTTGTATTTTAGTTTTGACAAGTGGTATATATATATATATATATATATATATATATATATATATATATATATATATATATATGAAAAAAAATGAGTAAAGAAAAGAAATGTAGATGGATAAAAATGAATTTTACCGATATCACTTTTAATCGATATCACTTACACATGTGTTTCGGTCTGTTTATCAAAATGTATACGGATTTACGTTATTATTACTATTAAAATAATCAGATGGAGTTGAAATGATGATGATAATAATAATAGGAAAAATGCATAAAATGTTCCGTACACAGATTTTGCCGACCTTCATCAGAGTATTATTTTTATTTTTTGAGTTGGAGACGAGAATAGAATCCGTATACATTATGATAAACAGACCGAAACACATGTGTAAGTGATATCGATTAAAAGTGATATCGATAAAATTCATTTTTATCCATCTACATTTCTTTTTTTTACTCATTTTTTCCTCATATTGTCGGATTCATTTCCCATTCACACACACACACAAAAACACACACACACACACACACACACACACACACATATATATATTATATATATAATATATATATATATATATATAATGGGCCGGGTTAGCTCAGTCGGCAGAGCGTTCGGTTAGAAACCACAAGGTTCCTAGTTTGATACCGGTCCTCGCCAACTCAGCGTATGAGTAGCACATGGATATGTGCGGTAAAGTAAGGAGCTGATGGTAGTTGTGGCGCTCCACCTCAGACGCCAAAACAATCTCCTTGGTCTAGCGCTATTGAAAAGGGGATAGACTCCCTTGCTGATTGGCTGATACCGACTTTAGGCCGCCCCGAAGACTATATATATATATATATATATATATATATATATATATATATATATATATATATATTTATTATATATAATATATATATTTATTTGGGTCAAGTGTTATAGTGTTACTCGATTATTTTCGGTTGATGCGACCCGCTTGGTCTTTTTTTTTTCATATTTTTCCCAGGTGAGGTTTGGCAGTTTATTTTTACTAAAAATTTGTTTGCCTTTTCTTAACGCAAGGGTTTACTAATAGTATAAATATACATACATGCATACATACATATATACATACACGCACACATACATATATATATATATACATAGTGTGTCTATGTATGTGTGTATGCGTGTGAGTGATTAAGTATAACCTTATAAAAAATAGAGAGAGAATGTATTTATTTATGAATGAATCGTTCTGCCTATGTTCGCTTGTTTCTTTTGTTTGTTTTTTGTTTTTTAAATATGCTAAAATACATTATACAGACATCAGAAATCGAATGTGTCAAATTATTTGGTTATCAATAACAGCGTCATGAGAATATCCATTAAAAAAGGAAAGAATAAAGTCTATTACAAGCTATTTGTAAAAAAATTGAAAAGCTTTTATTAGAATTAAGAAAATATACAAAATAAATTACAAGCAACAATATGAATATTGTAAAAATATCTTTTAAAAATTACCAATTTTTGAAGTGAATTTCACTTCAAAAATTGGTTTTATATATATTATTTTAAAATGAAATAAAATATAATCAATTATTGTGGTTTGTAGACTAAAAGTTTAACAAATACACTTGACAGAAATATAGACTCAAACCATCAAGTGTAAATATAAGATATTGGATAAATATTTGAAATCAAAAGTTTAATTAAAGTTAATTCTAAAATCATTTACTATATTATTATCACTTTCTATGTTTTTGGTATACATTGTCTTAACTTTCCCTATATATTCCCTATATTATTTTGGCGTTCTTGTAGAAAATAATACAAAGCATAGGCATCACTTTTAGCTTTCTATATATTCACCTGTCACAATTTGTGGAGATGTAATAAAAAGCAAATCCAAGCATTAATATTTTATATATGAAAAATCTGGTAAATAATTAATTCCATCTTATTGAAACAAATTGCGATTTTTTTTTCTTAAACTTATTGTTCCAAAATCTGCAGTCGGTAAAAGTTATAAATATCTGTTTACTTATCGGCAAATTGCCAGACAAACCGTATCCGATACTGAGCAGACGAAACTCGGGTCCGTTTTCGACTGACAATGATGGATGAGATATTAGTCTATCCGATTTTCTTTTGTGTACTAAAGAACTTAACACTTACTCTAAGATTTTTAAACTTAGAGTGCATTCTCGTGACATCTGAACTCGCAACACTTCGGATATACGTCAAACATCACTGATGATTTTTAATCAAAAAAGGATTTATTGATACGCTTTGGCGTTCCTGCGCAGTTAAATTTCAATTTCTCGCAGCGTTGTCATTCGATAATGACAAGTAAACAAAATCAAAGAAAAAGGAAAGTAAATGTGTAGTAATAATAGAAACGGATATCTTTTGTTAATCATTTTAAAAAATAATTCGAAAATCGAATGTATCAAACAGTTATGTTCATTTGAAGAGAAATAGAGTTAAAATCCTAAAAAGCCAACAGACACAAAGTGATATGCGTATGTTTGCAGGTAGAAGCGTGTTTGAGAGTGTGTGATTAACAATTACCGGTACCCATCAGCTTTCCCACAAACACACATATACACACACATATAGATACATATATAGATATATTACTGTTTTATTTTCTTGATTTCCAATAGTAAATGAACAAATAATTGCTGTGCTGGCATGATGATTAATCAGAAAGAAATGTTAAACATTTTGCTATCATTATATGAAATGCATATACCAGCCGTCGGGAAAAATGAAATGTAGTCATGTGTTTTATACTACGTATTTGTGCGTATATATCTATTAATCTCTGTCTCTGTCTCTGTCTGTCACTGTCTCTCCCCCTCTATCTCTCTCTCTCTATATATATATATATATATATATATATATATATTTGTGTGTGTGTGTGTGTTGTTGTTGTTGTTGTTTGCCGCCTTCCGTCTACGGGAGACGATGGAGTAGTGTCAAAGTCTTTTTTTTACTACATAGCCTCGGCGGGTTCATATGGAGGATGAGATGTTGCCCATGCAGCAAATCCACCCTCTCCACACTGCCGCTGTGATCTAAGGGGAAGGTAAGGAACCAATGCAGTTAGGCAACCGTAGTGTTAAGTAGCAATTTATCTCAGCATCACACCACCTGAGGGACACCTGCTCCTGATTTGTTTTCGGTGTTTACTTCCCGAGCCTTTCCTTGAAAGGCAACAGTGGTTTTGTATCGGACTTTTCGTTGACTTAGATGGGGTGCCGATCAAGGCTAAGGAGCACTTTCTAACCCATTTGGGGATTTATGCGAGTAGTAATTACTTCAATACTTCATCTATCGGTGTTCCTGAAAAATGAAATTATATTAGGGATACAGTATATTTTGCATTTGTGTATCAGATAAGCAACAGTACCCTCAGGTCGTTTATATATATATATATATATATATATATATATTATATATATATATATATATATATTATGGACTCTCTCGTCGATTTTCGACGCATGAGGGTTCAAACACACAATGAACACACACACAATGATTTGTTTATAGTGGTGAAGGCTTGTGTTGGACCATCCACACTATTTGGCACAGTCGATAGGAAAGAATTGGTGCATCAAGAGTTGCCACAAACCCAATCAACGACCGACCTCAGGAATTTTGAATTCAGAGTTATCCCTCTCATGGACTGGTTAACCACCCAAGGCTGAAGGGCCCAGTCTGCCCTACTATTTAACCCATAGCTGGAGGGAATTTTGAATTCAGAGTTATCCCTATCCTAGACTGGTTACCTTCCCAAGGATGAAGGGCCAAGTCTGCACTAATATTTAACCCGTAGCTGGAGGGAGAATATATGGATTCATACCTTTCCCAAGGGTATTAGCGCTATGTGAAATGCCAACCGCTTCGTCTTGGAATTGAACTCGAATCCAAGAGTCCATTTCCCACGACTCTAACCACTAGCCCATATATATATATATATATATATATATATATATATTTTATAAAAAAGGAAGGTCCGCAAAATGTATTTTGTTCTCAGAAAAAAAATTTTTTTTATTCTTTTTGTTTTACATGTGCAACACGTGTTTCAGATCTTCTGGTATCTTCTTCAGGCTTTGGTTGATAATATGAAAATGAATTCTTACATGTATGTGTATATATATACATACACATGAGCACTTCACCCTCTCTTTCCCTTTTTTTTTTTTTTTTTTTTTTTTATGGGGGTGGAATGGAATTTCATCTTTAACACTAGTCCCTCAAGCCGGTGTTCCTCCATTTGGGTGGCTGAGCAATAAAGTCATTAGCTGAATTTTTATAGCCTTTAACTTTTCTTATTTTTATTACTTTTCTAATTGGGTTGTCTTGATAAAGTTCATCAAATGTTCATTTGATATATCAAGTGTGTGTGTGTTTGTAATTTGTTTTTTGTTCTTTGTTCCGAAGATATTCTATGTTTTTCTACTTAAATTTATACTTTTTGGGTGTGTGTATGTGTGTGTCTACGTATATGTGTCTATGTTTACCTTGTATGTGTGTGTGTGTGTGTGCGTGCGTATGTATATGGTTGTACTCAGTGTGTATATGTGTACATATATACATACTTAAGAGTTGAATTAAGAATTAAATTTAAGTCTATTCATAACTATCTTTCTATCTATTTATCTATCTATCTATCTTACTTTGTTTATAACTATCTCAGTCTGTTTATATCCATTTATCCATCTATTTCAGTCTGTTTATATCTATCTATCTATTTCAGTCTGTTCATATCTATATATCTATTTCATTCAATTGATATCTATCTATCTATCTATCTATCTATCTATCTGTTTTAGTAAGTTGATATCTATCTATCTATCTATCTATCTAGTAAGTTGATATCTATCTATCTATCTATCTATCTATCTGTTTTAGTAAGTTGATATCTATCTATCTATCTATCTATCTGTATATATATATATATATATATATATATATACATACATACATACATTTTTTTTTTTTTTTTTTTTTTTTTAATGATATAGCAATCTATCTATCTATTTATTTCAGTGTGTTTATGTCTATCTATCTATCTATCTATCTATCTATCTATCTATTTATCTATCTCAGTCTGTTCATATTTATCAATCTATTTAACTATATATCCCTCTGTGTTTGTTCGTATCTATCTATATATGGATCTATGAATCTATCTATCTATTTCGATGTGTTTATATCTATCTATCTCTGTTTTTTCATATTTGTCTATATATATATCTATCTATCTATCTTATTCTGTACATATCTATCTATCTTATTCTTTTCATTTTTATCTATCTATCTATCTACCCCAGTCAGTTCCTATGTATGTAATATATGTATGTATGTATGTATCTTGGTCTGTTCTATATTTAATATTATATAATTTGTATATTTTGTTTTGTGGTTTACATGTTTGTGTAGTGAAGTTGTTTTTATTGTTGTGTATATGTATTTGCTTGGTTAGGTTCAGTTTGTGTGTTTTGGGTGCTTATTTGTGTTCCTACATATGTGTTTTACACATATACATAGGTTGTGGATTCTATTTAGTAGATCATATTTGCTTATGGAGTAGTGTTATTGTGTGTGTGTGGTTAAATTCGATTTAATTCGGGTTTGTATTTATCTATGAAATGTTTTTCTTTAATTAGAAGTAGAGTATAGTCATCAGTTTGATATATTGGTAGCACTCTAAATTGTCCCTGACTACATTCGTGGATATGTTTCGATACGTATAGGTTTCTATTGTTAGCTAATCTAATGTTGCTTTTGTGTAGTGAGATTCTTTTGTTTAGTGATGATGTGCATCCAATGTATATTTTCTCGCAGTTTGTGCATTCTATTATGTAAACTACATTTTTTGAGGTACAGTCAAGATTTCTATTTATTTTGAAAGTTGTGTAGGGGTTTTTGAAGGTGTAGGTTGTTCCTTCTATTATTATGTTGCATACCCCACATCTTCTGTTTCCGCATTTTGAGACACCCTGTGTAGCTTGTGTCCCAAATTTGGATGAAGTTAATATTTGTTTTAAATTTTTTGGCTGTCTCTTGCTTTTGATTATTGTTGTTGTGTCTAATATATTTTTAATTTTTTCATTATTTTCAAGTTGGTGTAATATGTTTGTGAATATTTCAGGGTTGTTTTTATATGTTGAGACATATGCTAGTTGTTGTTCGTTGTTATGTTTTTTGGGGGTTCTTAATTGTTCTAGTGGTATTCTCTCCGCTAATTCAAATCCTTTGTTAATTAGTGTTGTGGGGTAGCCTCTCTGGAGGAGGGTTTTTTGTAATTCTTTTAGACGGATTTGTTGGAGGTTTTTATCTGTGACTATGGTGTATATCCTACGTGCAAGTGCATAAGGGATGGATTTTATGCAGTTTTTAGGGTGGTGGCTTTTGAAGTGTAAGTATTGTTGTGTGTCTGTGGGTTTGTGGTAAATGTCTGTGATAATTTGACCATTTATATTTTTAATGGTGATATCTAGGAATGGTAGTTCTTTTAAGTTGTATTCTATAGTGAATTTTATTTTTGGGTGTAGGTTTTGTAATAGCTCGTGTATTTTGTTGATGTCACCCCATGAGCATTTCCAGAATATAAAACAGTCATCTAAATACCTTTTCCATGATTTTATAAAGTTCATTTTGATATTGTTATCATATTCTTGTTCTATTTTATCGTATAGGTGTTCTTCTAAATATGCTAGGGTTAGGGTGGCATAGGTTGGCGCCATCTTTGTCCCCATAGCAGTCCCTAGTGTTTGTATGTAGTTTTTGTTGTTGAATTGAAAGGAGTTATTGTTTAGGATGAGTTCTATACCGTCAATGATAAATTCCTTATTGAATCTAGAGTGTAACATTTCTGGGTATTTCTCAATCCAAAATGAGATGGCTGTTTTTCCTAATTCATGGGGGATATTGCTGTATAAACTGGTAACGTCGAATGTTACCATGAGTGTGTCAGGGTCTACTTTTTGTGGTATGTAGTTTAGGAATTGGATGTCATCTCTAACGTAACTTTTTATCTTTTTTAGGAATGGCTGTAGTAGGATGTCTATTAGTTTGCTAATTCTGTTGGTGGGACATGCTGGTCCTGCTACTATAGGTCTAAATTTAAGGTCATTAGGGTCTTGTATTTCTATATATTCTGATTTTTGTGTCATGATTGCTGTTTTGATTTCTTTTGATTTGTGGATTTTTGGTAATCCGTAGAAGTTGCTTGTTTTGTGGGGGAAATCGGTTAGAAAGGCCTTTTCTTTTTTGGTTAGTATTTGTCTGTGTGTTGTGCAGAATTTTGTAATTTTTGATATTATATTTTTATCTATGTTTGTGTCTATTGGTTTGTAGGTAGTATTGTCATTAAGTATCTCGTTGATTTTTGATTTATAGTATGTTTTGTTTAGGATGACTATTGCACTTCCCTTGTCAGCTTCTTTTATGACTATGTCATTGTTTTCCTGTAGGTTTTTTAAGGCTTGTTTTTGTTTATGTGATAGGTTGTTGTGTGTGTTTTTTTCTTTCTGTAAATTGATGCTCCAGAGTTTTTCAAAAAATGTATTTAGTTCACTATTTTTGCATTTTTCTGGGAAGAATTTAGATTTGTTTTTTACTAAAGAATCATCTGGATTGTTTTTATTTTGGAACATTTCTATGAGTCTAAATTTTCGTTCAAATTCTTTGAGATCTTTTTTTAGTTCGTCTAGATTGGGTTTTGGGGTAGGGCAAAATTTTAGCCCTAATTTCAGTAAATTAATTTGATTATCGTCTAGTTTATGTGCGGAGAGGTTAATTATTTTGGGTTTGATTCTGTTTTGTGTATTGTTTATATTGGTCGTTTGGTTTGGTCTATGTATTCTAAAAAAGGTTTTGTTATTGTGTGGTTATAGTTATTAGGGTAGTTTGTGTGATTTCGCCTATTTCCGTTTCTAGATGTATCGTAGATATTGCCTATTCTATATGGGAATGGGTGTTTGGGTGGGTTGAATTGTTGGTTGTTTGGTGGGTAAGTATATTTTGGAGGGTTGTTTTGTGTTTGAGAGTATGAATAGTGATGGGCATGTGTGGGGAGGTTATGGGGATTCTTGTATAGGGTCGTTTTTTATATTGGTGTGTGTTGGGTCTAATTTGTATGTTGTGTGTGTTCTCTCGTCTATATCTATTGTATGGGTGTGTCTGTGTGTAGTATTGTGTGTTTTGATTGTATTTTCTTTTATAGGCTTTTTCTTGTGAATGAGAATGTGTGTATGGCTTTGGTTGTGGGTAATATTGGTGTGTGAAGTTGTTGTTTTGTGGGTTTGTGATGTAATGTGTATTCCGGTATATGTTCTTGGGGTGTGTTTCTTGTCTTTTTTGTTGTTGTTTTTGTTTTTCTTCTTTTTGGTTTTTGTATTCCTGCTCTTTTTGGGGTAGGTTTCTCAGCCATGTTGTTTTCTTTTCTAGAATTGTTTTAGATTTTTCCTCCTCTTTTTTACATTCTGATCCCCATAGTTCCAATAGGAATTGTTGTGTTGTTTGAGGACAGAGTTCCTTAATTTTGATCAGGATTTTTTATCTATTTCTAGATATTTTGTTGTGTAGTGTGATGTTTTGTCTTCTAGTAATTCTATTTCTATTTTTAATTTTGCAATGTTCAGTTTTGACTTTTTTTTTTTTTTTTTTTTTTTTTTTTTCTGTTCTTCTGTGTCCTGTGGGGTGGATTTTTCACAGAATTTTCTGGGAATAAAAATATCTTCCCTTTCTATGAATTCCTTGTATATTTTAGCAGTTTCCTTGCTTTTGATTGCATTAAAAAATGCTATTTTCCTTTCGTTCAGGAGGCCTCTCCACATTTTTAGGTTGTATTTTCTTGTTCTGTAGGCCTCCTGCTCTATGTGGATGTTCTGTATATTTCGTAGGTATCCATAGTGGGTTTCCCAGTACTTGATCAAGGTTTCTGTATTTCTTTGTTGTTCGTTTTCCTCTTGTTGGGATGTCCGATGGTCCATGAGGGTGTCTATTTTTTTATTTAGTTTTCTTAATTCTTCCTCAAGGAGTTTGTATCTTTCATTTGTTTCTGAAAGGGTTTTGAGTATCTCGTCTATCTGTTTGTCTTTTTGCGGCATTCTCTCGTTGTATTGAGTATATAAAAAGTGTTGTTCTGGTTCCAACGGAGAAAAATCAATATTTTATAAAAAAGGAAGGTCCGCAAAATGTATATATATATATATATATATATATATATATATATATATATATATATATATATATAATATATATATATATATATATATATATATATATATACATATATATATATATATATATATATATATATATATGCGTGTGTGTGTGTGTGTGTGTGTGTGTGTGCGTATACGTGTGCAATTTTCAAACGAAGAGTTTGTTTAAAAAGCACAAGGGCAAACGCCATTGACTTTATTTCTTTGATCCACTAGCTCATATATATTGATCAATCTTTACTTATGCTTACAGGAATATTTATGATCAATATCAACCTCTCTGTCTCTCTCTCCCCCTGTATATATATGCGTATATTTGTATGTATATATATATATATATATATAATATATATATATATATATATATATATATATATATATATATATATATATATATATATTTATATATATATATATATATATGCATATATATGTGTGTATATATACGTGTGTATTTTTTGTGTGTGTCTGTGTGATCATACATTACTGTGCGTATGCACATATATTATAAACGGACAATATTTGTAAAATGCTATTGTGTGTTTTACGTGTCCAATGAAAAATCACACGGAGACATATTTGAGAATATGTTCGACTATTGAATGAATATATTTTCTTATCTATAGTCTATGTTTATATTAGGTTCCCTACATCTGGACATATCCTAGAAACATGTATATATCTGACAATGACAACTTGTAGAATGCATATATATAATGACAGCAAAAAAAGGAAGACAAATATATAAATAAATATCTGACATTGACGGCTTTACGAATATATATATATATATATATATATATATATATATATATATATATATATATATATATATATATAATGAGAATGACAGCAAAAAACATAGAAGACAAAAAGGTAAAGTTAAACTGTTGGACCAAAAGGTAAAATATGAATAACCAACAGTAAACATAAAGTTACATTTGACTAAATAAATATCTCTATCATGTGTGCTTCTGCCTCTTGAGCATATATCTTTGTAATTAAGTTAATAATAAAATTTGAATTTCGATTTTGATAGCAACATAAACATATGCTTGTTCAGACCGTGTCTTAAAGAAGACGTATTTATGCATTCTGATTGAATGCCAATAGACAAAATGAATATTGGCAACCAGAACTCTATAAAAGTTTGTGATGATAATTATTCAATATAAACTTTGCTTTTACTAGCATCTTTATTCATATATTTTGCATAAACTTCAATTTATATTGTATATACCGTTTCCCTGTTTTTCTTAGAAGCTAGGACTAGAGAACTCCATACATTTCTTTGTTGGATAATTCAATAAAAGTTAAATGTTAGCCTAGCAATTTCAGGTAGAATTAAAAACATCCCCGGTTTCATTATTACGTATTTTAACAGGGCATAGCTATTAATAATGTTGTCAAAAGAATGGGACTGCATACAAGAACATGTGCTGATTTTCGTTATAGTCTGTGAATGATTTGTAATTTCAATCGGTGGCCTAACTATTAACAATATTAATACTCGTGTTGCAAGATAATAACGGTTGTACAAACTGTTAGTATCTTGCAACACCCTCTGGTTAAAAATGAGACACTCCAAATCATCCAAGATAGAATGCAAAATTGTAAATCCTGATTATATGGTGTTCTTTATCCACCGAATTCTTATTTTTTATGAGTGTCGTCATCTCAGCTAAATAATGTGCATTTTGTTTTTATTATAAATAAAGAAATGTAAGAAAAAGGACATGATACACAGAAAGAAGATAGATGAGCGCACGGAATCGATAACGCTAATCTTTTCCAATCAAAAATAATGCAAAGAGGAAAAGAAGGAAATAAAGTAAAAGTTAAATGAAGATTATTATACTTTTCTTACATATTGAAAAAAACAATGGCTCTTAAGTAAACATCAAACGTTGTAATAATTAAATTATCATATTGTGGCATATCCACAGGTCCTACTAATATCCATTAATGTCTAAGATTGGTTGAAATTAATTTCACAAAAAAAATAGTTTTAAGCATTATACATTAAAAAGGGTGTTTCATACTTCTTAAGTTCTTCTAACGGGATTTCGCCTAATAGGTTACCGGTTCTCTTACCACCATATTTCATTAGGTCGTATCGGGTTCTCTCTCTCTCTCTCTCTCTCTCTCTATATATATATATATATATATATATATATATATATATATATATATATACTTTGGTGTGGTACCAAGTTTCTTGGTACAAGGTGATTCTAGGTGGGTCCTAATTCTCTACCCGTAGTTTGTTGTAGAGTTCAGGTTCCGTATGAGAGCTCAATGTTTAATTGTTGTAAACAGAGCAAAGTTATTTGGGAATAAAAAGGCCTTAAATACCATGGGTATCGTGATTATGGACCATTTCCACTCGAGAGCATGCTCAAGAGCTTCTTCAGATCACTGATATATTTTATTTAGACAGGCACATGGCCAAACTCTTTTTATATTCATACATTTCCCCCCTCATTTAGGGGTGGTCATATTGCATTCTTTCTATTCAAGTGTCTTTTTTATTAATGAAATTTTTTTTTTCTTTTTTTTTCCTTTGGTTGGTTGTGTTTTATTTCCTTTTTCTGCTAGTCTCTGGTAAATTCCTAATTTTATTTTGACTGACCAACAGGATTTTAATTTATGGTCGAGATTTCGTTTCGCTCTAATTGGGTCAAGTGGAAAGCAGGGAAGGTATGTCTTTTTCCTCAGCGGGTGGGGGTATCTGAGTTTATTTTATTAAGTTTATTAGCCTTTCATCTTTCTAGTGTGTATCATTTCTTAAAGCAGGTTTTTTTGTATTTTGCTATTTATATTCTTACACTTATATTTATGCGTTCTTTACTTATATTTTGTATTTATGTTCATATATGAACCTCTTTCATTCTGTTATTTCGATTTTCCTCTTTACATCTATTTATTTATTTTAATTTATTTTAATTTATTGTTTAGTTTTCTCCTTTAGTACTATCCTTATCTACGATGCTTTTATAAAGGGTCTATTTTGGTTTATTTATTTATTCATATATTTCTTTATTTATTTAGAGGGGCTTTATTTAAGTAAAATTATAGTTATAGATTTTTTATTTTATTTATTAATTTATTTATTTATTTATTTTTTTTTTTTATTTTTTATTCATTTATTTATTTATTTATTTATTTTTTTACCTTAGGTCGAGAAGGGTTCTAGCATCTTTGTCTTATTAATCCTATATTTTAAAATATTTTAATTTGTTATAGTGTTTGTATTTTTTTTTTTTTTTTCTCTTTAGGGGCTTCATTTATGTAACAGTATATTTATAAAATTCACTTACTTTTTGTCTTTTCTTTTTTTCTCTTTTTCTCTTTTTCCTATCGGGAAAAGTCCTAGCGGTACTTCCAAGTGTATTTTTGTCTTATTCATCTCATATTTTAAATTTTAAATTTTAAATTTGTTTTTGTGTCTGCATTTCGTTATTATTTCTTCTCGTTGGTTTAGAAGTTTGTCTCTATCTTTAAATTTTATGATTTGTATTTTTTCCTCCAGACATAGGTTGCACCTTCCATTCCAACTTCTCGGTGTTGCTGATTTTTTAATAAGTTTCCACGTAATTTATGGGTTTAGTCCCTTTTCCTTTAGTCTCCAGAATGTTTTTGATAATGCAGTCTGGTTCCTTTGGGACTCTTGAGTGAATGAGTGCCTATGGTTGTATTGTCTTTGCTTCCAGTTTCCCGCGGATATTCCGATATATATTTTTTTGTCTGTTTCGTTTTCCTTTGGGAAAATGGTCGCTTGGTAGACCACATTCTCGGAATTACATTCCCCTCCAACTGGGCAGTTGTTTTTGGCCCTGCAGTTGCATTTTTTGTTGTTGTTTGTTTCTTTGCATTTCTGGTGTTTTTCTAGTGTGTTTATGTTGTGGTTATTCATAATTTTTGCGATGTTGTTAGTGCAGGAATAGCTGATTTTTAGTGTTTTTCTATTGAATATCTTACTTAGGGGATTGTTCTGGTTGAAGTGCTTGTCTATCATTTTTAGGAAGTATTTTCCTATGTTTATATTCGTTAGCTTGCAGAATGGAGGGTTGAACCATATATATATATATATATATATATATATATATATATATATATATATATATATATATATATATATATATATATATATCGTAGTTTCTATCTCGCTCTGGCTCCCATTTTCTGTTCTTTATTCAGGAACCAGGAGTGCATATTTTGTGAAAACACTTAAAACTATCTTAACCTTGTTTACGCAGGAGAATCAGCTGCAGGGAACGGATACGTCTGTCCACACCTGGTACTGCATCATAACTAACCTAATCTAAACTAATCAGAGCCCCGCTTCAGGTTAAATTTTGTCAATCAAATCTTGGTGATTTTCCATCGAGTTACAGTTTAATTCAGAATCTAAACTGTACGTCCTTACAAAAATCATACGCTATGTACAGGGTGGAGCCAGAGTAGGTATACAGTTGTGTCACATCAGTGAAATTAGTGTCATATTATACTGAAGTGAAAGTGACATATCTTGAGTAATAAAAATGCATGTACATTTACTCGTTTCCTTTTATTCACTTCAGGTAAATTGGCAATTTAACCAAATTGATGCTGATAAAGACCTTTGTTTTCCAGAGTGTGAATGAGTCTCTGTTCTCTATTAGAGGAGTGTGTGAACTCTGAAGGCAAGCAATTTGAGTACCTGAGGTATTAGAGCTTCTTACTATATGTGTTTCTTATTACATGTATAGGTAACATTTGTGTGTTTGTATAATATATACAATGATTAACTTATGTGTTTTCATTTTTTTTATAACTGAATAACTACTTTTGAAAACCCCTGAATATCATTATGTAACACGATTGGTTTTACTAGCATGTAAACCCTAGTGTTTAGAGAAACATGTTCATTTTCTTTTCATATTTAAAACTTTTGTATAGTTAATTCTTAAAATATATTTTTGGACCCGGTAATATAAATTATTCCTACCTCAAACAAATAATTTGCATACAGTTTTATGCATTCTAATACTAAAGTTAAAGAAAATTATTTGGTTTCACATGATTATTTCTACTTATTTATAATCACATTTGTCTAATGTTGTATCGCTTTAAGTGACTAATAATACATTATATTTTCAAGTAACTTTTAATACAAATAATTTACTGTTATATTATTTCAAGTATCTAATACCAATAATTCTCAAACAGATTTACTTGACGTCAAAGTGATTGTAATCTGTACTAGAGAATGAGATGCATGAAATTCTATGGGATTTTGAGATACAGATGGATCACATAATCCGGGCCATGAAAGCAGACCTACTCTTACTTAATAATAAGAAGAGAACATAATAATAATAATAATAATAATAATAATAATAATAATAATAATAATAATAAATACTTGAGATTATTGGAAGCGGACGCCATCAAACTATATAAAATGAAAGAAAAGGTAAGAAAAGAACACATCTGAAGAACAAGAAAACTTCTAGAAACCAAACAGAGATCTGATAAAGGGAATAAACACCTGGGTTGTCCCTCTTTTAAAATACTCTAAACCATTCTTAAATGGGACAAGAGTTGAACTCCGACAGATGGACCAACGGGCAAGGAAACTTATTACAATGCACAACAGCCAGAAAAAGCAACTGCAACATATGGACAAGCGAAAATTCAATAAAATCTAGAAAACAGAAATGTGAATAAAATCACCTATATGCATTCTTCAAGGGACAAACTACAGAGATCGCACATGAGAAGATGTGAACATGGCTAAGAAGGGGAAACATTCAGAGAGAAAACGAATTTGTCATAATTGCAGTACAAGAGAATGTCATAAGAACAAACTATATCAAAGAAATAATTGATAGGACCCAACAGAATAGCAAGTGTAGATGGTGTGTAGACAAAGACGAAACGGTTAATGCTATTCTAAGTCAATGCTGTAAACTAGCACACATAGAGTAAAGACTAAGCACGACTGGGTGGGAAAGATAATCCACTGGGAACTGTGCAAAAAATTTAATTTCTATCATGCTATTAAATGGTAAATGCACAAACCGGAATCTGTCTCAGAGAATGAGACGCATAAAATAATTTGGCATATAGGCGGATCACTTAATCCCGGCTATGAGACCAGACCTAGTATTAATTAACAACAAGAACAAAACTTGTAAACTCATGGACATTACCGTCCCAGCGGATTTACAGTGCGACGATGAAAGAAAACGAAAAGATAGACAAATACGTGGACAGGGCCAGAGAGCTGAAAAGAACTAAGAAACATGAAGGCAAAGGTCATAAAAATTATAATTGGGGTCCTCGGAACGGCACCAAAGTGTTGGAAAAGATTGGAAATCTGAGGAAGAATCGAGACAATAGCATTGTGTAATAATGTTCCCAATATTATTATGCTTTTGATTTGATTTATTTGTTTAACGGTATATCGATTTTCTTGTTGTTTTTTAAAAATGTCAAACTCATCCTTGTTGAAGAACAGCAGTGGTGCTACTTAACCATAGCTGGAGGGTAAATCGGGTCCATATATTTTCCAAGAGTATCAGTCCGAAAATGAACATAATAGCCTAGCTGAAGTTCGAACTAGCTTACTCCGATATTAGTCCAGCATTTTGGCTATTACTCTAGGCAGACCCTCCTCCATAGTATTGTTATATTATAGAATACTTCCAAAGAAAGAATCCTGAACGATGTGGCCGCATTGAGTCTTATGAATTTAACGTATGAAATGAGAATGTAAATGTAGTTAAATATAAAGACTTGGAAAGTGACAGGAAACGGAAAATATGCAGGATCTCTTTACAAAGACAACACCACGCATAAGGAAAGATAAATAGATAATTACAACACTTCATGAAAGACACCGGCGTAACAACACGAGTTGCATTACTGAATACATTTACAATATTTGATACAGCAACACTCACCAGAAAGACATGTTATTTAAGGAAAGTCGACATTACATTTTTAAAAAGGTAATACATCCCAAATTTATTTGTGAGGAACATTCTATGCTAGTGCAGATCACATATATCATATTATTTCGTATATACCTACTTATATGCGTAATCATTTACAAGGCTAAGATTAGCTCAACACATATTCACCTGTATGGAGCACTCGGTGAGAGTCCACCTGATTAAAACCGGACTACTATACTATTTTGCGAACCATTCGGTCTCGCAAGGTGATCAACGCAAATACGTATATATGTATTTACCAACACTCAACACGAGCAGGATGCAACACACGGTCATTTTTAAGCGGGTTTTGAATTCGGGATTTTTCTACTCCTACACTTGTTTCCGTGCCAAGGTTAAGAGCCCTGTCTGCCCTTCTGTTTTACTGATAAATGGAGGAAGAAGGTGTGTATCAGGGTATTAGTGCTATGGAAAATGCAACCAGTATCACCCAGGATTTGACCTTGTGTCCCTGTCCATTTCCTACGACGATAAGTTTAACACAACTGGCACATCTGCACACGTACACACGCAAATACACATACGCATACACAAATATATATATATATATATATATATAGAGAGAGAGAGAGAGAGAGAGAGAGAAGATAGAGAGATAGAGAGAGAGAGAGAGAGAGAGAGAGAGAGAGAGAGAGAGAGAGAGAGTGAGTGAAAGGGCATCAAGGCCATAAATAGAAGTAGAACTCTGTGGGTCAGTCAAACCCAACTAAGGAATTTACATATAAACACCGCCAACCAAAAAAAATTTCCACCAATAAAAAAGACACTCGAAAAGGAAAAATGCAATAGGATCACCCCTGAAGGCGAGGGAAATGTATGAATTTAAGATGAGTTTGGCCATGTGCCTGTCTAAATAAAAGATATCAGTGATCTGAGGAAGCTCGTGGGCATACTCACGAGTGGAAATGGTCCATAACCACGATACCCATGGTATTTAAGGCCTTTTTATTCACTAACAATAATAATAATAATAATAATAATAATAATAATATATATATATATATATAATATATATATATATATATATATACCAACACCTACGCATGAGCAGGATGTGACATGAGGTCAATTTCTTAAGCAGAGTTTAACAGAAGAGTCTTTCTTCTTCTTGACTAGTTGGATCACCAAAGTTAAAGAGTCTTCTCCCCTACTATATACCTATAGATGTAGGGGCAATAATTGTATTCATACTTTTTCCAAGGATATTGGCGCTATGTGAAATGTAAACAGCCTCGTTCAGGGTTCAAAATTGTCTTTCTGTATCCGTTTCCTACGACGGTAACCCTTACAGCATTTGCCTCCATATGCGATAATAACGTTTGAGCAATGTTGTCAATTTTAAATCTTAAAAAATTAAATCATCTAACAGAGTTCAAATTTTCAGCTGATGTATTCGTGTTCAATTGTAACTTTTGCCTTTGGGAAGAATGATTTCTGATTCTCTTTTAAACATAATAATTGCTTTTCACTGGTTGAGACATGAAATATATTTAGCCTGTCGCATATAGTTTGTTTGGAAAATTGTTTCGGGCAAATAACTCCATTGCTACGAGATATATGATGTCAATGCTATGAATTTTTAATCATTGTAAGTCCTTGACTTTATAGTAAAATGAGATAATAAAAAAAAACATACTTACAACTGTTTTATGATCAAATTGTTATTTGACATAACAAATATACTAGTTCGATGTTGAATAGAGTCTAAGAAGTGCCGGTAAAGTTCAGTAGATTTAACTATAAAGCCAGGTTCTATAACAACCCGTTACTTAATGCTGCTGACGCAACAGACTATTGATATACACAACATATTCTATATAAAGAAACAAACAGATAGCTAAAGCCATCCCTAAGAAGGAGACCCTAAAATTAATACAAAAGGACACTATATTGCATTCCCTGATTAACAACATTTACCAAAACTCTCCCACCAAAATAATCAGATCCACTGGAACATTTCAAAAATAAATCCCAATCGAAAAAATATATTTTTCAAGGCCAGTTATAGGGACTTGTCATCGACCTGATAAATGGAAATGATTAGAATCAACAAGATACTAGATAATAAATAATCGATATGAAACCCGCGTTTGATTCTACTAAATGTTGCCGACTATGTTATACTAATTATTACAACCTCTGCTGCAAACACTTTAAAAACAACTAACTCATTTACTAAAATTTACCATGAATCAAATTGCAGAAATAAAAATGTAACTTATTTACTACACTGCACACGCTGCGGAAAACAATATCTAAGTCAGAATGGTCATTTATTTTAGGCTCAACAATTAAAAATACCGGATAAAATCCAGCAAATTAATACCAGTAGAACAACATTTCCGGTCAGACGATCAAGATTTTAACAGAGCTGCGAAATTCACAATCATGGAAATAATTATAAAAGACACCAACAGTAAATATGTTATCGGAATCCATGAATACAGATGAATTAACAAAATAAAATAAAAATTTATCCACCATACGGACCTAACATAAAACTTGATACCCAAACCTGACAATAAAGATGTAGAAATAAAAAGATGTGGAAGTCACTTATTCATAAATAAACAAACAGGCTAACAAACGAATTTCAAACAAACAACACTTAAACCTAATTGAAAAATCATGGGCCAGGTGCCCCTCCACACAGACACACGACACACACGACACACACAAATTTAACTAAAATATGTTTTTCACTGAACAGGTGGAATACTTTCTAAAACTTTCTAAACAATTTCTTTCACAAAAAAATTTCTCCTGTCGATGACCTAGTTGAGAACAATAAGACAAAAAATTACAGAAAATAAATACTTCTGTTTTTCTTATCACTATAATTCATCTCTCTCTCTATATATATAATCATTTATTATCATACAAATTATATATATATATATATATATATATGTATTTATTTATGGTTCCTAGCTCTGTTACAGCTACTGAATAATGAATATTAACGCAGACCTCTTATATATATATATATATATATATATATATATGTGTGTGTGTGTGTGTGTGTGTGTGTGTGTGTGTGTGTGTGTGTGTGTGTGTGTGGCTAAGTATGTATGTATGTATATATGTACATCAGTATCAACTCAATGATAACAGTTTTACTCGTGCTCATGTGTTAATATGACTTACTTTATGAATAATTTAGAATGCAAGAATAATTTTAGCATACAACTATAATAAATGCAATTCATCATATATATCTCTTACGCACATAAACATCCACAAACACGCACACACACACAAATATATGTGTGTTTGTGCGTGTGTATGTGTGCGTGTTTGTGTATGTGTGCGTATTAGAAATGACATCTACCTGCTAACAGATAATGTGGGTCTTGTGTAACTCGTAAATAAACATATTATCACAGATCTAGTTCTACCGGAGACAAAAAATGTGTTACTTGCTGACTTGAGTCTCAAAATGGCAATGTAATTATCTTCTTTATTTTATTCCTTTGAGTGATACTTGTTTGCCTTCGTAATTTCTTAAACGTACGCGTTTTTAAATATGCATTATCCTCTGCAGCTTTAATTAGCCAGAAACCTTAGGATCATTCAAAAACTCCCAAAGGAAAACGTTCATACATGATTTTAGGAAGAAAATATATTCCCCAGATTAATGTAAAGAATAATTCAAGAACTTGCACGTATACCTTGCCTGTCAGTATATAAATGATTCATCTTTGAAACCCAAGTTTAATTAAATCCTTTACGTATGTTATATAGCACTTGTCTCTAAGACGAATTATTTAGGAGGTAGTTTCAGAGACATAGCAGCGTAGTGGCGTTGTGACTAACGTGTTGGACTGCGGCATCGCAATAGACTAGTTTAAACTCCAGATGCACTTTTGGTAAAGTTATGAACCCCTTTTATCCACCACATTTTGATTAAATAACTTCGATAGCCTTCTTCATCCATTATGGCTTTGGCGAACGTTTTATAGGTCATTAAACACAGCAACTCAGACTTAAACTGAATATTTTTGGGTAGAGAAAGTTTAATTTGATTAATAGTTTACTGTTATTTATGTCTTGAAATAAATTAAACATTTGAAACAGTCATATTTATGAAAAATATCGATCAGTATCCAATGGAACATTAGAGTTAATATTTATAGAAGGTGAGGAATATATGGGGCGAAATAGACCTTCGAATCAACAAGCTCCCGCCAAGGGGGAACCAAAAACAAGCGAGTTCTCAGTCTTCTCACAAGTCAGATCCTCTGTTGGTCAGCACATTCTTCGTCTAGCAGCTAAAAAAAATCCGTCGTCGTAGTCGAAATAATATTTAGCAGTTCAAAATGACATTTCCTATTTAGTTTCGTTTCTGTTCGACTAAAATCCATTTTTTTACTGAAAAGCGCCTCGTTGTCAACTGCTGCTTACGGCTGACTGCTGACTGTCCAGCGCTTGACTCACTTGTTATTTTATGGGCATATTAGCCAAATACCCGGGCACGTCAGTCAAACCTCGCGTCCCTCCAGTTCCTACATCTGTTTTCGCATGCTCCCTTTCCTTTCTCGTTCTCCGTCACAATATTTCATTTTACTTTTTTCCTAATTGAATTAAATTGATTTGCAAGACATAGCGGTCCATTCAGAAACGGAGTTAGGGTGTCATCTATGAGACAAATGGATCTGTATAAGATCGGTATTATCTATTCGATAATAAACTTTGTATAATACAAACAAAACATGTACAGTGAATTCGCTAGCTTAATCATAGATGGGTTGACATGCTGTTAAAATCAATTAATCAATCCATCAAATCAGCACTTTTAATGGTTAAATAACCAGGCATATGTAAAGATCATAAAAAATATTGTTTATATATATATATATATATATATATATATATATATATATATATATATATATATATATATTTATTTATTTACGCACATATATATATTTACACACACATATACACACACACACACACACACATATATATATATATATATATATATATATGTATATATATATATATATACATATATGACTGTGTGTATGTAGGTATGTTTCTCCTTCTATCTCTCTCTCTCTATATATATATATATATATTACATATATATATATATACACACACACACACACACACACACACATATATATATATATATATATATATATATATATATATATATATATATATATATATTAGTTTTTTTTTTTTTTCTTTTCTTTGGTTAATATATATTTGTTAATAGAAGGGTTATTATTTCAGTTGATCACTTCTTTCTTAAGCACCGATGGTTTATCGGAGGTTTTACAAATGGTCAATATTCTTTCGCTATCAAGAAAATTCCAGATCTGAAATTAATTTTTGATCATCGCTAAAGAAAATTTAAAATGAAAATATTTATGCCAAGTATTGGGAATCGGCTATTTTTGATAATAAGTTTGTACGTTTATTATGGATGATTATGTGAATATTTGGTGTTCTTCATTGATTATGCGTTGATATGTTTTACTGATGCATTCTATTAAACTCTATTTTCTACAAACTTTGGAAATTAAGAGAACATGAAGTATATTTAAAAATCAAAGCTTTGAAAAATCACTTATGAAATCTTTACATTGAAACTGAATGAAAATGGCAGACTGCAATTCACCCCTTTGGATAATAAATCCTCAAAAAATAGAACTAACGTAAAGGTTAGCAAAACTCATATATATATATACATATATATATATATATATATATATATATGATTATATTGATATTACATATAAAATCAAATAACATTTTTGGTTCGGGTTTTAATGACCAGCATGGAAGAAAGGTATTCTATTTCGATACTCTCCCAGGAATTATTTTATGTGTTGCAGTCTGTAACATAGAACACGATGTAATACTGATTCGTTATGTGCTTGAGGTTAGATTTCAAATTCCATGTTGAAGATTATTAGTTCCCTAAATTCTATCGTCCAACTTGGACATTGCCTTCGGGATTCTAAATATTTGACTTGACAACGGTAATACAAAAGGAAGTATTCTTGCATATCAAAAGCTAAGAATCCTCCTTTTCAATAGCCATAATTGGATGTTTCGCACGTCAGAGAGATTGATTGAAAACATTGAATACTAGTTTTAGACGAGGAAACTTGGCAAGGATTGCGATTTCTTACCGGGCTAATTCAGCTTTTTGCAACAAGTAGGCATTTATTGTCTGTTTCTCATGGTAGTAAACCTTTCAAATCCGCATTTGAGCACTGAATACATTCGGTAAGGAAATACAATTAATGGACAGTACTAGGCATCAGAATTAAGAAGGGTGAAGGAGGAAATCAAGTCGAAACGCAGAGGGAAGTTAAGGGCAGATGTGCTCTCGCTCAAATATAACTCACCCGTTTATATTTCTCAGGTTTCAATAGCTGAAGCAGCTAACAGTGAATTTGAATTGATACCCCCATAGCCGTTACTCACTAGACTTTGCTCTATCTTACTTATTCCTTTTAACTAAATTCAATTCCCACCTGCTTAGTCACCATTTTTGAAAGTCTGATTAGGTCATATGTGCTGTAGAGTAGTTTTTGGAGGACCAGGATGCCATCTTCTTCCGTGATGAGACTGCAATACTTGACAATCAATGAACCTACTGAATTGATTTCACTGGAGCGTTATTGCAAAATAGTTAAAAGACTGTCTTGTTTCTCCGATTCTCCTGGGTGGAACTGAGAAATCTTTGAATATATATATATATATATATATATATATATATATATATATATATATATATATATATACATATATATATACATATATATATATATGTGTGTGTGTGTGTGTGTGTGTGTGTGTGTGTGTTGCATTGATATAAATATATAATCAAAATAGACAACATGAAAGAAGCAGGGAATTACGCTAAATTCTTCGCATAAATTATTTATATTTTATTGACAACTTTGTGAAACTTATCTGGGGAAAATTGCTGTGTGAATATTTTTCACCTTGATTTTTCACATGAAGGATTGATATTGTCATATTCAAATATTAACTTGAGATAACGAGTACTGGGATCGAATTGGGACTCTGACTTGTAAGAGAAGAGAGAGAGAGAGAGAGAGAGAGAGAGAGAGAGAGAGAGAGAGAGAGAGAGAGAGAGAGAGAGAGAGAGATTTTCATGCGCAGATAAACGGATATCAGGAACATAAGACTTCATCTTAATTTGTACTAAGGTTTTCTTTGTCCTCACTTCCGTACCGGAAATGTTTCCTACTAAAACTCAAGGGAATTTAACTGTATATTAGAGTAATGTATATATACTTCGATGAGGAGTATCACATAGTAAAAGATGGATGAATTCTGTTGAGAATTGGGGGAAATATGGGGCTTCAAAAATGCCCCCAAAATGCCATTTTTCAGCCATTATAAATCTACGTATTTTGGTGAAAATTTAAGTTATCAATTTACTGTCTTTCACGTGCCTAGAATTTACTGATGGAGAAAAAAGTGCTCAATTCGGAGTTTTAGATGAGATTTGAGGCCTGTGAGTGGGTGAAAATGGCCAATTTCGTGCAAAATTAAAGTGCCAATTTAATATGATTTTCTAATAGAGTTCGATGAGGAGTATCACATAGTAAAAAAAGTAATAATTCGTGCGATCAGGTATACTTTTTGAATATCCTTTCAGACTTGTGAAGACATTAGGTGTCTACTGCTACATATTTCAGGTAAATATTAAGAAAACATTGATTCCGTTTCCCAACGTTTGATACATTCCTTCTTCAATTCATGAATATATCAAAATCAGCATTACAAGGAGCCCTTATAGTGTTAAATCTAGTTTCCTTGCATATGATTAAGATTGTAGGCGGTGAAAATAAAATGTTCACTAAGGTTTCCTGAATGTTCTCGACAATTTGGTTGTTGGAGCGACAATATGAGATGCTGAAGTGATGATGATATTGTCAGGTGCAGAACGAAATAATGAGACATAGTCAAGAAAGGAATTACACACATGCACACAAATACACACACACACACACATGCACACAAATACACACACACACACACACACACACACACACACACACACACATACACACGTGTATTTCTGATATTATTAGCAACAAAGCATTAAGTGTAATAATGTATGTGGGGTATCCTTTTTTTTATAAAAGAGGCAGTTTCGATTAGTTGAAGGCAAATATTCTACACATTGGGTGGTCATTTGTCACCGCATTCTTAATATAGTTACTAAGAAATAGTCACTCGAATGCGACCCCGTTTTCACGGCTGCACTATGTCAAAATAAAACTCATGAAAACACTATCTGAAGTTTTCATGTCTTCATGCACAAATTATGCAAACGAATGAAATCATAATGCAAACGATGGAAAGCCATTTGCAAGCGTAATAGGCAAATAGTTTATTGGTAAATAATATATCCAGTCGTATAAAACAATTTTCAGACATGATCAAATAATGAAACTGATATCAAAATAAAGCATGAGGGTTGATTGATAAATAAAGTCTCCAATGCTATAGAACAAATTTCAGGCCAGATTGAATAATAAGTGGCATATCCGGCCAATTTTTCAATCTATCATTTTCTTTTGATCGTTAAAAGAAATTAAAATCCCTTTTTGGAAGTAAGGCCAGCCGATTAATAAATACGAAGCCCAATACAAAAAAATGAATGAAATAGCATTGATGTAGGCATGGACAAAACAACCACTGAGTCGAGGCATCGGAACAAGTAAACTGTTAATATATAATAACATTCTAGATTAAATTTTGAAAAAAAATTATAGAAATAATACGATTTTTAGGAGAAAAAAGTCAGAGTGAGGCCCCTCGCCATCAGAGAGATTAGAAAGGCACAGAAGGCAGAAAGGCAACCTACTCCGTCAGTAAGTTATTGACTGTCAAGAAAGAAGACATAGTTTTGATCGACGCTTCGTCAGGGACAAGTGAATTCTGCCAGCAGAGAGTAAAGTTTGCTATTGCCGAGAAAATTTTAAGAGCCAATTTGACAATCTCTCGTTCTCTTCCTCGTTTCTAATTTCGCGAACGAAATATATATAGCAGTGAAACTGTGATTTCTTGAGTTTACGTTGATTAGATATTAACGTGATAAGACAAATCTCTTTTATCCAGAAAGAAGCAAGGAACCTTTTTCTTTCCTTTCGAAAAATGAAAAATTCAACGGAATAACTAAGTATTAAGTGGGCTTTACGTATCTCAACATCTGCTTTCTGAACAGTCCCCTGCATTAGCTGCTCAACGCAACAAACGTTTGCCACAAGGCACACACCTATTTTTCTTCGTGGCAACTACAGAACTAGTAATATTATGGACGAAGTTATATATATATATATATATATATATATATATATATATATATATATATAAATAAATAATGGTAGTAATAATATGTATATATATATTTTTTTTTAATTATATATATATAAGTAAAAGTAAAGTCGTCGGGGCGACCTAATGTCTGTATCAGCCATGCAGCGAGGGAGTGTATCCCCTTTTCACTAGCGCTAGACCAAGGAGATTATTTTTAGCGTCTGAGGTGGAGCGCCACACCTAACATCAGCTCCTTACTTTACTGCACAGATCCCTGTGCTACTCATACGCTGAGTTGGCGAGGGCGGGTATCGAAGTGGGAACCTTGTGCTTTCTAGCCGAACGCTCTACCGACTGAGCTAACCCGGCCCTATTATTATTATTATTATTATTATTATTATTGTTGTTGTTGTTGTGGTTGTTGTTGTTGTTGTTTGCCTATAATATAAATTATTAATAATCTATTCTCTATAGAGATTCATCTATTTTTGCTGTAAAGGATGAAGTAAATAATTTCAATACACACTAATATATTCATAGCACACTTCGAGAAACTTAAATGTATATATCGTAGGAAGCATCAAATCCTCATTAAGTATTAATTAGGCGAATACTGTTCAAAAACAGAGAGTTAGGTAGTAATAATGCAGCCATTCTCACACTGATATTATTGGCAAGGAGCTCTCAGCTAGCCCGATACTGAAGTTAAGATTCTTTCTTTGATAGGAAGCTTTACATCAAGCAATGGAGCTGGACTTTGTCAAAGATTAGGATTTGAACACCAAATCTCCTTCTGATACGACGAATCGCTCCAGGAATGTCCTGATAAATCTCCGCTATTAAGAGATGTTGAACGTGATTTGTTCGATATTTTCATAAAAAAACTTAAAGAATTCTACACGCGTGATATTTTTAAGCTTATTAACAGAGGAAATGAGATTTTCTGAAGCAATGGAGATTGTATTAATGATTAAATACCTCAATAGGCATGATCTTTTTTTAATATTTTTAATATCGGAATTTAAATCCGTTCAAACATTATTAAACTTAACTTGACACTTTTACACTTAACTTGATCTTATATTCTCCTTTCGTAACAAACTTGCAATTATTCAAGATTACTCAGCTGAAATTTACTTTTTATATCAGAAAAGAACTGTACACGTTCATAATGTTTAAGGTCAAAATATACATCATATGGTTTTCTACCAGGGCTAACAACCTGAAGTTGCTCGAAAGATTAAAAATAAAAGAAAGAGAAAAGTGAGACAAATATTTTGATACTGTCAGATAGTTAATAGTTTATATAGGATTTTTAGGTAGAGAGAAAACTCACAATCATAATACACCAACAATCAGGAAATTATTTTGAACAATTTTTGAAAATGAAAGGCACGATGTATTTAATTAGAATTGGAGGTCGTATTGCTAGTTTTGTGAATAATTTGAAATATAATTTGATTTTAACGGCATGTAAACCTGTCTGCCATAATTTTATAACTAGAATCTAGCAAATGAGCGTACAATTGTAAGTACATAGATGCAGTTTAATACTTTTTGTACATAGTTTATATGATACCAGATAATGCAAATAGTTACAAATAAATATAGTTATAATAAATTCATGAATGGGAAGTGAACAGGTACTGCCGCTCCATGTTATAGTAGACATGGTAGTAATAAAAATGAAAAGGAACTTCACACTTCAAATAGAATTAGGGTCTCCCGATCAGATTATTTTAGTTTCATGCACTGAACAACACTTTTTAGAGGGTCTTACTTCTTTAGAAGGGATGTATTGGAATTATTATAAACTCTACCGAAAGGGTGATATTTTTTATTAAGAAATATTGCATACGTACAACATTAGTATATATTCGGTCATATTAGATGGAAACATAGGAAATATATATATATATATATTATATATATATATATATATATATATATATATATATATATATATATGTGTGTGTGTGTGTGTGTGTGTGTGTGTGTGTCTTATTTTTTTAGGTTGGTGGGATCAATTACATATCTGGATATATATGAACACCTCCGTCCGAGTAGAATGCAAAACATGGTCATTTTGAAATGGGTTTTAATGGGTTTCAATTTAGAGTTTTAATTTCAGACTAGATGAATATCCAAGATTAAATGACCAATTCTAATCTACTATTTACTCATAGTTGGAGAGAGAATATGTAGATGCATATATATCTCAAAGTTAATAGCGCTATGCGAAATGCAAACATTCTCGTCGCCGCGTCCATTTCATACACCATTAACAATTTGCAAGATGCCCTTCGATATTAGGTCTGTCGAAGCCGTTTCAATTTCTGCTTTAATCAGTAATGCAGGGTTCGGAATTTGAGAATTGTATCATTCGTTCTCGGTTATGTACGTATTTTTGCTACAGCCCTTTCTTATCAACCATTATAAATGATTCTTAAAATTCAGAAATTTTATATTTGGCAATCTATCTTTTCAATATGTTTGTGCATTTAATTACTACATTTAACTTTTTTATCATTTTATATCTGGATTTTCATGAAATGTATCGGTGGATATGCATTACATCTTTCAACTACAAAGTGAATTATAGTGATTGGTGAATAAAGGCGGGAGAAAACGTGTGGAAGGAATGAAAATTCTGAAAAGGAATTTCGGATTTATACCGGGGAAATTTAAACGCAAGAGGAAATAGAAATAGATTTAAGAGATTCCGAACAAATGGATGAATCGTTATTAAAACGCATACCTTGCTAAAATTTAAATGTATATATAAATATAACTATAAATATAACTATACATATATATATATATATATATATATATATATATATATATTGTGAGTAAGGTTAGAGATATTTGAATGATGCATTCGAACATAGTAGATACATTGTCAATATTTGAATGTATAGAGAGTGCCAGTCAGTATAGATGTGTAGGTAGATCAATAGAAGACATATCATTTGATTGGCAGGAATCTCTACGCATATTACTTTTAAAGATGGATCCTGAATTATAAATAGAGATTTGAAAGTCATATGTGAGGGAACAGACCAATGCTCTTACTCTCTATCTATCCCTTTCTCCCCCTCCCCCTCTCTTTCTCTCTCTCTCTCTCTCTCTCTCTCTCTCTCTCTCTCTCTCTCTCTCTCTCTCTCTCAATCTCTCTCATACTGATCACCGAATCATGGGGTAAATCTACTTGAAACCAACTAGAACTAATTTGTCAGTTCTACGCTTATTATGGGACTCCGCTTTTGTCCTGGTGCTAAATGTAAACTACTAGTTTTGATGGGCACTTGCGTTGTAAAATGATTAATGTACTAGTCGAGCAATCAATTCTCACTTGGTGTTATGTAACTCTAGCCTCATGCTAAAATAGTCAACCCATATAAATTAATATTCAACCTAAACTATCTTAAAGCAATAAACCTTAATATGGAAGATAATAGTAGTAAAATGATTGGGAAGCTAGTCTTGCTGGATGCCACACACTTGCGATAATGTGTCACACATTACCCGTGAGCAAAGGTTTTTCTAATTATCCGATGTCCCAACATAGTTTAATCCATACTTGCGACCTTGTTTCCCACCATATCCATTGCAAAATGTTTGGACAAATAATTGGCGTTTTTTTAGTAATATTTAGGAGGCTAATCTCAAACATCCATTGCTACTAAACAGCGAGTTTGACCTGATGCCCCATACTTGCAACCTTGGGTCACATCTTACCAGGGGAGAACTGGTTGGCTAAATACCAACCTTGATATGGAAGACACGAGTGTGAACACACAATGGTCAGCAACTGTCACATGCTTGTAATGAACTGTGACGCATTAGCTTACACAAAGGCACGTCCATTGGATAGATAATTTTTTTCATATTTAGAAGATACTTTTTATAGAAAATACTTATAATTCAAATGCTCATGATAAAGAATTTCAACTATAATATCTCTATCCTTTCAGCAAAAACACCCTTGGGAATTGGATAGGAATTTATTTTAGCGTAAATAAGTTTTTCGATGTTGTTCAACGTTTCAAGCAGAAATATAGAATCTCCATATAATTATATTCAACAAAAACACAATATTTCTATGTGGCTTCTCTTAGAATACAAGTGAAGTGTAAGGTATGTGCTTTCAGAGAAGCATATCATATCAAGGCATTCACTATAATAATTTGTAAGTATGAAAACTATGATCGTAAAACAAAGCTGCGGAGTGTTAGGGGATGTGATATAAGGTAGAAACATAATGAATGTATGTGATTCATTGAAAAATTATAAAAAGTGAAAATCATAAAAAAAACATATGGTGTACCTAATGAAACATGTCACAGAATGGACGAAGAAGCATGAATATGAAACACACACACACACACACACACACACACACACACACACACACACACACACACACACACACATATATATATATATATATATATATATATATATATATACACTACTGATATTATTGAATATATATATATATATTGTAAATCTGCTATATTTTCTCCATTGCTGCTATGTTAAAGTAAATTCAAATGATAGGATGGGTGTCATAAAAATGTCTTCGGTAGCTAGCCAGGATCCCTTAACCAGACTTCTTCCCTTCTCTCTCTCTCTCTCTCTCTCTCACTCTCTTCCCCTCTCTCTGTCTTTTACTGCCCCCCCTAACCTAAATGCTTAATTCATTATAAAAGGCTAGATTTCTCTCGGATTTTGAAGGAAGCACATGCTTGGATTCGAAGTTGAAGGCCCGAAACAAACTAAGGTTAAAATTTTTATATTTTGTTAAATTTAATTTTAAAGACTGTTATATTTGAAATATACTTTTGTTTCGAGCTTAAAACTAATTGTAAATCTGCTATATTTTCTCCATTGCTGCTATGTTAAAGTAAATTCAAATGATAGGATGGGTGTCATAAAAATGTCTTCGGTAGCTAGACAGGATCCCTTAACCAGACTTCCTCCCTTCTCTCTCTCTCTCTCTCTCTCTCTCACTCTTCCCCTCTTTCTGTCTTTTACTGCCCCCCTAACCTAAATGCTTAATTCATTATAAAAGACTTTAAAAAAGTCTACGCCCCCCCCCCATGCTTACCCTTATCTAGGAGGGAATATGTGGACTTATACTAAGTTAAAACTTAGATAAAGAACACACCCCACTTTTTTTTTCTCTCTCCTCTGTAGTTCTTCTTGTGTAAATCTACATGCCACACTGGCTTGTAAAAGAAAACCATGGGTAGCAGCATGGTGGATGTGAGACGCGGCGGAAGAACCTAAATAGGTCAACGGCGTATATCACAAGATGCTGGGCGGAGGAACTCCGAGTGGGTCAACGGCCAGGATCAACCACTTCAGTCAGGTAACTACTGCTCCTCATCTCTAAGACTAGCGCCTATTGATGAGTTAACCACACAGCTACCGATAGATATCAATGACCTCGACCTAACCGAAACTATTCATGACAGTGCACAAAACCGAAGAATCTTGCAGCACCGTGAGTCCTGCTAAAAACACGCGTTCTGCTGAGGCTCGAGCTTCGGCCCAGTGTCCGATAAATTACCTACGGAGCTCTAATTGCATCTCACACTTAAACCACATCACTCTCAACACAGACAAACTAGACACACACTCTACTAAAGACATAAAACTAACCACAATATCTAATAAGACAGACATAGAACCGAAAACCAATACAAACCTACTTAGATGTAAAAAACCTCTCAAGATAGCAACATTTAACGTTAGAACACTTAAAACGATAGGCCAACTCCCCGAGCTTACAGCGTCCGCAGCCGAAAAAAATATAGACATCATATGTGTGCAAGAACACAGATTTGACCATGGTGATGTAGAACTAAAATACCATGAATCTGGAAATGGCTGGACATTTGTGTCAGCATCTGCATGGAAAAACTCCGTCAATGCCACAATAGGAGGTGTAGGAATGCTTCTCAGCCCTCGAGCACTAACATCACTTAACTGCATAGAAAAAATCCAACCGAAAATCATGAGTGCTACGTTTAATGGCAATCCTTGCATGACTATAGTCTCATGCTACAGCCCCACGAATGTCAGCAACGAAACAGACATTGCAATGTTTTACAGTGGGCTTTCCTCCCTATGCAGACATACCCCCAAACATAATGTACTGATCATTGGTGGAGACATGAATGCACACATGGGAAGAAACGAAAACAATAGATTCAGCTTACACAACACCCCAAACAGGAACGGTGATCTCCTAGCTGAGTTCAACATTGAGAACAGGCTTGTTTGCCTAAACACCAAATATCAAAAACGGAAGGGCAAACTATGGACATACACATACCCAAATAACACAAAAGCGCAACTAGACTACATCCTCATAAACAAAAAATGGATAAATAGTGCAATAAACTGTGAAGCGTATTCCTCTTTTGAAGGAGTATCCTCAGATCACAGAATAGTCACAGCAAAATTACGACTAAGCTTACGTAGAAATAAAAAGCAAACTAGTAAATCTGTACGATACGATTGGTCGACACTTGCCAACAGCTATATATGCAATCGCTACGCTGTCACAGTAAGAAATAAATTCGATATCCTCCAGGAGATATCCGAAAGCTCCACACCAAACGAGGAATACGAAAACTTCGTCAATGCTCACCTAGAAGCAGCAGCCGAGTGCGTACCAACCAAACTAAGAGTCAAACATTCTGTTCCCTGGGAGACAGAAACAGTTAGAGAAAAAAGAAACGATATAAAAAAGCAGCCCAACGTAATAAAACAAACCCAACTAGTACCAATCTACATAGCCTTAGGAAAGCCCAGATAGAACTAACCAAAACATACAAAAAAGAACAAATAGAATACATACAAATACAAATAAATAATATAAGACAATCGGTGGAGGACAGACAGTCGCGATTAGCGTGGCAAACAGTAAATGAAATTAGTGGTAGGAAAAATACCTCTAAATCAAAGCTAAAGGCAACCAGCCAAGAAGATAGACTCCAGAAATGGAAAAACCACTTCCAGAAACTTCTGGGAAACCCACCTAAAATCGTAGAAAACAATACCCAAGAGATTGTAGATAAACAACTAGATATCAAACTGGGGGATTTCACAATAGATGAAATCAACCAAGTTTTAGAGAAGCTAAAAGGTAGGAAAGCGGCAGGACTAGACGGAATACCCCCGGAGGTATGGAAGATAGGAAAGTTCAATGACATACTGCTTAGGCTATGCAATGCAGTATATAGACAAAATAGAATAGATAAATGGACCAAAGGCTGCATTCTCCCATTCCCCAAAAAGGGAGACCTAGGAATCGCTAAAAATTACAGAGGCATAACTCTTACGGCTATTGCAGCCAAGGTATTTAATGCCCTTCTTCTTAATCGCAACCGACCCGAAATAGAAAACATCCTTAGGAAAAACCAAAACGGATTCCGCAGAAATCGATCCACTACCTCTCAGATCCTGACTATTAGACGGAACATAGAAGGGGTACGAGCAAAGAATCTAGAGGCAACGCTGCTATTCGTAGATTTCTCCAAGGCATTTGATTCCATACATAGAGGAAAAATGGAACAAATACTACTAACATATGGTATCCCCAAAGAAACAGTTGCAGCTATGATGATGCTATACAAGGACACTAAAGCGATGGTGCGATCACCCGATGGTGACACAGATTTCTTTGACATCGCCGCTGGGGTCCTACAAGGAGATACATTGGCACCATATATATTTATAATATGCCTAGACTACGTACTCAGAACATCATTAGATACCATAAAAGAAAAAGGTTTCACATTGAAAAAGGCAAGAAGTAGGCGATATCCCGCACAAACAGTTACAGATGCAGACTATGCTGATGATCTTGCACTTCTTGCAGATACACCAGCACAGGCTGAGTCACTACTACATAGCTTGGAGGTTGATGACATCTACACATGCTGCAGATGCTCCTGCAAGTGATCTGCAGTTCATGAAGGACATGATGAAGTTCAAGAGAACAGATCCAGAGATTGCTCAGGCAGTGCTACAAAAACTTGAAAACCACAGGTACCTGACACGGAAGGTTGTGCCGTTCGCTCTCTTCGGTAGCAGACTCAGTGAAAAAGAGAAGCAAGACATTGCTGCCAAGCTGCTTGCTACTGAGAAGCCAAATAGCTTCAGACAAGGGAACCTGTGTTCCCTCAGGTTACAGCCAAGACGACTCTAGCTGATCTGGTTGGTCCAGAGTGTCATCTTCTGCGTGACACCCTTGGCATTGAGTCTGACTGGCTTCTGTAACCTGTAGCAACATGTCCAAAGAGTGATAACTACAGCAAGACTCTGGAATATGTCAGCAATGTAAAAGTAGTAAATGACATCGCTGAGCGGGGAGTCAAGATGATGAGTGATTTTGCAA
>CM042139.1:148657095-148694595 GCA_023376005.1 Doryteuthis pealeii
TTGATCATAGACAGACAAAACAGACTATGTTTAAATGGCCGTATTATATATAATGGGTACTTGCTAAAACTTGTTATCAACACATTATAGTTGTCTTATTGCTGGAAACCTTTTAAAAGAGTACATCTGGAGTAGTTTTAACATCTGCGTAAAACTGCGCAAGACGACATACATTTTATCCGAAAGTTCCATTATGATGTGAAACAACAAAAAATTTGGAAAACATGAATATCTATATGATGCTAAATATAAGGAAGTATCATTCGGAACAGTCACTTTGCGTACTGATTCCCCCCCCTCTATTTCTTTCTTTCTTCCATCCTCTCCCTCTCTCTCCCTCTCTCTCTCTCTCTCTCTCTCTCTCTCTCTATATATATATATATATATATATATATATATATATATATATATATATATATATGTAAGTGTGTGTGTGTATGAATTCTATCAAGTGTTTCCATGATAGGATTCAACCAAAATTGACAACTCATACGCACATATAAGTAAAGTAAGTCATCGGGGCGGCCTAATGTCGGTATCAGCCAATCAGCGAGGGAGTCTATCCCCTTTTCACTATCGCTAAACCAAGGAGATTATTTTTTTGCATCTGGGGTGGTGCGCCATACCTACCACCAGCTCCTTACTTTACTGCACAGATCCCTGTGCTACTCATAATGCTGAGTTGGCGAGGACTTGAATCGAACTAGGAACCTTGTAGTTTCTAGCTGAAACCGACTGAGCTAACCCGGCACATATAAAGATTATGCGTATATACCAATAAATCTCAGAGTACGTGTATATTTTTACATACACGGAATATATTATAAATACATGAATGAATGTATGAAAACCTAAATATATCTGCAATAAAATCATTTCAGCCAACGTTGCTTTCTTCGAATCTGATTTTCAGAGAATCAGACTTGATGAAACAAAGGGAACCGAAACAAATGTACTCCTGATATATCACGTTTTACATACACACACACATACACACACACACACACACACACATACACATGCACATATCTCCCCATATATCTATCTATCTATATATATATATATATTGTAAACACGGTTTGTTTGGAATGGCTTTTTGCCGATAATTTTTGGGAGAATAAGTGCTTAATTGGAGTCGTACCTAATTTTTGAAAATTAATTAATTAATAATGAATTAGGCGGGAATACCTATTAAATGTATGGCTAAACAAATCGAGAAAAATCAATCTCTGTATGTACATTTCGGCCTATTAGGCCTCATCAGCAGAGCTATAGATCGGAAGACCGCCCTGTGCGTGATTTGAAACCGGACTGCCAAGCTGACAGGCCGATCCCATAACCCCTACACTGAACGGACTTCTTAGATTTTACGAAGAAGAGGAATATTAACCTACTCTAAACAAATCGTAAAATCTAAGAAGTCCGTTTAGTGTAGGGGTTATGGGATCGGCCTGTAAGCTTGGCTGTCCGGTTTCAAATCACGCACAGGGCGGTCTTCCGATCTATAGCTCTGCTGATGAGGCCTAATAGGCCGAAATGTACATACAGAGATTGATTTTTCTCGATTTGTTTAGCCATACATTTAATAGGTATTCCCGCCTAATTCATTGTTAATTAATTAATTTTCAAAAATTAGGTACGACTCCAATTAAGCACTTATATATATATATATATTATATATATATATATTATATATATATTAATATTGATAGACTGCTATATTCATAAGTAAAGTGTGCATAATATCATTGATATCAATGTATCAATGTATCAATGTTAAGGTAGCGAAGACATAAAGTCAACGGCGCTTGGTCACTGTCAGTTTCCCGCCTATGTGACTTTCAACCAAGGTATTATGTTTAAAAGCTGTATAAGCGAGAAACTTATATTTAGTAACCACCGTTGACTTTATGACTTCACAATTCGAACCAAGGAACCACAAGTTTCAAGGTTCCATACCGGCCCTCACCTACGCAGCGCATGGGTAAAACAGCTTGGATCAATTTCGTAAAGTGTAGAACAGATGGTATTAAGCGGTGCTCCATGTCACACGCAAAAACAATCTCTCTGGTCTAGTGCAAGAGAAAAGGGGATAGTCTCCTTCGCTAGCCGGCTAATAAAGACAATACACCACTCCGCCATCTTCACTTTTTACAGATTAAAATGAAGAATATATATATTCGCCTGTAACTGTTTACAGATTTGAGTTCTCTGGTGATTGTAAAAACATACCCCCGTAAGTATGTATCAATTAATTGTTTACCCAGACTGACAGCCGCTTATGGCCGCAACGGTAAGGAACGTGGCAGGCGAAAATTCTGTCAGGTTTCAATACCGGCTAGAGGAAGCTATTAAAAAGTCGAGCTGCACTGATGAGAAGTAAACTTCGAAACACGTGTCTTTGGATGACTGATATATATATATATATATATATATATTATATATATATATATAAACGCTAGTGTAATATATTGGATGTGTGTATATAGGATATAAATATCATTAAGAAGATTATCTAACCAGTGTACGCTTCATTTATCCAGATTAAACTCAGGGTTATCAGTTCCTGGTCATATTTTATCTTCTCCGCAAATCTGCAGTGGAGCCTTTAAATATTGCCCTGATCTAAATTATATTGGTAACTTTACTTTTATATCAACAACTGATAATGACATTATACACACACACACACACACACACACACACACATATATATATAATATATATATATATATATATATATATATATGTATATAATCACAATGATGTCACAATGACTACGGATATATAGTCACATGTATAATCACAAGGACTACACAAGCCATCGGAAGTTTTTAAAGATCCCATATCGTTTGAATCTCCTCTGATACGATCAAGGAAAACCGTCTAGTTAATTTCTTTCTACATTATTACACAATTGTTCGTTTCTCTATACGTCTGTATGTTTACTACTTACTAACTTTTACCCTAGATCATGATAGACATTAACGTTGAATTTTTTTCATCAAAGGATCAGTTTTAATTACATTCTCTGTTAGAATTTGCCCTGTCTCTGCAATATTAAAAGATAACTGTATTCACTGCAGAGGAATAATAGCATCCCGCCCACACACACACCCACCCACACACACACACACACAAACTAGAAGGTACCTCCCGGGTATGACAATATACTATTTTCGATGGTGAGGCGTCAGTCTGAAGCTATGGTGATTGTGAAATATCCCTCTATTTTCCATTACTTCCAACTCCCCTGTGTTCCTTATGAGTATCGCATTTTTGGTGATATTCTTATATATATATATATATATATATATATATATATATATAATATATATATATATATATATATATAGGAATATCACCAAAAATACGATACTCATAAGGAAATTACTTATATACATATATAATATATATATATATGTGTGTGTGTGTGTGTGTGTGTGTGTGTGTGTGTGTGTGTGAGTTTGAAATTATAGGGATACCTGACACCATAAAACATTGTGGAACTCAATGATTATTATACATTTTTATTATCATTTCTCTGAACGGCATAACTCTTTGTAAACAAATATTATGAAATAGAAATAGTCACGTGAAACCATATAATTATGTATACATTATTCATATCAAATAGGAATACTTGAAATCCTACAATTGTGTGTAAACAATTTTTATTAGATAGTTATAACGGTTAACATAAAACTGAGCAAAGCACTAAAGAAACAACTACACACAAATGTAAATATAAAGGTACAATGTATGCAATTCCATAATCGTATGAATAAAATGAGCCTACAGGGGTTGGCATGTGATTTAATGCAATTAGTTAAACTTACATATTTTGAATCCGCATATGTTGACTCAGTGAAAATATTATAAAGCCAGTGGCAATTTTATGCTTGAAACTGTGACAGATAAAGTTATAAATTTATCCGAAACCATAAAAGGTGAACTAAGACCAGTAAGCATGCTATTGAAATGATCAGCATCAACTAAAGCGGAAAATATTTTTGTCTGAATTGAAGTCAGGCGTTACTGGGGTTATAATTAAACAAAATGTTTGCACCAAAACTAAATACACTCTCGCTGGCAACAGTGAGAAATACTTTTTATACTAAATATGATATTATTTAGAATAGTGTGCTTACTCACTAGGCATGATTTCCTCGCGTTAACACTATGTTAGAATATATATATATATATATATATATATATATATATATATATATATATATATATATATATATATATGTGTGTGTGTGTGTGGACATGGCTAGTGTGGACATGGAGACAACGGCACTTGGTTATTGGAAGTTTTCTACTATGCAATTATTCAAACGATCACTTGGTTTGAATAATCGCATAGGTGTGAAACTGTCAGTAACTATACGCCGCTGACTCCATCTCCACGCTTACTTAACTTAGATGTAAATGACCTATTCACGATATTGAACTGTTTACAGATAGATATAGTACTCACTTTATATATATATATATATATATTATATATATATATATAGTTATTAATAAAAAATAATAAAAAGACTTGCTGTCACTTAAACTTCGGGGAAAGACTGCGAGCCAATAATAATAATAATAATAATAATAATAATAATAATATAGAAAAATATCCGGACCTTGTCAGAGAATTGAGAAAGCTGTGGAATATGATGGTGAATGTGATACCAATTGAAGTTGGTGTACTAGGAATGGTCCCAAAAACTTGGAAAAAAGCCTGGAGGAACTGGAAATCAGAGGAAGAATTGAGACCATCCAGACAACAGCGTTGCTGAAATCATCTAGAATACTCGAAAGTGTCCTGGAGACCGGAGGAGGCTTGTTGTCACTAATACTTGAGTGAAAGACCATCAGCTAACGCTGGTGTGAAAAGCTCACAGGAGTAAAAAATAAAAAAAGAATAATGTGGCTTCTTAAAACTAACATTGTGCCAGTAATAGTCGGAGCACTGGGTATGATCAAGAGAGGGACAGTTAAACACACTAACAAGATTCGAGGCTGAAGAAGCGAGAAGACCAGATATAATATTGATTAACAAGAAAAAGAGAATTGTCAACTGGTAGAATGTGCAGTTCCAGTAGTTCACAGACTGAAGATGAAAGAAAACAAAGAAAATACACAAACACATTGGCTAGAAAATTGAAAAAAAAATGTGGAATATGAGGGTGAAAGATATACCAATTGTAGTTGGTTCACTTGGAACGGTCGCCAAAAACTTAGTAAACCGACTAGAGGAACTGCAAATCAGTGGAAGAATCGAAACTATCCAGACAACAGCATTTTTGAGATCGGTTAGTATAGTCAGGAGTGTCCTGGATACTTGAAGAGACTCAGACTCTAGGGGAAAACCATCAGCTTACGGTGGTGTTAAAAATTTACAAGGAGTGTAATAATTTTTTTCTCTCTCTCTCTCTCTCTCTCTCTCTCTCTCTCTCTATATATATATATATATATATATATATATATATATATATATATATATATATATATATATATATATCGATTAAAGTTGCCTAGTAATGAATGTTTTGGTAAATCAGTGGAACCGTTTCACAAGAATATTCAGCAAACGCTTAATGTTAACTATTTATGATAAATCTGTACACACAGGTGTTTTACTGTAAATATATTTACAAAGCACATTCGATATGGAGACAAGAGATGTCATTTCCAGTAGAAGTCTTTGAATGTCAATTATGATATATCAAGCTCCTGGGTATTGAATTGTTTTGTTTATTATTTCGCGAATATAGAGTTATTCCGCTGTCATTTTTCTACAGAATTTAATGATATCATCTGCTTACTACTTACTCAGCGCTATTCATTGTTTCTAGTTATGAAGTCTTTGTCTATGTAAAATGTAGTTTTATGAATGAGGAAAATAAGATGCGTTCATATCAGCAGCCTTTTTGTTTATTTCTTCTTTCTTTTTTACTGTGCGTGTTCTCATTTTCCCAATCACCAGACATTCATAATGGATCATATTCCGAACAGATACATATTTACCTAGCCTCCGAACAATTAGTTTATACCCTGAGAAAAGTATAAACCCCCCACCTCACTAGGTGTGTGTTAAATAGTACCACTACTCTTTTTATATGGATGGAATTGGCATTAAATAACCCACAAATGTTTATATATCATTAAAAGAAGAATCCAAATCAAATCTAGTCCACAAAATATGTTTTTGTGGGTTATATTTATATAATTTATAGCAATTATGTTAATTTCGCACCCATATAATTCGACTTTTTTTTACCATTCATTAAATAAAAAGTATAAAATGTCAAAAGTTCTACAAGCAATACGGCTAATCCTGGTGAGGATAAATTTATTATCAAAGATACGCCAATACTTATATTGTGTTAGTTAAAACAATCTTTTCCAATTTACATGTAACGCAAAATACAAAAAAGCAATGTCTTGGTGAACACAATTGGTTTTAAACATAAGTTCCAAACGTTAACAATTATATTTTGTCGATACGATAGAAATCTAAATGTTTTAAGAACAAGAAATGTTTATGTTATGACCTGTTTAAGGGTCAATAAATAATAACTCAACACGGGTATAAAATGTAGGGAACAGATTGTATTCAGCAATATATATCAACGTACAATGAAAGGGTTTCCTTGTTACAGCTTACACGAAGAACATGTTTCTGGTACTTCTCCTTTGAGTAGCTTTACTCTGTTAAATATATACCCTTTGGGTAAGTGCATGTTCGTGTCATAGGTGAGTCACCTACAACAGTTTAAATGCAGTTTCTACTTCTCATATAGACCATAATATGTTTAGTGTAACAAAATATCATTATGCTTGAAAAACAGCAGTTAGTGGGTGAGAGATCATCATAATAAAGTCTCATACCGCAAGTCAGTGATATTCTGTCTTGTTATCCTGGCCGTGCATTTTTATGAAGCAAAATTGTGAAAATGCTTGAACTCATGAAAAAATGATGCATCATTTTTCATGTTCATGAACTTAAATCAAATTCTGAAAGAAGTGATTGATAATTAAGAAAGAGGACACTTAAACCATTAGAAACTTGTTTTTTATACACTTAATTCAAGCAGTTTATACTAAAATCGAACTGTGTTTTGACAATAAACTAATATATACGCTTTATATAATATATTTACAAACACAAACAAGCACATGTCAGTTTTAAACACAAGTTTTGCCTCTTAACTCAAAATAAATGTATGTTTTGAGATAGATGTATGTTTCGAGTATAATCTATAATATCTATTTTTTACAATCTATATAAAATATATATAATCTTATTATTTTTAATAATGATTTATATATTTGATTCTGGTATTCGATTTGTCATAATGCGAAAATGTTATCAATACTTAAGGGGTAAATAAAAGATAACAGACAACGGTCTGATTTAGTTCTTTTTTTTTGGGGGGGGGCGGTAGGGCATATCATCATTTTAGAGTCATTTAATGTCAATAAACACACGGCTGTTCATTTTCAGTACGTGATGCTGCTTAAGCGGTCACCCAATTAAGTATTGTAAAGACTCATCGCAGCTTAACTTCGGTAATTAAGCGGGAAGCACTGCTTACATCGTAACTTGACCGTAATACAATGGGATTTACAATCACTCTTAAATTATTGTCGGAAAGATGAGAATTATTTGAAAACATTCAAGAGAAATAATAACTAAATAAATTAACAATAGGTGGCGCAAGTCGTGTACACATTGACCATCTATATATATAAAAGGAAAGTTGTTATGTACGTGTCGACGTATAACTCCAAAACGGGAGGGCACTCAGATTCGAAATCTTGCACACACAGTAATATCCTCCTAACTAAGCAACACGCCAAATGTGGTTATTGATTTTTACTGATTAAGGGATATAATTAATTAATTAAACCAAAATCAAACAATTTGCGGAACTGTCCGTATACCAGCTGCTGCAGATAATAAAATATTGTTCGCTGTGTGCTTTCTATTGCAAGCAATATTAGCAGTTTAGTTTAATCTTAGTGAAAAAATCGTAGTCAAAGCCGTTCAGCTCGGAATCTATAGTTAGAAAAAAACGATATTTCTAAATCTGTAATTTGTATGGGTTTTTACCCATTGAATTATTTTTTACAGCGAGTTAAAAAAAAAATTGCTTCGGACAGCCGATAATAAGTATGATTTTTTTCAGACTAAATTTTAACGAAAAATCAATTTTTTTTCCTCGTCTATTTATGGTTCAATCTTTAAAATATTTATTTGGTTAGAAAGATAATAAAATAATATTGCTAAATATGTAATATGTATGTGTTTTATCCATTGAATTTATCGCATATTTATGTTTCCATTTAAAAATATTCATTTGGTTAGAAAGAAAAGAAAATATTTTTTCTAAATATGGAATTTTTTTGTGTTTTCATACATTGAATTATTTTTTACAATGAATTAAATAACAAATCAAACGAAAAATTCTTTTTTGTAAGAAACTATTCATAAAAAAAAAATTATCAAATAAATTCACGAAATATTCCAACTACAAATAAGGTAATGTTTAGTTATTAACTTCTTTGTTACTTTTCGGGGTTAAAGAAGGAAATAAATTGAACTGATAAATTATCCAACAAGGAATTAAGAAGTGAATTTAAATTTATCGTATGTACAAAAGAGTTTTGGAGAAGAAAAAAAAGAAAAAAAGAAAAACACTATTATACCCATTCTTTTTTTTTGGGGGGGGGACAAAAAAAATGTAATACGGACAATTGTAAATATTTAATTCTTAGCATTTATTGTTACATTAAACGAATACATTTTCAATTATGGTAAATCAAGACTGTTTCAAAAATGTAAACAACAACAAAAAAAAGACTATTCTTAAAATAAACGAATATTATGATACACTCATTCTTAGCTTTGTTTATCGTCAAATCTTTTATAAACGAACACTTTCGAATGAATCAATATGTTTCAATACATTTTTCTACAAATGAAGACACATGGATTTTACAACATGTTAAGCCTTGAGTGATTTAATGCTGAAGTCCTGTTTATTTCATTCAGTATTATTGGATATTGGTGTTTTATTTTATTCGTTATTATTGTTTCTTTACTCGTTTTTTATTCATTTACCCCATAGATGGGACTCTAAGAGGTACTACCTCTTCGGGACAAATTGGACCTGGGGGTAATGGCAATACATGGGTAATCTACACTTCTAAAAACTCCAGAATAGGAACCTCACCACAATAGGCAGTTTATCGACCTAGACCAAATTTGGATCAAAGTGGATTGCTCAGCTATCAGGATTCCGTCCATAAGCAACACGGGTCGCCACCCATGTGTTACAGGTGGCCCAATTGATCGGAGGTCTTACTCCTCAACAGAGGTACAGTCGGCATATTATACCGTCCCAGCCGACAGATCTAAATAAATAAGGCAGTTTAATACCCAGCTCTTTTTACTTTTTTAGGGGTAAAAAAGAAAAGAAAATAAACGAATTTATAAGTATCACCTTAACGAAACAAGCAATTGAATTTTTTTTTTCAAATATACAAAAAATGTTTGAAAAAAAGTATATTTCAAAACACTCAAGTTTAGGAATACATTAAAAAAAATGATATTTTAAATGTAAACAAAAAGAAAAATTATTTCCTAAAACAAACAAACATTGTACTATACGAATTATCATCGATTTTTAAAATTTGATTAATCATTTTCCTCTCTTTTGTAAAAAAAAAATGATAAATCATATTCTCTCTTACTCCCGTTTTCTCTTTCTCACTCTCTCTCTAGTGTTCCTAATTTATTAGTCTGGTCATGGACCGGGTACTTTTGCTAGTATATTTATATGGCAATGTGGATCAAACAAAATGTCAGATTTTCTATTGCAGAATAAATTGTGAACTGATTAAAACTACTAAATTTTAGACTTTCTTATCTAGAAATATTGAGAGCCATTGAGAATACTACAGAAAGACGTAGATAGGCTAATTGTCTTATAATTAATGACGAGATGTATTGCAACATAGTCACTTGTTCAGCGCTTCCTGTCTCGGGCCTGAAAATCATATTATGTTTAAATTAACAAATGTAGGGACAGAAAGGAAGAGAGACATACTGGCGCCATAACAACCAGAAATGAAAGGATCTAACATATGAAGAAGACATCAGATTAATCTTAAATAATATATCACTTCAAGCATATTAGTCAACACAAAAAAGAAATTAGATCAAATAATATCGTTGGGGGAAAAATTCTGCAGTCATCTGAAAGTTTTCAGACAAAATAATTATATGTATACACGTGCTATATAAGTGTACGGTGTAATCAGTTATAGTATTTCATATTGGACATATTACAGCGGTATGACAAATAGAATGGCTACTTGAATTTATGTGTGCGTGCATGCCAGCCTACGCACACGTACGAACAGGCGCATCCGACCTAACATATAACACACGCAAACAAGTAAACAAACAAGTGACACAGGAAACAGTTTTTTTTTAAACACATTAAATTTGGAATTTATTTGCTGCCCGACGATTGCTCCGCTTAAACAATTAAGTGTGAGGAGCATGAAACCAATGGTAGCAGACTTGTTCCCATACAAATAGCTCTCTCTCTCTCTCTCTCTCTCTCTCTCTCTCTCTCTCTCTCTCTCTCTCTCACTTTATGTATTATATATTATATATATATATATATATATATGGTGCGGCAGATTGGAGATATGTATACAATATTTTAAACTGTCACCTCTGTTGTGTAAGTGAACTTATTCTAGTGCCAATCATAGCTCAATCTGTCATGTTTCATAGATACGCTCAAAACGGAATGATTTTTGCGGGATGAAAAAGTAGGAGGCAGCACAGTGTACTTTTGCACATTTTGGATCATTTCTCAAGTTGTAGTGCTTCAAGGTCTTCAATGTGACATACTTTTAATCGATGAAGTTGTGATCCAGATATATTCATAACATAACAGTACCGATTTTCTATTCGGAAGAGCATCATTATGATGGATTGCGCACAAACAGGTCTGTGTGTAGCAATAACAAATTCATCAGTTCTAAAGAAAGACAAAAAAACAATATCGTTTAAACAACAAACGTACCGTATGAACAGATCCAAATTTTGTTCGTAACTGATAATATCTGAAAAAAGAATTTAAGATACTAGCCAAATGGAGCTACCATAACCCCTTGCCTACGTTCGGTACATCAAACAGGTGACAGTCTGTGTGTATGTGTGTATGCATGTGTATGTGCGAGTGTTTTACATTGTGTGAGTTTCGAAGGTTGTCACTTGTTCAAACTACAGGAAGGAAACGACAAATAGGTTGCGTCTAGAAAACATACTAACGCTAATTTCGAGGTGATATTTACATTGACCAGTCAAACAAAACGGTGGTGTTTTTTTCCCTTCTTTTATCTGGTGAAGGAAATATCATTTTTTTATTTTTTATTTATGAGTCATCCTTCTCCCAGGGTTCAGCTTCGGACTCAAATTGATGTTTCAATACTCGAACTCAACTTTACTACGTTAAGAACCAAGCTAAAACTTTCAATTACCATGTTATCGCCTACAGCCAAAAAATGTGCGCTTATGATATATGGACTTACCAATGTTTTTCAGATTAAATTGGACACTAACAATCCACCCGTCGATTACACTACCGGATTTCATTTTCACACGCTCACACAACCACATTGATACACCCCCTCATATATATATATATATATATATATATATATATATATCAAACCAGTGACCGTTTATTAATGATTGTATTCTAGTATGGGTAGGTAAACATGCACACACGTATGTATCTCTCTCCCCCTCTCTTCTCCTCTCTCTCTCTCTCTCTCTCTGTATATATATATATATATATATATATATATATATATATATATATATATATATATATATATATATGTGTATATATATATATATATTATATATATATATATATATATATAACAATATAAAATGACAATAATAATAAATATATATATTAGTGTATATATTTAATTACACACACACACACACACATATAATATATATATATATATATATATGTATATATATATATATATATATCATGTAATTAATTGAGCCATTTAATTAAATATATATGCACAAATTAACATATATTCATAAAAAATATTCCCATAGGCATAAGCTAGACATTTCTTAGAACAAAAATAAAGATTTTGTCGAATGCCTCAGTTTATATATTGCATATCTCCGTAGTGGTATAGATTTTTTCAAAAACTTTTTTAAAGGGAAGGAAATTATAGTTTGGCGTTTAGTTTTTGTTTGGCGGGGGGTGGGGGTTTAGCTTATTTCTAATGCAAAAATTATTTTATGGGCTAAAATTATAATTAACGAAAGTGATATTAAAAAAGAAACTTACATGGCATAAATTTGTTTGGATTGCTGCGTCGAAGATAAATTTTTCGATATGTAATGAATATTCACATATTCTTAATGCAGACTTTCTACCTCAGTTTCTTATTACAAGAATAAGGATTTTATTAAATGTCTCAGTTTATATATTGACAATCTGGGCATCTCATATGGTGCAATCGTTAGCAAACCATTGTGACTTCGATTTTCACTGGATGCCCCTTACTTCTGGCCCTTCGCCGCATCTCAGCTACGCTAAGTAAATAATTATATATAGCCAGTCTCTGTAATTGCATAACATGTTTTTACTATATCTATTGCAATGTAAAAAATGTATCTTCAAGACAGCTAGCCAAACAAATCTATTGTAAGTAATCCTTTTGCATAGAACTTTCGGTAATTATATTTTAGTCCATAACATTATCTAACAAAATCTTCATACACATCTTTGAAAGAAATCTTGCAAAACGACCCCCCCACATACACACACAAAAAACCCACACATCTCCAATACTGAAGCAGGGCTTTTAAAACTGGTATCTGAGAAGACCTGTGGACTTTAACTTAGTTAAAACATAAGGAAAAAATATGCTATTGGACAGCAATTCATGACAGAATATTCTACACACTTTTACTATCATGTAACATGGGTAGCAGCGTGGTAGATATGTGACGCGGCAGATGAACCCAAAATGGGTCAACAGCATAGCTCACAAAATGCTGGGCGAGTGAACCCAAGACGGGCCTACGACCAGGATCAAAGAGTTCAGTAAGAGAACTACTGCGCCTCATCTTTAAGTCTAGCGCCTATTGATATGTTAAGACAACAGCCACCGGTAAATATTAATGACATCGAACCAACCAAACCCCTATGAATGTACGCAACAAGGAAAAAAGATACAGCATTGCCCTTCCCGCTACCACAAAAGGTGCGCGTTCACAGATTCGAGCTCTATCCTGGTTTCCGAAAAATAAGCTACGGAGCCCAAACAACATCACACCCAAACCACATCAATTTCAACACTTACAAACAAAACACATATACTACTGAGTTCATAGTTCTTAATACAGTATCTAAAAAGACAACTACATAAACTAAACACAAAAACAAACCTAATTAGGTACAAAAATCTCAACTTATCAACATCTAATGTTAGAACTCTAAAAAAAGAACGATACGCCAACGATGAGGTAACCAGCCAAAAAGAGTCCAGAAATGAAAAGACCACTGTTAGGACCCCCTAGTAAAATCATAGAGAATAGTACCCCAAAAATAATGAATAACTAGCTAGACATAATGTTAGGAGATATTACGATGGAAGAACTAAAAAAATAAAAAGACTGCAGCCTTGACGAAATACCCACTGAAGTCTGGAAAATAAGGAAATTCACTGACATTCTGCTTAGACTATTCAATGCAATATACAAACAAAATACGATAGAAAAAAGGACGAAAGGTGTCACCTGCCATCGACTCACAAAAAATCTAGGAATTGCTAAGAACTACAGAGGCACAACTGTTACTACTATAGCTGCTAAGATATATATTTGCATCAGACCTGAAATAGAGAACATCTTTAGAAAAAAAAAGCAGATTCCGCAGAAAACGATCAACAACTTCTTACATCCTGACTATTCGTCGAATCATAAAAGTGGTTCGAACAATGAATCTTGAAACAACTCTACTATTCGTAGATATTTCCAAGGCATGTTATTCCATACACAGAAGAGAAATGGAGATTATACTACTAGCATACGGTCTCCCCAAAGTAACAGTTGCCGCCATGTTATTCTACCAAAGAAATAAAGTAATAGTATGCTCACCTGATAGCGAACGGATTTCTTTGACATTGTCACTGGAATCCCACAAAGAAATACATGTGTGCCTTACATATTTATAATATGCCTAGACTACGTACTTCAAACATCATTAGTCCCCATGAAAATTAAGGCATCGCACTAAAAAAAAGGCAAGAAGCAGGCGATATCCCGAAAGATATGAAAGAGATTATCAGTCATATGGACATCCGATCTCAATAACAAGTGGCAATTCTACCATGCCGTAGTTTTATCAGTACGGCTGCATTACTTGGACCGTAACGAAGCGCCTAAAGAATAAATAATTTGCACCATATTTTGTCTTTATTTATGAGATCACATTTATCAATGGAGCGAAGACCATCCTTTAGTTGTTTCATAATGTCCTGCCAAAGATGTCGATCAGTAATTGGTAGGGAGTAGCAGCGACCGAGGCTCTTAACACTTCTTTCGCGGATTGTGGGGATTTTATTTCCATTGACGAAAAACCTGACTTCTTTGCAGATTCCTTTCATTATGGAAATACTGCGGCATTTAGAAGGCTTTATCTTCATCGCAGTCCATTTGAAGAGTTCCTGTAGGCGATTCATAAGTTGTTTCATATGGGATATGGATTCTGCGACGAGGGTTACATCATCCATAAAAGCCTTCATAGATGGGACGGTTTTCTTATTGGTGTGGTTTTCAGAATTACGCAGTATCATCTCCATTACCAGTACGAAAAGTAATGGAGAGATAACGCATCCCATCATAATCCCAATATTCAACTTTTGCCAGTTAGTAGAATATTTATATTAGAAAATCTCCTATATGTACATTTAAAATACGCTGAAATGAGATTTCTAATGTCTTCTGGAATCCAAAAGAACTCCATTGCTTTCTCAAGTAGTTGGTGTCTTACTGAACCATACGCATTTTCTAAGTCAAGCCAAATGACGTGAAGTTCGACTGACTTATTATTTTTGGCCGTTTTTATGGCGTCCCACAACATAGTGTCGTGTTCAATACAACCTGGAAAGCCGGTAATTCCAGCTTTCTGTATGGATGTATTAACATACGCATTGTTCAGTATAAATTTTGTCATTCTTTTTGCAATAACACCGAAAAAGATCTTACCTTCTACGTTGAGTAAGGAAATTGGTCGAAACTGATCTAATCTTTTGGAGTCTTTTTCTTTCGGAATATGGATTCCATCAGCTAATCCCCAATCCTCCGCGATAAATTTCTTTGCGTGGGCTTTCCGTAAAAGCCTCCAGAGAAGTGTTAAAACCTTAGGGCATCTTTTATATAGTTTATACGAAATACCGTTAATGCCCGGTGAGCTCTTAGCTCTTGCTTTTTTAACAAAGTCTCTTATTTCACCTAGCTTCAGAGGTGAATTGTCAAATTTTTCCACCGGGGAATGTGGACGGTTTAGCTCATTAAGATGACCCGGAGGAATGTTGGTGAGTGGGTCAGTATATTTTCCCCGAAGATGCGCTTCCAAATCTTCCTTCGGAACGTTGAGAACTCCATTTCTCTCTCCCTCGAATGATTTCTTAGTGAAATTAAATGGGTTTTTCCCAAAATCGCGCCTAGCTTTCCTTTTCCTTTGTCACCGTTTCCTCGCGTTTTCTGCTCGTGAAATGGCAAGAATTTTTCCCTTCACTTCTGATAATTGTTTTTTTACCGACACTCGGTCCTCTGGTATTTCTTTAAGCCGCTTCTTAAGAAGCCTTTGCTCAGCTCTTAGACGGTCCTTCTCTCGCTGTCTTCTATTGGCTGTACGCACAGTGTTTTATTTTCTCTTTGCAGCTCCAAAGTGATCAATGCACACTGAGTGTGCGATTTTAGTGAAAGAATGCAATTTTACTCCGATAGTTCCCTTCAAGTTATTTTGGAGAATGAAGGATAACTCTTCGTCAAGGGCCTTCCATTTATTATCGTTTGATCTTGGCCAGTTGATCCTAGTTGCATTTTCTTTCGCATTGGGTGCATTGGGTTGACAAACAAAGGGAACCTGTGTTCTGTGGTAGTTCTCCTGACACTGATTCCCTTCAATCGATTTATTGATCTCTGATTGAGATTTACGTTTTTGTCAATCAAGGCATCCCATTTTAGTGCGATGGATTCGCATTCCCTTGGTGCTTACAAAACTGCGTCCGCAACAGCATTGTATGTCCGTGGATGGTCCATGTTCGTTACCGGAATTAGTCTGGTTGATGATCTCATTCTACCCCCCTCCTTTCGGGTCATCATGGGGGCATATTTCCTTTGTTTGTGACGTGGTGATAAAAAGTGGAGTCGCAGAACAAGCAGTTTGTATCGTATCACAATCCTATCTGATCTACATGATGTAACTTTGGGATACCGACCCTAATCACTCCACGCGGTGGTCTTTCCCTACGGTCACTAGTCTTTCCTAGTGTCATCCGATCTTTCTCGGAGGTTTTTCTCAATAATCTTCATACAATGACTGCTATTTACACAGTAGCATTGCAACCAACAAAGCCTTCATCAGATGATGACTCTGGGTTCAGGCATGATTTCGAGGCCGAGGCATCATTACCACTAAACCAGAACGCCCCAGCAGTATCTCACGATACCACCAGACTTTGTCGGTTTGATGTCACAATATAGGACTGCCATATCCACGCTGATGCGGTTAGAGCTTTCTCCTGAATCTTATTTTAAGTATTTCCTCTTGTCTGGTAAAGAAAGTCCAAGTTTAGACAAAAATGCCGAGGTTGAGTTGGCAATAAACCCCCGACATCCGACCTCAATGGGAAATACATCCGTTATCCATCCGTTTCTGGCGCATTGTTCACGTAGGTCTTCATATTTTTCCAACTGCCGCTAATAAAACAATCAACTACAAAATATGTGCGATATGACAGTTGTCACCTGTAAATACGAAGCAACAGCTGACGATTTTAACTTTTAGCGTTAATTTTTCCTGATGATCATCATGCTGAAGCTCGAGTAGGTTTTCTGTCTATAGAATTTCCCTATATATATATATATATATATATATATATATAGAGAGAGAGAGGAGAGAGAGAAGAGAGAGAGAGAGAGAGAGAGAGAGAGAGAGAGAGAGAGAGAGAGAGAGAGAGAGAGAGAGAATTCAAAATATATACGCACAAACGAGTGACCGTGGGTAGATGGTAGTATTAAAATATGAGTAAGTAAACATACACATGAAGACAGACACACTTTGGTTCTCTCTCTCTCTCTCTCTCTCTCTCTCACTATCTATCTATCTATCTATCTATCTATCTCTATCTAACTTACACACAGACACACACACACACATATATATATATATATATATTTCCAACCATAACACTAAGATAAAAAGTGGTATCATAATTGGTTTCTTTCTAAGAGCTCTTAGGATATGTAACAAGCAACATTTAGATGAAGAATTCAATTTTATTGAGAGGTCTTTCCTCAAATTACAATACCCCTTAAATTTCGTACACCGTGCCAGAAAAAAGGCATTTAAAATACATAATAAAAACAAGAATAATAATATCACATCTCCAAACAATGACACACAACATAATAGTAATAACGTCTCTGATAGATACATCATACTTCCAAATAATCCTATTACTGATAAAATAAATAGAAACTTAAGTAAGATTGGTATAAAAACTGTCGCTCACCCACGAAGACAGTGAAGAACATTCTTCAAAATAAAAATAACCCCAGACACACACATTCTGAAGCTGGAGTCTACACTATTGACTGCTTAAAATGTAAAAAGAAATATGTAGGGGAAACTTCCCGATCCTTAACTAAACGTCTATCGGAACACAAATATCACATTAAACGTGGTTTCCAAAACAATGCATTAGCTAAACACATCTTTGATCTCAATCATACCTTTTGATTTCAAAGGTGCTAAAATATTAACCCACATACACGATAAAACACTGCGTAGAATTATGGAATCTTGTGTTATTCTTACCCATAAAACCATACCCCAAAGACAAGGTTTCTTTAATATATCCCCTTATCTAGCGACTCTTATTATCAGAAACCATAAAATCCCCTTCACATAACTTTTTCCGTTATTTACGTCCCATTAAATTAAATTTTGGTTTATTGTTTTGTTTTATGAATAAGATCTTTTCCGTTTTTATTTTGTTTTTGTTTTCGGTTTAAATAATACCTTATATTAGATCCAAATCGCTTAACATTATCTAAAATAATAACCAATTCCGCCCATAACCTTTTTTACTTTATATATAATAACAAAACACAATAAATATTTAATCATTTATTAAATGCAGAACTTAATAATAATAATAATTAGAAATTTAAAAATAATTAATCGTAAAATAAAAATATAAAAAACTCCTTTTCTAAAATATTAACATATTCCGCTCATAACTTTTTCACTTTATATATAAACTAATTACAGTAAATATCTAATCATTTATGAATTACAGAACTTAAAAATAAAATTTAAATAATAAAAACATTTAATCGTAAAAAAATTCCTTTACTAAAAGTCTTTTGAATTCCAACTGTCACATTTCTTAACACCCATCCCTTCCGTTTAAATTGTTTTCGCCTTGTTGCCAACATCTCAAAAATTCGCTACATTTGTTGTCAAAAGATATACATGGATCATGACCAACATATATATGGCGCGAAATGCCCACGTTGGTGAATATTGTAACGTCTTTCGTTTTTTTGCAGTATTAAGGTTTTTTTGTTTTGTAAACTCATTTTGACTTTCCTCTCCGACCCAAACAACTACGGGAGTGAATGAGCTCTGATGATGATTTTTGTAAATCGAAATATTGATCAATATCAGCTATGATTATATTATAAATTGTTTTTTCTTTAACAGCATTGTGTGATGTTTTCATTCCACCTTTCTTTATACATATATATATATATATATATATATGTGTGTGTGTGTGTGTGTGTGTGTGTGTGTGTGTGTGCCTGTGTGTGTATGTTAATGCAATCATTTACACACGGTCACTGGTTTATATATATATATATATATTATATATATATATATATTATATATATATGCTTTTACATATAAGTCTATTTCTGTAATGAATAATGAATGTAACAATATAAACAAAGAGCCCTGCAGTTAAGTTCATATTTTGATACTGTAATGACGTAGAAACAACACACTAGAAATAATATGTATCATGAAATATTAACATATTTTATATAAATATATTATAATTGATCATTTTCTGTTTCTGAAAGTTTTTGATTAAACAAATTCTGCAAAAAAAAAAGCAACAAAATCAGTTGATTTGAATTAAAATTGTTTATCCTGTCACGAAGGACACTTGAAGCTATTAGCTCATGAAGAAAAAACAAATTATCATTAAAAAAAACCCACTGAAACATTATTAATATAAAGAAAAGACATGTTTCTCAAATATATCCTGAAGGAGAGTTCAATTTTGCTTCCAGTAAAGTGTATACTCAAGAGCAGATTATAAATGAAAGCAAAAATTTAGCCATAAACATGTTTTTAAAATCTAATGATAAAGCTATATTTAATAACAGCAACGACAAATGCATTGTGAAATGAAATATAAAATTATTGTAGTAGTCAATTATTATGTAATTATTTTAACTGATATGAACAGAAAAATACAAAAAATATACATGACAGTGGATTAAATACGATCCATTGGCCATTCAATAAATGATTCGTATTTGATTATTCTGATTCTGGAAAGATGCATATACTCTTCTATAAAAGTCACGTGGTTATCGTCGTAGAAAATGAATTAGAACACCCGAGTTCAATTCATATACGAGGCAGTTTGTATTTCACATAGCGCTAATAACCTTGGGAAAAGTATGCATCTAACTATTCTCCCTCTAGTTATTGGGAAATAATAGGGCAGACGGAATTCTTTAACCTTGATATAGGAACCAGTATAGGAGGAGGACAACGCTTTGCTTAAGAAAACCACCTCGTGGCGCATTCTAATCGGGCGGAGGTGCTGTTAAATTTGTGTAAAGGAAAATATTACTTGACAAAGAAATTTAAGTGGATCTCATAGTCCAGACTGGAAAATCAGAATGCACAGTAGTGTTACTCAAATACTAGCGTAAGACAAAAGGATCATATATGTTTATTATTTGATGGAGTATTTGTTGTTATGCCAGCGTAAAAACTCATACACACATCCACGAATTTTCATTAATAACTTTACCTTCTACATGATGAATTCTGAAGCATGAAAACTCAAGTGTATCAGTAAAAACATCTATGATATATATATATATTATATATATATATATATATATATATATATATATATATATATAATATATATATATATATATATATATATATATATATATATATATATACTATATGTAACATTACAGCAATGTATGGTTATCACTATCTCACTTGGTAAGTCAGTTTTGGGTCAATATTTGCCGGATTATTGGGAGAGTGCTCAATATCCATGACAGAGCTATTATATAATAGTAATAATAAAAAACAAATATATATTAATCTTCATCATGTGACGCTAGTATCATGGATATCCATGACAATCTCTCGCCAACAGTAATTATCACTCACTGCCCTCAACAGGTTCCCTGTGCAGCATCCAGTATCTGCGCTGAGCTAGTCAATGTACGTCTTTGCTGGACGGTCCATACTGGCGTACCCAGGGGCTGGCTTCCACAGGAGAACGTCATTTATGGCTTTATACTTGCTTCTTCAACAGTGTCCACTGTGTGTTACTCGGATGGTGTGTGTGATGGGGACAAGTGGTCGTACAACTTTTCTCGTGGGGTGTTGTTTCCACGAAGTGTTTAATATTGCAAGATGCATTATTGTACAGGTCCCATCTAGCTTATTATCAAGTGTTGCAGCCGTACAGTAGCACTGTTACAACTGCGGCTTGGAAGAATTGATGCTTTAACTTGGCAATGAGATCGGATTTCCATATGACTGATAATCTGTTTATAGAAGACCATGTCTTCCCTATGCATGCATTAAAATAGCTTTCTGTGGATTAATATTATATAGCACAGCCACTAATTTTCATTAAAATGTTTTTCCTTCTGCTTTATAAATGTTGAAGCATGAAACCCAAGTATCGCAGTAAAATCCATCCATGAAATAAATATATATAAACAAACTAATATATTTCCTATATATAACATTAGAACAGTGTATGGTTATTACTATCTGACTTGGTAAGTCAGTGTTAGGCCAATATTTTTGGTATAATTAGAAGAGTGGAAATCCCCTTGGCTAAGTTGCTAACATGCGAGACTGTGAATTTAAAGTAAGCTATTTCGATCTTCAGCCGTGCTATTATGTTCGCTTACAGAATAATACCCTTTGTAAATGTATGAACCCTTTTATCCCATCAGTAATAGATAAATAATACAACTACAGGTCTTAGGGCTTCCCATCGTGGTTCAATCGTTAGCAAGCTACTTCTCTTTGGATTCCTCATACTTGCGACCATTTGTCATATCCTATATGTGGTAAACAGCATAGGTAAATAATTACCACTATTATTCTTTTACATTGATGGCTTTTGCATTAAAGTAAAAATGTAGATAAGCTATTAAACAAAAATACCAAGCCTAACCAAATGATTTTCAATATTTTGGTACGTTGTATTTTGAAATATTTTGGTACGTGCTAGGTTGCAGCGCATATACCACGTGACTGAAGCTGATGTTGCCATGAGAGTTACATGCTGTGATTGGTAATATATTGGTAGTTGGTTGCTGACACATCGTACATTGCTTCAATCCGTATCAGATTTGACAGCCACACAAATGAACGTGCAACATAGACTAATTCGTTAACTTACAGTTTACGAGTTCAAACTAGGCCATAACGCAATGCGAGTCACAACAAATTGTTGTGATAAAGCTGAAGGTACAGCTGATCAGTTTACAGTAACCTGATGGGTCTTGCAATTTCATTTGGGTTGCAAAAACAAAAATGATCTGGCAAGGTCAGGTCGCCCTACAAACGTAAATTGGGAAACGGTGCTCTAAACCATTGAGGAAAATCCGGCGTGAAGCACTTGGAGTACATCAAGTGACCTCGACATGAGGTTCGTTACCTGCATTTCACTGAATAATAATGCAAATAAATTACCAAAACATTGCAAAACATTTATCTCCCAACAATAATATTGAAAGAACATGGATGGTTGGGAAACAGTATGTATCCTCACGGATAGAATAATGAAAAAACACGATTTTAACCATTAGTATAGTCAAATTGCTAATAACCTCAAACGCACTTTTAAAGAGGTCGAAAAGAAAATGAATATCCTTAAGATTGAAACCACTTTGGAAACTACGTTACTTTTTATCTCAAGAAATCGTTGTTGCACATAAAATTTCAATATTAACATAATATATAATATCCTTTATGAAACGACGCCATGCTGCATATTAAAGAGTGATTATAAAAAAACAGATTGAAACTTGTGACTGGATTCAGGATACCAAAGTTCATTGCCAGAACATATAGGTTGTTTCTCTCTCTCTCTCTCTCTCTCTCTCTCTTGCTATATATATATATATATATATAATATATATATATATATATATATATAACGATTGCTCTATTAATAAATAACCAGTTCTTAATATCGGTGATGAACCATAGATATAAAAATTAGGATGGTATGGACGCATATACAATGACAATTTGTAAATATTAGTTTTTCACATACGTGATAATATGACCTCGTCATTGGCCTTGGTCTGATGGTCTAATACGTGAGAAACTGTCAGCAAGGTCTATTCAATCTGTTTCTAAGCTACCACATGCATTCATATATATATATATTATATATGTGTGTATGTGTGCTGACATGTATGCATGCGACTGAGTGAGTGTGCGCACACGCGTGTACGTGTGTATGCATACATGTGTGTGTATGTGTGTACGTGCATGTATGGTCGTGTACATGCGCGTGTATGTGCATATATATGTGTGTGTACGTGTGCATACATGTATGGGCGTGTGCGTGCGCGCGTATATGAGTGCATGTATATGCATGCATGCATGTGTCTTTGTACGCATATATGTATGTATGTTTGTACGTGTATGTGCGCGTGTATATATGTATGCATGTATATGTATGTGGGTTTGTACGTGTATGTGTGCGTGTATGTGCACGTATTTGTATGTGTACGTATATACATGTGTGTCTGTGTGTACATGTATGCGTATGTGCGTATATATGTGCACGTATGGTCCATAGTAGTATGAGTATACGCTTCAGTATGTATATGTAAGGCTTACGCAACCACGTCCGGTTGACAACGCCACACCTCGTAATAGACAACACCGCCGTTCCATAACCCCCACCCACCCATAATATACAACATTTGCAACCTTAAAGTTAATATTATTCAACCTCCCCCCTCAACTAACACGACCCGACTATATACAATATACACAACCTACACATCCGATAGGAAAAAAAACATACACACACACATACATGCACAAACACAAACGCTCGCACGTAAGCACTGTTAAAATACCACACACTCACAGATCAACGCATTATGTGTGTGACTTGTTACCACGCGTACGCAACCTTTATGCAGCCCATAAACACTCTCATACATTCAATTCACCTTCACATACATACACACATCATTTTATCCAATCAAACGGATCCCGTGTCTATTGAATTTTTTGAAATTTTAAAAAATTTTTTCGATTTTCCTTACATTTGAAACATCTTCACCTGATGAATGCATCGCATGAAACCAATATGGTTGTGATTGTTCCTTTGTCACCTAATAAATAGATATGTAAAACCTTTATATATTTATCTTATTATATTATATAACAGCTCTATTTTATATTGAGCACTCTACCAATAATACTGCCTTTGGTACACCATTCCAGCAAAAGCTGAAATAGTGACCATCTCACACTATAGTATATATATATTATATATATATATATATATATATATATATATAATATATATATATATATATAACGTGTGTGTCAGGATCTCTGTTTCTGTGAGTGTGCTCGCATTTTTGTATGGATGTGCGTATGCAGATATATATATATATATATATATATATATATATATATATATATATATATATATATATAGAGAGAGAGAGAGAGAGAGAGAGATTATAGAAGGTATACTTAAAAATCATCAGTGAAATATCTATATAATAATTATTTAGTTGATTTTTTTTAATAAGAGTCGTATTAAAAGTAACGATAGAATAATACTGCTACTACTAATACTACCAAAAATCATATGGGAAGTAAAAAAAAACATTTATATGGGTACTTCAAACGGCAAATTGGGGAGGTTTCACATGAAAAGACTTTGACATGGTTAAGAAGAGGACATGTCAAGAGAGAAACCGAGTCTCTGATAATTGCTGTACAAAACAATACGACAAGAACAAATTATATCAAAGCAAAAATTGATAAGACACAACAGAACAGCAAATATAGGGTGTGTGGTGTCAGACATGTGACAATAAAACATATATTCAGCGAATGCAGGAAACTACCACAATGAGAAATCAAGGCTATGCACGACTAGGTTCAAAAGGTGATCCACTGGGAATTGTGCGAAAAACTAAATGTTGACCATATAACAAAATTGTATATGCCTAAACCAGAATATTTTCTTGAGAATGAAACACATGAGATTCCCGTGGGCATTGAGATAAAGACAGATACCTTATCATACCCAGAAGACCAGAGCTGATTAACAAGAAAAAGAGAATTTGTCAGCTGGTAGATTTGTCAGTTCCAGGAAATCACAAGAAACCTGGACCTTGCTAGAGAATTGAAAAAACTGTGGGATATGAGGGTGAATGTGATACCAATTGTAGTTGGTGGAATTGGAACGGTCTCCAAATGCTTAGAAAATAGACTAGAGAAACTGGAAATTAGACAATGAATTAAGACCATTCAGACAACAGCGTTTTTGAAATTAGCTAGAATGCCCAGAATGGTCCCTGGCATGAGAAGACTTGTTGTCACTCAGACTCCATTGAGACTAGACTATCACCTTACACTGGTGTGAAAAACTCACAAGAAGTGAATAATGCTATCATGATGATAATTATGATGACAGCAGGGGAATTACGGATAGTGTTAATATTTCTATCGAGTCTCGATATCCCGCAATATTTTTCTTAATTTTTCTTCTTCTTTTGCATACTGAGCTGCGGGGTTATAACATTGCACGTATTTAAGGAAGAACAGAAAGCACATAACAACATGGAATATTCTATATTAATTTCTGTTGTTTTCTTCGAGCTAATTGTGTTGAAATGAAAACGCTGCAGGATTGCGGCGCAGTTGGTATTGCCTGCGTTCATGTCATTACGGAAGGAGTGATACACTGCTCCCAGGCGGTCGTGTCATTAGGTCTTTGCCGGTAGACTATGTGAGAACGGACACGCCTGCATATGCTGGTCGCCCAGAATACTGAGCCATCGAATGCAATTGTTCATTGTATAGATTTTGGGGAAAAAATAAGAAATACATTTAAACTTAGTCATATAGCAATCTTCATTTTATTATACAGGGTGTTTCAAAACATCTATCATTTGAGATGCGCATGGTGTTTTAGAAAACTGAATATCATTTAATTTCGCAACACTTATTCTTTACTTTATATAAAAGTCATCGGAGTGGCCTATATTCGTTATCAGCCAGACAGCGGGGGCGTATATCCCCTTTTCACTAGCGCTAGACCAAGGATCGTCAAACCTAGCACTAGCTCCTCACTTTACCCCACATATATATGTGGGCTAAGGCTGCTATCGAACCAGGTACCTTTTGAGTCCCAGGCGGACGCTCTACCGACTGAGCTAAACCAGCCCTATATTATATAGAAGACCTAAAGTTTCCTTGGAAAATCTACTTACTTTTTATTTCCTATTTATTTGCTTAGTAGTTTCTGTCTGTAATATTGTAAAGACTTAGCTCAAATGACAAAAACAGACAATAACTCTGAATCAAGCAGACAAGAGGAATACCGATCAAAATAGGAAATCCCAAAGAATATCACTTGAAAATACTGCCCCCCATCTCCCCCCTCTCTCTCTCTCTCTCTCTCTCTCTCTCTCTCTCTCTCTCTCTCTCTCTCTCTCTCTCTCTCTCTCTCTAGGTTAATACAGGTTTACAAAATGTGCATCCCACTCCTGTATTTTCCCATCAACCGTTATTCTAAAATCTACGCTACTATACATAATTAACAGGTAACCCATCAATCATGTAAGACTTTATGTGGCCAGCCTATTGATTAGATGACACCTCCCCGAACGTCCGTCTAATCTAAGTAAGGGCAAAAGTGGAGTGTTGCTAGTCATGGAATGTTGAGGCACCAGAATTCCGTCCTTAAGCATCAGCTGTCACTAATCATGACAGGGCCGACGAGCAATTGTCTGCTAACATTTGCATGAAGTGACCATAAGTTATACAAATGTTAATACAAGACTATTACATTTTTCAAAATATTTAAGATACATCACTTTGAAAATCGCCATATCATAAACCAAATACGAATATGTCGTCAAATGTTAGCATCTACTTCCTTTCAGGAATAATATTAACAATATAAAATTATTTTTCCTGTGATGGAAACACAGGAGGAAAAAATATCAGTATTAAATATGTAAAACACTCTTTATTAGGTACATTTTGTATGATATGATACATTTTTTCTAGTAATCATATATCTACTAACACCTCCACAGGAGCAGGATGGAATACATTGTCAATTTCCTCAGCGTTTTCTTCTCTTAGACTGGTTACCGAACCAAGGTTAAAGAGCCCATTTTGTCCTACTATTTACCCATAGGTGGAGGGTGAATAATAGGATTCATACATTTCCCAAGATTATAAGCATTATTTAAAATGCAAACTGCCTCCTCCAGGATTTGAACTCCTCTTTCGCGTCTATTACACCGTCCACCCCAACAATCCTAAAAAAAAAATATAGGCGTACAATTTAAACTTATTTTTATACTTACGATCCTCAGATGGTGGCACTCTATTGTGGTTCGTTGATTACTTTCATCTAACTAAACTCTACACTCGTCTAAATTCTTGAATAAAAGGCACCATTCTACAGTTATAAATTGTTAGTTCTTGAATTCCCCGCGAAGCGACTATAGAAAATACGACACATTTTGTTTAATACAGCTGTAATAATATTACTTAAAACATAATGGTTTATTGTTCGTCTGTCACGAAATTATGCGAGCCAGTCAAATTTAAAATATAAAGTGTGAAAGTGATTTTCAGATTATCCCTGGGCCTAATTAATATTTCCTGCAAAATCAAGATTTTCAACAGCCATTTTTTTATTCTTGTCAATAATTATATCAGCCTTGTTTTTTTATTGCTTCTTTATAGATAAACATGTCCTTGGCAATTCTGGTATACATATTTATCAAACTACCCGCACGAGTAGGATATGACACAAGGTCAATTCATTAAGAGCAGTTTAACAGGTTTGGATTCAGATTTTCCATCTCTTAGACCAGGTACCTAACCAAGGTTAAAGAGCTCAGAAATCCCTACTATTTTTTTCATAGTTGGAAGGAGGATAGTTTGATTCATACAGTTCTTAGGGATAATAGTGTTATGTGAAATGCAAACAACCTTGTCCAGGACTTGAACTCGTCTCGCCGTGTCTATTTCCTATGGCAGTAAGCGTTACATGACGCGCCACCAATTCTGTCATTCTATGTGGTTAATGTACTTCCAAGCTGTAGCCACGTTAGTACTACTGTATGTTTGAATAACTTTTATTTTAACCGAATGCTTCGAGAAAATGCACTATGGGTTAATAGTAGGGCAGACTGGGCTCTTTACCTTTGGTATGGCAACCAGTCTAAGAGATGGAAAACTGATTTCAGTCCAGTTGTAGACATGGATGAGGGTGGGTTCCGCTGACTGTTCCTGTTCAAGACACAATACATGAGTAGCGCCCTATGACCAAACTAGGTAATCATGATGAAGATGTGGGTGTATTTATATTTTCCTTTAAAATATATTTTTGAAAGAGATGAAAATCGAGTTTAAATGAAATACAGTTTTAATATTAAAAAGTACGAGCTGAAAATAAGACATGAACAGTGTTATGTTATTCAATATGTGAAATAAGGAATATAAAGGACTATACTAAGAAATGTACATTTCCCTCTAGATAGACGAAATGCCTTTGGCTGGGTGAATTCTGTGGTCTCTCTTTTCGTGCTTTCAGTTTCTGACTGGATCAGTGTCAATTTCACAAGCACGAACAGTTCGCAGCGCTTTTTAAGATATCAAGTGAACGACGACTGATATTGGTTCTGAAAATATATTTTTCTCATATTAGAAATTCAGACAAATGCAGTAAATCAATCAACTGCTGGGAAGATTCAATTTGCTTTCCTGATTTTTGTTTGTATTAAACTTTTTTGTGTCATCAATCGTTTCTTATCTTTTCCAAGAGTTTTGATAATAAACAATTCGTTCTATTTTATTACTGTCGACATTTTGGCATTTTTATTATTTATCTTTTTTAGTTTGGAGACTAGAGGATTGGGCTTCATAAATTAATATTTCACCTTCAGAAAATTTTTATGGTCGTCTTTTATAAGACCGTTTCCTTGGGATTCCGTATTTGAAAAAGAAAAAAGAAAGATGATTTGTTTCTCCCTGGCAAAAATTAAGTGTTTTTCTTCATGACCCACATAGTTTCCCTGATCGTAATTTAAAACATCATTAATTTTCTTATTTGGGCCTAAGTTTTTTTTCTATGCTGTTTTAATTTCTGGTCCAATGTCTATCTTACAATGTCAAAGCGACACTCCTTTGTGATTTTTACTTCACCATCAAACTACTATCATTTTTTGTATTTGAGCTTGGTTGATTGATTGACCTTAAAGGCATGTTGACCTATCTGAGGTTATGTTATGCCTAGTTGTTTGGGAATTTCTGATAGCGTACGCTTATATTTACACTCTTGAGTAGTTTCAAGTGTATTACACACATTTATAATATATCAGTTATTCCTATGTTATATGAATATTTTACAAAAATATATATTTGATCCACAGACACTAATAAATAATATCACTCCGGGTCTCAGTGGACCAGAGATTAATGACAATGAAGAGCTACTCCACATTCCCAAGAGTTAAACTACTGGGCCCTCAATACCAGTTGGGCAATTCCATGTAAAATAATCCAGAAAAAAGTAAAATTGTCACCCAACCCCTTCATTTTTTCAGAAATTTTGAACAGGTGTGGACTGTGTTAAAGTTAGACATTCCCCAAAATTTGAACTTCCAATACAACAAATTGGCGGAGTTATCTCGATTTTTATCTCTGCAAATTTGAGGGGTCGCGAAAATGGCGACTTTTTGTGACCTATTTTTGTCTATAAAATTAGTTCTAGAGCTTCCATACTCCTAAAATTGGTTTATAAGACCATTTTTGCTCATGAAATCCAAAAATGCTATCGAAAAAGTCTGCAAGTCAACCAATTTTAAGTTATTGATGATTTTTAATTTTTCATAGCAAAATCAATATCCAAAGGTGGCACTGAATCTAAGACAATTCGTTTTTCTATAATTATTTCATCTATATTGAACATTATTTGTACCAAAAAGAAAGTTTGGTGTTTGCCCAGAACTGAACCAGTTACAATTTTGCAAATCAGAAAGCATTAATAATTTAATCCTGTTTAACTTTCATATATTTTTGATAGCATTTCTGGATTCCTTGGGTAAACATACTTTTATAAACCAATTTTTAGGAGTAGGGAAGCTCTAGCACTCATTTTACAGATAAAAATAGATTGCAATAAGTCGCCATTTTTCGTGATCTCCCTCAAATTTGGAGAGCTAAAATTCAACATAACTCCGCTAATTTTTGGAATTGGAAGTTCATTTTGGGGAATGTCTAACATTAACACAGTCCACACCTGTACAAAATTTATGAAAAATTGAAGTGGGTGGGTGACATGGCCTGGATGATTTTATATGGAATTGCCCAGTTGCAGTTTAGTGTCTATTAAGCTGTAATATATATATATATATATATATATATATATATATATATATATAATCGTTTAGTGATTTAGTGTTTGTGTGTGTGTGTGTGTGTGTGTGTGTGTGTGTACGTATGTGTGTGTGCAGTCTTGTATGTGTCTCGCCGTAATACTTATTATTACTTGCTGTCCATCGTATCCGACGATAATACCACGCGAAACCTTTTCCTCTAATTTATACGGTCTCTGGTTGCGTCTTGCCAACTGCCTATGGGCATGTTAAGATTTTCAGGTTTCTCTTGATGTTGTCTTTGCACCTGAAAAAAATCGACATACTTAAAACCCAGCTAAAATCCTGCATTTAGAATTCTAAATTTACGGCTGCAATTACGACTTTGCTTTTGACTGTCACTTTTACTTAAGAAGGATTCAAATTTACAATGTTAACTTTTATCTGCATTTCATCTTTTGCACTGTTACATAGACGTGGTGGTACCAAGATGATTACTTTTTTAATCAATGGCTGAAAACGTGTACTGTCATATATATATATATATATATATATAATATATATATATATATATATATATATATATACATATAATATAATAAGATAAATATATAAAGGTTTTACATATCTATTTATTTGGTGACAAAGGAACATTCATGACCATATTGGTTTCATGCGATGCAATCATCAGGTGAAGATGTTTCAAATGCAAGGAAAATCGAAAAAAATTTCAACATGGGATGCGTATGATTGGATAAAATGATGTGTGTATGTATGTGATGGTAATTTGAATGTATGAGAGTGTTTATGGACAGCATAAAGGTTGCGTACGCGGGGTAACTGGTCACACACATAATACGTTGTTCTGTGAATGTGCGACATTTGAACAATCCTTACGTGCGAGCGTTTATGTTTGTGCGTGTATGTGTGTGTGAGTGTGTATGTTTTTTTTTCATATCAGGATGTGTAGGTGATGTATATTGTATATTGTCGGGTCGAGTTAATTGAGGAGTGTGGTTGAATAATATTAACTTTAAGATTACAAATGTTGTATATTATGGGCGGGGTGGGGGTTATAGAACGACGAGGCTGGCTAAATGTTGCAAATACGCACGAGGTCGCGGTGTCAACCAAACATGCTTGCACGCGGGCACACATACACGCAACATAGAAAGACGTGCATGCGTAAGGACATATGTCTATGCGTGCATAAACACTTGTACAAACGGTACTTATACATGCATACCGAACAATACTCATACATACCGATATGCACACACATGCTACCATATGTGCTACGCAAGCCTTACACAGACACACAGGAGCGTATACGCATACTACTATGCCCCCCACGTATACACATATACGCACATACGCACACATCCACACACACATATACGCGCATATACGCACACTCATATACGCGCACACATATACGCACATATACACGTAAAACACATATGCACATATACGCACACATATATGCACGCATAAATACATGTACAAACATACATACATATATGCGCACATACATATGCATACACACATATATGCGTGCACGCACACGCCCATACATACACGCACACACATATGCACACGCACGCACATATACATACGCTCACGCATGCACGTACATACACACATAGCCGCATGTACACATGCAAGCATATATATACATATATACGCTCACACACATCCACGCACACACCCACGCACATACATGCGCAAACACACACAAGATTACGTATATACACATGAATGCATATATGCAAGGACAAAGGGGGTTGATAAAAAGAAGGAAGGAATCAACAATAACAATCCTGTGGGATCTTTAATTGTTTTTTTACGAGATTTTTATAAACAAAGTTCGGAAATATTTATTTCCGTTTAATTCAAGATGGCCTAAACTGGTCAACAGGTGGTCCGTAATTCCGTATCAATAAAGAAACGGGGCCGTGTGGGCAAATGGAAGGGCCGTTTTATTTATTTTCCACGATAATGAAGAGTGACTAATTAAGAGTGATTATACCCCAATCAGATAGAAATAGACCGGGGTAGATAATTGGGTGGGTGTGTAGGTGAAAACATACTGAGAAAGATAGATAGATAAATGGGTTGGAGGAGACGGATAAACAGGTACGTGTTGAGATATGCGGGCAGATAGGGACAGAGTGGGATTGGTGAATAGGTATATAGGTGGGGAAGGGGTGGGATATATAGATAGGTAGGGGTGGGTTATGCTTCAGGGGTTTTAGATATAGTACTGAGGTGCAGAGAAAAAGAAGGATTTTTACTTACGTTTCTTATCTAGGTGTATGGAGTTGGAATTGGATGGTGATAGAGTATGTTGGTGGTGTTGTGGAGATATGGTATGTTATGTGTATAATAGTGCCGAGGTGGTAGTGCATAGGGTGTGAGTAGTGGTGGAGGGTTAAGTGTATGTTCGAAATTTGATAACAGGTGTTTGTTTTCATGTCTACACTTGGACAGTATTTCAGATTTTTTGTTTAGGAGGGTTCAATGTGGTATGTGAGAGATGATGGAAAGTTTTTCTTGAATGCATTTTTTTGTGGACTTGTTGTAGGTGGGTGCAATTTTTAGAATTTCCCAGGTTATCTTGGGGGAAATATTCATATCCTTTAGGCTCCAGATATATATGGATAGTGATGTGCTGGATGATTAGTTAATATTGGTGAAGGATAGTTTATGGGTGTAAGACCTTTGTTTCAGGGTACCTTCAGTTGCTCCGATGTAATGCTTGGTTTTTGTGTTGTGTTTTACAATTGCCCTGTATACTACGTTCCTTTGCAGGCAAAGACAATTGAAGGGCACGTGTTTTTGTCACTGCAGTTGCATGGATTAGTGGGTGGTGGATTCTTATTGTTGATTTCTACCTTTTTATTGTGGTTTTTAATGATCTGTGAAATATTTTTGGTGCAGCTATAACTTATTTTTAGGTTGTTCCAATTGAAGATTTTTGCTAAGGGGTGGTGCGGGGGGAAGTGTTTACGTATGAGGTTGAGGAAGATGTTGCCTATGTTTGAAAATACTGATTTGTTAAAAGGTGGGTTAAACCAGATAATGTTTCTGGATTTCTGGTTTGGTTTGAATTTTGTGGGGGTGTATTCGATGGGTTGTTTGTTGCCATTTATTTTAAGTGCATTGTTGTATATTATATTGTTTTTTAAACATGTTTATGTTAGAAGAATTTTCTGATAGTCTTCGGCTGATGGATTAAGGAATGTGTTTGATGATGGAGGGTGGGTGGTTAGAGGAGGTGTTTATGTAGATGGGTGTATTGTTATCTTTCATATAGGGCTCCAATGTGCCTTCTTTTATGTTTAGGGTAACATCCAGGAAGTTTACAGAATTTAGGTAGGGTTGTGTGATTATTTTAAATCCATCCTCGTGAGTCGAGGATAGATTTACTGACTCGACCGATTTCAGATTTAGTGGGGTTGATTAGCCTAATGGTGGGTTTGGTTCTGTAGTCGGGTTTGTGGTCTTTGAATGTTATGAAAGCCAGTTGTTCAACCAGAGAGTTTGTCTTATTGTCAATGCCTAGTTTTGTTGCTATTTCTTTAGCTTCTTTATATATATATATATATATATATATATATATATATATATATATATAAGCAAAATTACCCGGTCCATGACCGGACTAAAAAAAATTAGGAACACCAGAGAGTGAGTGAAAAAGAGAAAACGAGAGTAGGAGAGAATATATGAGGAAAATGATTTATCAAATTTAAAACATCGCCGATAATTCGTATAGTGCAATGTTTGTTTATTTTAGGAAATATTTTATCTTTTTGTTTACATTTAAAATACTATTTTTAAAAGATGTATTCCTAAACTAGAGAGTTTTGAAATTTTTTTTTTCAAAACTTTTTTGTATAAATGACAAAAACTTAAATTCAGTTTTTAATTGCTTGTTGCGTTAACGTGATAAAAATGAATCCGTTTAGTTTATTTTCTTTTTTTACCCCTAAAAAAGTAACAATTCAAAGGTATTAAACGTCTTTATTCTTTAGGTCTGTCAGCTGCGGCTGTATAATACACCGACTGCAGCTCTGTTGAGGAGTATGTTCTCATTCGAATTGGGCCAGCTGTAAGCCGTGGGTGATGACCCGTGAGGTTTATGGACGGAATCCTGGTGGCTGAGCCTGCTACATCCATTTTGATCCTTACTTGGGCTAGATGATCAGTCGGAGTAGAGGGGTTGAAAAAAATGTTACCCCTCATTTCCCATAAAAAAATGAATAAGAATATAATTAGGGTATACCTCAATGATATATAAAAAAAATAATTTAAAAGAATGATTAAAAAAGATTTAAAACAAATTAATAAAGGACCACCCATCATCATCATCATCATCATCATCATCTCATCATCATCATCATCAGGAAAGTCTACTGACCGCATGTTTTCCATTATTCCTCTCTCGTCATCCGTCCCCATTGGTTATCACTGTCATAGATGCCACTAGACGGAATAGGGTCTCTGGAAGTTTTTGTTCTTCAGCAAACACTGGTGTGTCCCTGTTTACGAGTCTATAAAAGAACATCACTGATGAGTTCGTGTTTACTTCTCCAGCTATATCCAGCATACCCGTAAGACACATGGTTTAACGGATATAGGTGTTATGTTAACCGATAAACCTGAGGGCTTCTGAATTTGAGAATAATGTTCCAGACATCGACAAGAAGCATCTGAAGAAGATCGGAGGACAGTTCAGCCGAAACGCTGTGTCTATAAAAGTAATGATGAGTACAACAGTCCGAAAACTCTAAATAATAAAAAACAAGTGAAAACTTCCGATACTGATCTTTACTTAACCTTCGAAAATATATTTTTTTAATAAGAAGAGAAATAACTTTTGTAAATGTATTAATTAAAGATAGATGACGTTTACATCTGAACAGTACTGAACACAATGATTTAGAGAATATTATTTGTGTTTTATATCTTGAGTAATTTATGTATTCGACATAAGAAAATAAAACCTTTTTTCCCCATGTAAATATGTTCATTCTACTGTTATTATGCTAATAGTAAAACCTCATAAACTGCAGATATAATTATGTACCTGAGAATACTTGTAGAATATACGCATAATTTTATTTTGTTTAATTCTATTTTGTAATTGGAACTGGATACAATGGATATATATTGGACAGGTATTAAAACATCTACTTTATCAGAAAAATGTTGTTATACACCTGAAGATGTCGTGTTAAATGATCTACGTGCTGAACATAATTCACACGAGAAACGATTATCATTTATTTTTATTAAGAGATGTTTATGCCTTGTAAATTATGAAGACATATATAATCCTAACAACCTTTGTTTTTTCCAGCAAATAATAAGGAGTAAATCAAGATAAACGATTATTTTGCGCCACCGTTTATATTGTATAAACACAAAATGAAAATAAATATGGTTATATAATCAATGTATAAATGTTATATGACCATCATTGATAATGGATAATTCATTGTATGATTTAGATACCCAATTTAGAATAGAGAGATTTTCCTGTGAAAGAGATATTTTTCATTATTTCACGAATTTCTCATTGTGTATAGCTGATTGTTTAAAGGGGCGCTTGGTCGACATTTTCAAATTTACAATCAAAAATTAAGTTTCAGATAAATGTTCAAACCCTTTATGAAAATACACAAATTGTACATTACCCGTCATTATCGGTATATATAGAGCTGTTATTTTCCTTAAAAATCACATATGCTTAGGGCAGTATCTTAGTGTCGCACCGATTTAGTAAGTATATATCTATTTATTGTACGTACCAATCATCAAATACTGGGTGTTTAAAATTTTCCAACTTTTCTACGCGTGTTCCTTTATGATATATATTTGAAATCTCCACCTGTCAACCATTAATGTCAACACATTATTGGGATTCTCTAAATGTTGTTTCCGTAATATCAGTTATGCCTTTATGATACAGTGATTTGCATAGAAATATTAAGATTTAAATAAATCAGCCTTGCAAGATTCCAAGTATGGTTGACAGGAATGGTGAACATGGGGAGGTTTTAAAATCATCATATCATTGGGATTAAATAACTTACGAATGCTGACATGTCATTAAACAAGGAAAACAAACAAAACTAATACTTAACTATATTTCTGAGAGAGCATAAAATGAATCAGTTGTAAATTTCTTATTTCATGTAACTCGTTTATTTTAAATCATTAAAATGATTATTAAAAGAAATTAGACGAAGCAATTTCACAACTTATAAAGGGATTAATGTTATTAAAAAAAACTTGCCCTGTTATTAATTATTAATTCATTCATTGATATCAGTAAAATGGAAAATAAATAAACACAACAAATGTTTGGTAATAATAGGGTGAATACTTTTTGAATTACAATAAGATTAATAAAAACCAGCATTTTGCGGCGTTTTGCCCCTCATTTTGTTTAGAAAGCAACTTTAACTGAATATAAGAAACGTCTATTATGCAAATATGAATAGAAGTTTGAATGCAAACACGCATGTTTAACACTCAATTGGCACGTACATGGTGTGGAGCACATGCGGAATATCAACGTACGTATTGTACTAATAATGTGGTATATTAGATTAGTTACCATCACTATCCGGTAAGGTGCTCAAAATAAAAAGCCTGCATGTGAATAGGAAACACACATTTTGTATAGTGTTTTATTACGGGAAAAATGTATAAATAAGGCATATATATATATATATATATATATATATATATATATATATATATATATGTATTAAACATTGCTCATTAACATTGACAGAGCATATATATCCAAGTTAGAGTAGCGAGGATATGAACTCAATAGTTTTCTGGTAACTGTCAGTTTATCGCCTATGCTATTTTTCAACTGAGTCTGTTTTGAAAATTGCATACGCTAAAAACTGAGAGTTACCATGTGCCGTCGTCATTATGCCTTCGCCACCATATCTTACTTGCACATATATATATATATATATATATATATATATATATATATATATATATATATATATATTGAGAGAGAGAGAGACAGAGACAGAGACAGAGACAGAGCAGACAGATAGAGAACCAGATACAGACAGAGAGAAAGAGAGAAGAGAGAGAGAGAGAGAGAGAGAGAGAGAGAAGAGAGAGAGAGAGAGAGAGAGAGAGGGGGAGGCTATTTCAGAAACATTGATATAATTTGTTAATCTAATACCTTGGCTAATTCTCGT
>CM042139.1:148697095-148747095 GCA_023376005.1 Doryteuthis pealeii
AATGCACAGGAATTAGGCAGAGGATCACGGCACTGGGGTACGTTTTGTTACGTGCATCTTCCACGCGTGACACACATATTAGGAAACAGCTTTCGTCACGGTAGTGACCCTCATTTCGTTTACAAAAGAACAAACTTTCCGGTCCGTCAAGTGTCTGTTACTACTGCTATTACTGGACAGGATTATTGTATTTCTACTCATAGGGCCTTTTAGCGCTGTTTTTACGCTGGCTCGCCTTCTATTTCATTCAGAAGTTTTGACAGAATTAAATGGACAAGTTCTGTTTCTATGAAATTTATTTGTCACTTTGAAGAATAATAGAGAGAGAGAGAGAGAGAGAGAGAGAGAGAGAGAGAGAGAGAGAGAGAGAGAGAGAGAGAGAGAGAGAGAGAGAGAGGTGGAGAGAGACACAGAGAGAGAGAGAGGGGCAGCTGATATAGGATGCTACGAAGAGGACCTCCCAGGAGCAATGAATGATAGGGACGGTTGACTTGAGATTGTCATGGATATCCGTGCTGCTAGGGCGACATGAAGATGATATATATATATATGGATGCATGATAAAATATTGTTATTTCTTCTGAAATCTTTATAGCAATGTTAGATATAATGGATTGAAAATGGCCGTTTAATGCCTGCTATGATATATATATATATATATATATATATATATATATATCATAGCAGGCATTAAACGACCATTTTCAATCCATTATATCTAACATTGCTATAAAGATTTCAGAACAAATAACAGTATTTCATCATGCATCCAATTACCACTTCCTTTTTGTTTGGCTTAAATCGACTGATTATATTTAGCCAGCACGTTTGTTGTAATATTGATCATAATGCAGTTTAATACTAACGATTGGAGCATAGAAAACAGCAAATTTATCAATCAAAATTATCAACATAATCTTGCACATAATATTTATTGCAGTAAAATCAGTAAATTACGAAATAGCCTGCGGGTGGGTACGTGGAGAAAAATTCTACTATCAAGATAATAACTTTTAATACAAGATAGTTTAACATTTCTATGGGAATACATTCATGAAATTATGTTATTATTCCACCTGTTCAACATTTTGACTTTTCTAATGAATATACTCCGATATGAATATTAAAAGTTTTGCCTTTGTTAGATGTAACGAATGCGTTGACTGGGATGGGAAACATGTGGAGACTCTTTGTAATTACATTATAAATATACTCTAATAAGGGGGTAACTTTATTTTTAACAGCATCCCCTATATAATTGTTAGCAAGCTAACTAATGTATATTTTACCCAACACCTCGGACACGGGAAAGATGTCGAATTTTAAGCAGATCAAAGCTGTTTTAAATTTATAAATTTCCTTCTCCTTGACTGGTTGCCTAACATTAATCAATATGTAAAAATAATAGAAATAAAGATTGTAGCTCCTGTCAGAGATTGAAAAACAATACCGTTTTATGAATATCCTTCAAAATAAATGAATGGAAATGTGTAGCGTAATTATTAAGGTCTACATGAGTTTGAGGTAATAAAGCTATGTGCGGACTGCTATAGAAAAGGAGGAAGAAGAAATAAGAGAAAATAAAGGTTAAAAAAGGAGGAGTAGACACACAACGGGTTGCCGGTAATTTGACTGAGGAATAACCCCGGAAGAGGAATTGAAAGTTGGCGGGAAGCGGAAGTGACGTGGTGACGAGGAACGAGAAAAAAGAAACTCGCTCTCTTTTGCTTTTTGGCAGCGTAGGTTTCGGACGGGGCTGCTGGCACCTAGTGTTGGGACAGCGATATAGTTGTTACTATGTTAATAGGTACAGTAATTTAACAGTGTCCTCCCTCTCTTTCTCTTTGTCTTTCCTTCTCTCCGAAACAGAGCCCACGACACGAGCCTGAAAAAATAAAAAGCTAAGCCCTTGTGACCATATATCTTACGTGTCTGTTGTGCTTTCTTTATCTACAATGACGACCGCTACTTAAACTTGAGTAGGCTACGTATATCGTTCCGGAGTTTGTCACAAAGACAGTTTGGTACATTGTCATACAACCAATACATTTTTAGTGCCGTGAATTTTGAGGCACAGTGACAAGCCCCGCCACGTAACAAACCCCTTTTTGATACCGTGACCATATTATAATACTACACAGGTAATAATAGAATTAATCAGATATCAATTTAAAAAGGAGAGATCATAATGGTTTGTCTCTCCCCCCAAACATCATCCATCTAAAAGTCGTCAAGAAGTGACGACTTTTAGATGGATGATGTTTGGGGGAAGAGACAAGCCCCATAGAAATGTTATACTTCTTTTTATGAGGGTCTATATTTAACGAGAAAATGTATGTGGGAATACACGCGTTTATTTAATTATACGCTGGTAATACCCAAAGGTAAGGTTTGAAAAATATTAAAAAATCATAGACACATATATTGCTTATTATCAATGATTTTTACATAATTTTCAAGTATAGACCTGTATCTTTGCTTCTACTAAATTTCAATTTCGGTCGATGCATTTTCGTTGTTGCTATGAAACTTTTAGTATGCCCATGTAAAACCATCTCGCCATCAGTCAGTCCTGAAATTTAACCATGGCTGACATGGAGGGAATAAATACATTCATGTCTTTTTAAAGGTTATTACAGCTATGTGCCATGTCCTGGATGCAAACTCGAGTCACTCATTATATTTCCTACTATGGGAATTAAGGTTGGTATTAACTTCCATGGCTCTGACCACTTCTTATCATACGTTAGGAAGCCTTAGAGAAGCCTCTGAACGCAGCTGACTTTAAATGTCATATAAAAGAAATTAAACCAAAGAGGTACACAACAAAACACAGATTTTATTGCCTGAGCAACATTTAACAACAATACGGAACAGCTAGGACGAAAGTTCTAAGAAATAAATAAATCATTTTTTGCAGAGTTAAGAGTTCAACTAAAAGATAAAAGTCCTACATCAAAAGGTTGTCACTACTTCGTACAGGGCCATGTGGAGTGTTTAGAAGGCACGTGTGTTCACGGCTATAAAACGGATAAAGTATAATAGAAGCCATTGAATGTACATGTATAAGCCTATGGGGGTTTTCTTCTTTTTGGGGGGTGGAGGGCAATGTCCTATTCCAAACGGATAGAGACACGACTAGTGCATGTCTGGAGATACCAGATGAGAAAAAGAGAGATAGAGTTTTCCGGGCTGAGTTTAAGTAGCCAGGTTGCAACGCCATCTAGTGGCAGCAAGGGAAGGTAACCCTTTTCCAATCTCAACCGCATCCCAACTAGGGAAAACAATCGCCACACTGCGATGATAGTTATTACACTAAGTGCGCCTTCCCTCACAAATGTATTCTAAAATGTAGTAATTTCGAAACCGTATTGTATGTCCAATTGGCAATTTTCTGAATGAATATAGCGATGAATCATTACCGTTTTGTGTTAAAATTAACTGAATTTAATAATTATCAGCTGTGTCTCTTCTGTCTTTTATATGTTATTGAATTTTATACTTTTATAAATGTGAAGCAAATATAAAAGTTTCATATTAATAATAACATTTAATCATTATCAACTTTAATTTGCCTTGAATTATAAAATCTAAGCGATTGAAAATTATCATATATATTTACATTTTTTTAATTTATATTACAAAAGATTTCTCTGCTTGAACATTAAACATCCAGATGTTAATAACTAAATGGATTCAATTTTAGGCTGAATAGCAACATGCAAAATTATGAAATATCCGCTAACTTCTGCTTTATTCTAATAGATTTCCGTAACATTGCCTAATAGAGAAACAGCATGTGTATAAATAGTTTTATGTTTTGTTTAAATGAGGAAATATTACAAATGAGCTTATAAAGAATGAGGGATATTTTCAGAATCCCAAGTTTTTTTTTATATTTCTTATTGTACAATGTCCTGTTTAAAATTAATACATTTAAGAAATAGTGTCATTGTTCGTTTTTCTTTGACTAAATGCTGATAAATAAAGACTAATTAAAAAATCGATAACATTTGGCATATTATTTACTTGTCAGCAGTCGGTTCTCTAGACGTATGTTTATGTTACAGACAACACTTTAAACGCATATGTTTATATTTTTAAGACATATCAAAGCTCAGATCTATTTAGAGCAATACAAAATAATATAATTTGTAGGTCACTTCATCTATCGAAGTTCACAGAATCCTAATTTTCGAAGGTACTCTGTAGTTTTATGTGATGGATGCGAAGGAACATTATCTTGCATGAATATGATGGTTCTCCTGAAAGTGATTATTTGCTTTTTCAGTCAAGATCCCTAGTGCCATTGTAAGGAATGCTATATAAGCATCTGCGGTTAATTTCGTACCATCAATCATTTTCCACAGACAAACTATAATACCTCCAATAATACCAACCCAAATCATAATACTCCCTCCAAGATTTGATAACGATATCGTCCATTTATGACCCAACCTTTGCACAAACCATCAGGGCCAGCAAGTTTTGTTCTTCTGTGAACAGACCTTTCTAGAAATCGACCTGTATGCTCTCATTTTCAAACGTTTTTGTATGTGTAATTTTGTCAGTCGAGGTATTGTCACTTGGCTTACGATGTCCCAACTTTTTCTCAGAAGACAATAGCAAGTACTTTTGGACATTGTTAATTCTTCATTAATCGAGAAAAGTGATTCACTGGTCACACCTGGATTATTTACAGCATAAAGTTTCATTCCTGACAAAGAAAGTCGGGAAAACAACCCTCAAGTGACCCTTATCGGCCTTCTGACGTACCTTCGTAGGAGTTGCAACAAATATGTTCACAGTTTGATGATATCTTCTAATTATTTTGGATAATTTTAATGTAGATTTGCCTTTAGAAAGTTCAGATGTTATAATATCCTTCTCAGAAGGGGTCAAGTCAAATTTCTTACCCATAATTTCACGATTATAATGACACTAGTTCATAGTCTCGAACACTTCTATATCATATTAATATTGCGAATGGCCACCGTTTGTTTCCTCTTGCGAAAAGAAATGCAGTTTTTGTAAAGCCTACGAATATACCTATTCCTATTAATGTTGTCTATGTTGGTCAATAAAATAACCTGAACGCCGTGGCAGGAAAAACTTGCGTTAGAGTAATAATTTGAACAAATCTGTATTGCGGAATATATATCCCTATCCGTAGTAAAACCCTTTTCATTGGGTATCTAATGTTTTAGGTGATAACTAAGCCAAGCTTTGTAATAACAGAGCAAAGACGGCCACGGTGAACATATCCCGTTGATATGATCTCAGTATTACTGTGAAGACGATTCCCTCAGAGGAAATCTTAATAAATACCAATGAACTATTTCTCATTTATTCGTATATTTAAAAAAAAAACGGAAGAACAATATGTTTACACATGGTAATCATTTGAGAATGTTCAAATAATAGGTTTTCCTTGGATTCTAGAATATTCGCTAAGCTTAGGATAGGCATTTCCTTATTATATCTTGATAAATGGTCGCATCTTGCTGCGGTTACATTTGTTATAACGCATGATCATTTAAAAAGTTCATCCACTGATTAAATAACGGCATGTTTATACCAAATATATAATTTAAGTTATAACACGATTTGTGTAGACACAAGAAACTCATTTTGATTTTTTTTTCTGTCGCGTTAATTTATGACACTAATCAGTGATTACATGTTTTTTCTTTCGCACTGAGTGATAATTTCAAATTCAGAGCAGCAATGTTTGCTCACTTGGACACTCGATCTTAAATCAATGTTTTCTTCTCTGGAGACACTTTGGCGAAAATTGCTCTTACTCACAAAAGATGATAGAAATGTTTATGTATTCTCAATGCCGACCACGTAGATTTGAACTGGCTAAATGTGACCCAAGAGCAAGTCGAAGACAAAAATGATCAAACCAATTAATATATTTTAGATACTAGAGATATACGATAGCTTCCTTTAAGAATAGAGAATATATCAAACTACTCCCCCCCCCCAAAAAAAAAAGATAAAAATATTTTAAAATGCTATCATGAATTCTGAATACATTTGATTATCTAGTTTATCGTATGTAATTCTTCTATACTTTCTCAGAATTATATCTAAATATTTTAAAAAGCAATTTATTTCTGTATATTTCGACTCTAATCCCTTAGTTCTAACCGATATGAACTAACTGCATTTTTAAATATAATATTTTTCGTGACATGAGTAAAAATCTCCACTAGCCTTGTCCCCGAAGTTAAAGAAATACATTTTAAATAAATTAATTGATAAATAGGTAACAAACATCATATCATCCTTTCTATATGATGGAAATAGCTTAATTAAACGAAAAACAAAATCCATAAAAGTAGAGAAGAAAAAATAATTAACATTTTGATGATGTTTTGAACAGCGGGGAAAAGAGTATGAGAAAAAAATAAAAGCAATAAAATAAGCTATATAGCGAGAAATATAACTTATTAATATTCAGTCCGACCATTCACTTATCAATCTACAGGCAACGTTCTGGGAGGTTTTGTGAAGTTGTCAATGTATTTATTTTTCTATCGCACTTTCCTAATTTTGTTCCAATTTGTTTTTCTTTTTCAAATATCTTCAACTTAATTCAGCTCACTCAAATATTGCAAATCAATTTTTCATAAAAATGAATTCTGGCATTCATATACATAAGCGATCTCCAGCAATGCAGGTAGCAGCGGCTTCATGATGGCCATAGCAACTCCATATATCATTATAGTTGTCATCTCGTCACATACAAAAACATAATATTCGGAAAAACATCTGAGTAAAAAAAATCGCAGATTTCTCATGACCACTTCAATATACACAAAAAATGCATGGTTAATACACTAACTATTCCAATAAATAGTAAATTTGATTGTGATTATATGACCTTCAATCAATATGAGAATATAATTTAAATAAAATATATTTCCTGCAGCTTATAACTCACAATTTATGATAATATTTCTGTTAAATTCTATAGTGTCAAGACTATTACTTGTATTATTTCATGCTGGTACGTTTTATAACTTATGAAGAAACGAATAAAATGCAATAATATATCAGTAAGTCATTGAATACCTATTCATTTACATTTATTAAGTTTATTTTCAAACATAATATTTTTCGTTTTTAATGAATGCTATTCAACACTTCTCCATCAATTATAATTATAGTTAATTTTAGGATAAAATAATGTAAAATATTTCAGACAATTGATTAGCAATCCTAATGTAGGCTGAATAGAAATTACACGGATGTTGGCTACTAAGACATTATCCCTACTAAGTTACATACACAGTGTATACAAAGAAACACATAGCAATAGAAGTTGTATTTAAAAGGACAGAAAGGAACAGTGAACGAAAGTGGATTTTATTAAATAATCGCCCGCAAGAAATTAAACTTATCATAACCGATTTTCTTTAAATTGTACCTCTGATACCTCAATTCGATATAGGACGAATCTGTGCTGTTATTTAATGATAACTTAATGACATCCACGCTCACAAATCTTACTCCTTGAGATGAATTGTGGGTTTAGTAAACCTCTAGATCTCTAGATCCCATTTATTTATCATATGAGTTGCTTAGTCTTGTACAGACTTTCATTTGATTTCTGTGTACTATTTTGTTAATAGTAAATCAGCCCTTGTGAGTTATTGAATACCGAATATTATTATTTCATACATATATACAGTCAACGACGAAATTCTTCGTAGACCCATGGATATTGAATATGCTGACCGATTTATTTGAATTTAATAGCAGTATGATGCCAGAGTTTTTATATGTTATTAAGTACAAAACAAGGGATACAAAGCCAAGTTTAAGAAGTATAGGTCAAATTTATTTAATATGAGAAGAAACATAAATACAAAAGTAAAAGACAAAATGAATCGTTCATAATAAAAGAATGCAAATATTGAACTATTTTTGCATTATTAGTAGTCAATATCTTTAGCACATACTGCAATCGTGTTCTAATGTTTTTGATGAAATTTGACCAAGTCTTTTCTGGAATTTCCTCCATCCTTAAATGGACACAAATTCTAATTTCTGAAGGTATACCGACAATTTAATCGGACTTTTATTTATTGACATACATTTTTAATAGGGTTCAAGTCAGATCTCATTGAAGGCCATGACAGAATTATAATCTTCCTTTTTTCTAAAGCAACGTAATCACTGATATGGACGTATGTTTGGGATCATTATCTTTCTGGAAAGTACACCGTAGACTTAAATCAAGATTTTACACTGATAGTTGTATATTTTCATTCAGAATATTAATATAGTCTTTGGATTTCATTATTGCTCTTATGGCAATTAATTTCCAGACTCTCTTGCGCTAAAACAACACCAAAACATCATCGAGCCACCTCCATGTTTTAATGTTGGCACTATAGACTCGATTTTCTTGTGCCAAATTTTCTGTACCTCATTATGTCCAAAGAGCTCAATTTTTATTTAATCACTCCATAGTAATTCTTTCCAAAATCAACTTTCTTTGTTCAAGAACGTTTGGGGCAAAATTAAACCCAACTACAATGTTTTGTGAAGTGGAGTTTGTCATAGTTATTTTCCATACAACCCATTTCTATTTAAACAACGTTATATCGTGCAAGTACATACACCAATTCCCATCGTATCTTTTAAAACAACTCTTGGGATTATATTAACCTCGTGACACAATTTTCATGAAGTTTCGGTTTTCTTCCACGTCAAGGCAAATTCGGTGACGTGCCAAAATCGGCTAAATTTCTTTATAACGGATTGTAAAGGATAGCTAAGCGGTTTGAAACAGTACTAAAACTATTTACCGATTAATGAAAGGTAGTATTTTCCTGTCCTACGTAACCCATATCCTGGTCTCACCGTAGGAATAACAATGCTGACACTCTATGCAACATGGGATGTTCATTGCTGGAATTATCACAAATATTTTACTGAATAAGTATTCAAGAAGTCTTCATAGATAGAATAATTATGTTACTTATATTTACACGAAACAATAAATCTAAAACGGTATTGTCTACTGTACGAATAATTTTGCCATTTCCTATTCTGCATAAGTCACCTGTCAGTTTTTTGTATACAACCTATTATTCTGAAAAGTGAATTTTATATCTCTTCTTTTGTGTTTATAAACATATACACACTTGGCATAACACGGATATTAGATTTTGAGGAATGGATAAAAATATTCAAAATTTATTTATGTACAAATAATTCCATCATTGACTGTATATATATATATATATATATATATTATATATATATATATATATATATATATATATATATATATATATATATGTATATATATATATATATATATATATATATATATATATATATATATATATGAGTTGTTTAACGCTGTGTATTAATAAATTAGTAGAAATCATTCTTATTAACTTCATGTGCATTAACGAACGTATAGAAATAAGTTACATCAAATCAATGTGTTTCGATATATTGGTAGATATATGTTTTATGTTATATTTACCATGTGTATCAATAGGTTGGTAGAAATAATATAACAAATACAATTATTATACTTCATATCCAGAACAATAAATTGATAGAAATAATTTTATTTTAGATTTTTCATTAACTTATTAACGTATTAACAAATTAGACAAAATAAATTAAAGAAATATGTGAACTAATAAACTAGTGGCTGCCCATCGGCCACTGACTTATAAAACCTATAATATTCTTATATTATAGGTTCTAGAAGTCATAGGGTGTGATCCATGATAGAAATTTGAAGTTTATGATCGTAACTTAATCCTAGATTTGCTATCGCTTGATATGTCTCCAGCCGGTCGAACAGATCGGGCCTCTCTCGTCGCTTTTCTATACTAGTAAGGGCCAAAGTTAAATGTTGTAGGTTATTTGACCCCTTAGTACCCAGGTCACGGATCACCTCGCAACCAGTATCCTGTCCTCGGGGAATACAAGTAACGACACACGGCCACATGTGGCCACATTGTATTTTTTACCTCTCTGCAGAACTGCACTTGGCTTCTGATACAGCACCGGCAAAACAGCTTTCAATTCTGTATTTTTATTTGTGAAAAATAGCACTTGATATCTTTTAATAAAATCTCGTATATCTTATAATGTACTTAGATACTATTCTATAGTGCAACGTGGAGAATTCACCACCATTACCATCGACCTCGGTACCCGAATATGGTAAATGTGACAAACCGTGAATAGTGAAATTCTCAATCCTATTTCCCCAAGAGGGGATACGACTAAATACGTTTGTACTTGAAAATGATTAATATTCTTCTAACACCAGATTGCTTGCCTCATACGCAAACTTCCTGATTTTAAAATGAACCACCTTTTACAGAGTCACGCAGAACAACAGACTTTCTATTTATTCTGGTTTTACTTTCGATGAGACCATTGAAAATCATTTCAGACAGTCAAAAAATAAATGTGACTAATTCAAGTAATTACTTATATCAAAATTGTTATATTTTTAAGCAAATTCCATTTGATTTTTTTATATATCGTTTTGCTTTACCGTGACTACCGCTGAAAATTCCACGAAAAATCGTGACATGGTATTTTATTAATGTAAGAGATATATTAGGGTCGTGCATAGAAATAAGCAGAACAATAGTTTAGATATATAATCACATTTCTAGCTCTTTCATTGTTAATAGGTATTGAATAAGTATTCCTTCAGATACAAACGATATCTAATAAAGCATTTACGCTGTTTTTGTTTTTTCAGAATTTGTGTATATATTTTGTATACTTCATATAAATTTGGACATCAGTCACTTAGGCTCGTTATTTCATGTAATGAAGTTTTAACTAGTATTTTGCAATTAAAATACTTTGGGGTATATTGGGTATATCATCTGTTTCTTTCTAACGTTCTATGTTGGGCTGGATTGAGATGAATCTCACTTCTGCTGAATCGTCTTGAGATGTCTGTGGTGTTTCTTGGGTTGTACATCTCTGTGTCCATCTTCTCTTAACTTTTAATCAAATCAGCACCACGAAGACGTAGTTTGTTCTTTGAAAATTTTATTGCCCACGACCCAACATTCCAACGAGTGGGGATGAATTTGGTGAAACTCTTTCTTTAATATGACTTCTCTTGACTAATGAGCAAATATCATGATCTCCCATTAACTCATCCCGTTTCTTGAACCATTTCTCATCCCTTCTTCTTTTTAGATTAATTGTTACTATGAGGTATTAATGCCGATGTCAGGTTATCTGATTGAGTTATCTGAGAATAATACGAATGAGAAAATAGCTTATATATTTAGATTCCAATATTACTACGTCTATGATTTTAGCTTAATCCCATAAAACTTCATGGACTCCCAATTAAAAAAAACGATGTGGGAAAATAGGAGTGTACAATGCTAAGGGGACTATGTTGAAGAAAATTAGCGTTCATTTTTATATTAGTAAATATATCTTCAGTATAAATAAATTTAGTGTACACTTTGAATTTTCCTGAATTTGTCAATTTTCACTCAATATTACCCATTTTTCAATATGAAGAGCTGATAACAATAATAATAATAATAATAATAATAATAATAATAATAATAATAATAAGAAGAAGAAGAAGAAGAAGAAGAAGAAGAGTACAAGCAGGAGGAGGAGGGGAAGAAGAAAAGTGTAGGCCATGTGGGGCAATAGATGAAATGGTTAATTACAACTAGGTTGCAAAGGTGATCCACTGTGAATCGTGCAAGAAATTAAACGTTGACTCTGCATACAAATGATACACCTGCTAATCAGAATATGTCCTAGAAAATGAGACACATAATTATATGGGACTTTAAGAAACAAATGAATCATCAAGTAATTTATTACTAATTATCAAGAAAAAATGGATTTTGCTGTTCTTTTTAATTACAGAATTAACATTTTTTTAAAATCGAAAATAGTTGGATCATATTATAGAAAGAAGAAGTGGCAAATGTAGGTGACGGTGATGACAAATGCAGTTGATACGCCCCCCCCCTGAAAACATGGAAAAGTTATTATGTGAACTGGATATCAGAATAATAATAAAGACCATCCATATAAGAACAGTGTTAAGATCAGCTAGAATATTTCGAAGAATACTGGAGACATGATTAAACATGCTGTCACTAAAACTTCAGTGAATAAACACTAGTTAAATCCGGTCAGAAAAAAAAGTCACATACAGTCACGAATTATAATGATTAGTTATTAGTTACAGTGACAATGCGTTTATGAATTGAGATCAAACACGCGGATATCATTCTAAGTGTTCTCCTTTTACAAAATAGTATACGTCAGACTCGTGTTAAATAATATATTAGCTGATTCAGTGAATGTTAGTGAAGAGAATTTTAGAATTTGCAAAAGACAATTAAAATTTTTGTTCTCAGAGATATTAAATCAAATGGGTGTGAGTGACGGAGTATGATCCCGAGTTCAATTTGAGAACTTGTCTGTGACTAGATAATATGAAAACAAAAAGTCCTAGAAGCTAGGAAAATAGATTTAAATTTAAATCAGTTGGTTCCGAATAGTTCAGGTGTATACATGTGCAAGAAATGGAATACACCATGTACCTCAAGTGATGTCAACTACCCAAATGTAGTCGGGTTACTAATAAGGAAAATACGTCTTAGATAATAAATAAAAGCAGTGTGAACAGAAAAGTGTCTTAGAGTTTGTTTTTTTTCCAATAAAAGTTATCTACGTGTTTGATACATAAAATAAAAAAGCATTTTCTACCATATGCGTAAATGTATTTTCTTTTTTTTTCTTTCTTTGCAGCAAAGAAAAACTCATGTGGAAATCCTCGTTGTTGTCCTAAGAAGATTGCATAAGAATATATCTATTAATGCTTTTCATCAAATACGCCAACACCACAGGACAAAAACAGTATGGCTAAAATGCGGGGTCAATCAAAAATAGATTCGACCGACCCACGTACCTGAAATCCATTAAAATGTTCTAACAGAATTCAAAGCACGAAGGATTTAAGTTACTGTTTAAAACAAATTAAAGTAACTGAAAACTATAAATGAACTAATCAACAATAATGAATGTAGACACATGCACCAAGAATTGCCCTACATCTCTATTGCTCATAGCTAGTATAATGGTTGAAAATCAAATATTTTCGACAACAGACATGTTAGAATGTGTATGTATGTGTGGTGTTAATGTGTGTGCACGTGGGAGTCCATATCGATTTGATATAATCAAATAAATCATATCATCACTCGAATATTTTAACTACAACTTTTTCAATTTATTCGTATATTAGTTTTCTTCGTTTTTCTTTGCTTCGTTCAAAAGTTTATTTTAAATCGAGTATTTATATAATATGTGCATATCAAAAAATGATAAATGATAAACTATAAAAATACAATGTTTCTTTATGTTCTTACAGCCTTTTGTATAATCAAATGATATATATATATATATATATATATATATATATATATATATATATAGAGAGAAGAGAGAGAGAGAAGAGAGAGGGGGGGGAGTCTGACAGACATACACATATATAGTGAAAGTAAACGAGAGAGAAAGAGAGAGAGAGAGAGGGGGAGAGTCTGACAGACATACACATATATAGTTAAAGTAAACGAGAGAGAGAGAGAGAGAGAGAGAGAGAGAGAGAGAGAGAGAGAGAGAGAGAGAGAGAGTTCATTTCCGTAGAGACTGCTATATATTCTCAAACAAGAAGTAACGAAATGTACGTTTTTAACTCCCCACTGACTATGAGATAAGAAAGTAATACAAGAAAGATAAATCAACGAAATATATATATTTAGACTCATGCTATGATACGAAGTTGCATTATTTACAAAAGGTTTAAATTCCCTGTTCAGTATGTTATATTTTTAAGACCATCTTATCTTCGGTGCATAAGCATTTTTTGATATCTTCATGAGATGATATAAAATATTGTTTAGTGTATGTTAGAAATCATCAAATTCATTTTATTTTGAAAATGTCTTGAATCTTAGAATATTCATGTTTAACTCACTAGCATATATATGTTTTTCTTAATCATTCGTTGTGGTAGATTATATATAAGGTGAAAGCAGTAATAAATATCATATATATATATATATATATATATATATATATATATATATATATGCGCGCGTGCGCGCGTGTGTGTGTGTGTATGTGTGTGTGTGTGTGTGTGTGTATGTGTGTGTGTGTGTGCGTGCGCGCACTGATATACATACGTACACAAAAGCTCACACTGTTGTAGAATAATATTCCAAATGTTTAGTACCTGATATATATATATATATATATATATATATATATATATATATATATATATATATAAACTAACGCCTCCGCGCGAGCCGTATGTGGCACCTGGGCAATTTCTTAATTGAGGTTTAACAGGTTTGAATTCAGATTTTTTGTTTTCCTAGACTGGTTGCTATACTACGGTTAAAGGGCTCAGTCTATACTATTATTTTCCCATAACTGGAAGTAAAATAGTCGGATGCGTACCTTTCCCAAGTGTATTAGAGCTACATGAAATTCAAACAACCACGTTCAAAATTTGAACTCGGTTCGCGCTATCTATTTCCTAAGACGATAACAATTACACAATGTTCCTCTATGATTCTATAAGATAACCTGAATGTCACACTGTAATATATACTGGGTACGTAATTATAACCGATTTTATATAGAATATAAAATCTGATTCTGTTGCCTGTATATGTCTTTGTAAGTGAAATCATTGTTACTTTATTCTAATTTAAGATATACCAAGAAATGAAGATGTCTATTCCTTGTGAAATTACATTTTTAATTCAAATAAAAACGCTGCTTTCGATATTTTGTATTTTACATGTTTCATAATACAATCATTAAATACAATCAGGCAACTAATTTATCTTTATGTATTTTTTAGTTCGGTGCATAGATAATCTCTTTTTTAGAATGCCCTATCAAAGGAGCTTTGAATGCGCTGACTATATCCTCAGAATAATTGTAAGATCCCCCTAAAAAAGGGATGAACTGAGAATGACAATAAACTGCACTAGATGTCGAGGCAAAATTCATAGAGATTATTCCCAGAACCAGTTATGTTACGTACCGGTTCTCGTTTGGAATGGAGTGTCAATAATGATAATAACAACCGTGGTATACTTATATCTAGTCCAATTCTATTTTGAGAGGCTCGAATCCGGTTGTTGGATCTGATATTTGACTGATGTTAAGTGGGCCGGCCTACTTTAAGGTTTTGAGTCTGGAAACAATTTATGATCGCCCGAGTATGTCTGGCCTTGTGCTAGTTTTTGATAATAGCACAAATTGAACTTATTTTTTCTTATAAGATATTTTTATTTTCCTCCAAGTCAAAATGCCTCAGGTGCCGCGTTGTTCCAAACTAAATTTACACTCTCACCTCTTACTTTCCCTCTTCCACACTTCGCGACGTGAAATCATCTGACAAGTTAAGAAAAAAGTCATGTGACGTTGTGCTGACTCATGCAAAAAAATTTCCATATTAAACTACACGTAACACTTACATTCCTGGCTTTTCCCATTATTCTTCGCTCCCTATTCTGCTACACTTAAACTCCTAATTATGGGTAAAATAGATATGTCTAAAATAATTTTTGTTTGATAGGGATAATTGTAAATTATGTTTATTAACAATAGTTACTTGCAACTATAATTGTTTATTAAGGATTGTTGTTAGTTACTTTAGACCATATGATTTTGAGCAAACAAATGAATTAATTATTTGAAACCATATGAATGCTATTATTAAATTGGTATACTTGAAAGAATACAAATTATTTGTGTATTCGATATCATAAAACTATATGCAAAAAAACTCTTTATAATCAACTACACAAAATTGAAAATATGAAAATACAATTAACATAATTTCCTAATATCCCTAGATGGATTTACACGCCGTTATAATCAATCAATAAATCAACCATCTTCTTGTAAGAAATACAGAACTTCTGTCTGCCTTAATCATGTTCTGGTAATTAAAGGTATTTACCCAACCCGTTCATCCGGACAGGATGTGACACAGCACATTGTCGCAAGTATAGTGTATCCCGCGAGGATTAGTAGGTATTTTCCCAACCCGTTCGCCATACATAGGATGTGACACAAGGTGCAAGTATACACCATCAAGAGAGGATCGAACTCGCTAATTCAGAAGTAATTGATCTGCGAAACTATATTGCTAACAATTACATCATGATGACTCCCAGTATTTACCCAATCCGTTTTCCGTGGGTAGGATAAGACACAAGGTCATCAGACTGAGGCATCTATCAAGGATCGAACTAGCTATTCAGATTTCTAGTTGAATCTCCACAGTTGTTTGGGCACATATGTATACATTTCTAAATGATGTATCATCATAATATTCCGATCACAAGGACAACCGATATTGCTTGTAAATTCCATGGAGCAAATTGCTTTTCGTTTGCAGAATATCCCTGTAGCGCAAATGGAATAGAAATATGCTGGTTTAATAGGAAATAACATACTTTCAATTCCTACTTGCTTCCAGGCAATATGTCTCTGCTGAGTTTGTAGAAAAATACAATACAACGTCTTAAGATAGTCTTAACTTAAGCCGATATATTACCACAAAATACGTTTTGCAATGCTCGCTGTAACGATATCAAGCTGACTTTAACATTAATCGCTTAAACGTCACCCTAATAATTTGATATATAATGATACGAGTGAATCATGTTAAATATAATCAAGCAGTATTTATGAAGATGACACAGTTCTAAATTAAGATATTTTATAATAAAAATATGTAATCACCACCACCATCATCATCGCTTTTTTTAAGTGTTTTTTTTTTTGCACCAAAGCGGTTTTTATGGACACATCTCATCTCGTAACTATATTACTATCAATATAACTGTGTGCATGAGAAATATTTTGTTTATTTCTTTCTTTATTTATTTTTTGCGTTCTTTGCACCAAGATATTTTCACAGACGCATCTCATAAATATATTACTATTAATATGGGGGCAGACTCAAAAGTATTCTCATAGTTTTCTATATGAAATGGTGACATAAACGTTGATACATTTTTCATCGTTTATACTAAAGCAATTTACATAGATGTATCTCATCTCAGAACTGTAATACTATCGTTATGAAGGTGGGAACAAAATATTTTCTTTTTTTTTTTTCTTATTTGTTTTTCTTATTTGTTTATTGCTTATGTGGACCGTGGTATAAATGTATTTATGTTTCTTTTCCTACTTTGCATCAAAGTGATAACTATATTACTATTATATGGCGGTAGGCAAAAAGTATGTTTGTGTTCCACCATATGGGACGGTGCTGTAAATGCATTTGCTTTTTTTTTTCCTTTGCAGCAAAGTGATTTTCTTGGAATTATCTCATAACTGTATAACTATTAAAAGGAAGCCGTGAAAAAAGTATTTTAATTTTTTTACTATATGGGGGTGGGTGGGTCGTAGATTAAATGTATCTTACTATTTATATGGAGGTGGGTAGGAAAATATGTTCTTTTTTTCTTTTTTCTATAGGGCTTGGTGTCATAAAAGTAGTTACACTTCTTTACGTTCTTTGACCAAAGAGATTTTTAATGAACAGATCTCATTTCACAACTATATTACTATTAATATGGGGCTTGACACAAAAGTATTTTCGTTTTCTACCATAGGGGATTGTGGTGTATGTGTATTTTCGTTTTTTTTCCCTCACACCAAAGTGATTTTCAGGGAAGGTATAAAAGAATGTTCGTTCTTTTTGTAATGTTTACACCAAAAGGATTTTCATGGACGAATCTCAAACTATATTGCACTTAGAATTCGGATGGGCAAAATGTATTTTCGTTTATTACTATATAGAGGCAGTGGTTTAAATATATTTTCGTTTTGTTTGCATTCTTTTCACCAGACAATATTTTGTGGACATATCACATCTCATAACTATATTACTATTAATGGTTTACTATTTGGTTGGGGACATAAAAGTAGATCCATTTTCCGTTCTTTGCACGAAAGTGATTTACATGGACACGCCACATCTCATAACTATATTATTATTAATACAATGGTGGATATAAAACTATTTTCGTTCTTGCCTTGTTTGCACGAAAACACTTTTACTGGACGTATCTTATAACTATATAACTATTAATATGGGGGGGGGGGTGAGGGGCACGAAAGGAGTTTTTAATTTTTACTATATGAGGTGGTTACATAAATGTTGTTAAATGTTTTAGTTCTTTGTACCAAAACGATATTCATGCTCATAACTGTATAATTATTACTAAAAGGGGGATACCACGGGTCGGCTGGGTAGAGTGGGGATAACATGTTAGGCTTGCAGATTCATTATGACTAAACGCCTGTTGGATCGTTACCGGATGCCCCATAAAATACCTACTTAAAAAAATAACATGCAAACATATTTTTTGAAAAAGTAATTGAATTCAAATAAAATGACCATATTTAAAATTAAAATAATCTTTTTTTTTTCATTATGTAAAATTTGATAAATAATTATCTAAAAAGAATCATTAATTCAAACTGTAGCCGATCGATCGAATATTTTATATCAAATTATTCAAATTATTATCATACATTATTTTTAAATTGAAAAATAATGTATCCTATTCAAAGCATTAAATGCAAAAAATAACAAATAAAAATATCAACATTTTTAAACTTATATTTTAAAAGGAATTTTGAATTCGTTTAAAAGTTAAATATCGAATTACAGTACTTATTTTTTAATATGGATTTTCAACAGTAAAACAGATTAATTCTCATACCGACCATACAAAAGGTAGAATAATAATAACAAATGTTCAATCGAATATTTCCGAAAACGTTGAATCGGTAAAAACGTAGATTTAATTATTGAATTGCCATGCGAAGGTGAGCGAGGATCTCCCATACATTCTCTATTGAACTGAACTCCGGCCTTGTTGCATGTCTTTCAATGTCTTCTTTTGACGTCTTGGTAAAAGGAATGAGTTAGTTATCTTTCTGCAGAATAAAATCCTCTTCCCTAATCTTCTTTTAATTTGTTAGTAACTTTTTGCGTTTTTTTTAATACAAACATTTAACAGACCAATATGATTTTTTATCATTTAATTACTGTATATTCAATATTTGAATATTAAAAAAGAAACCCAATAATTAAAAAGCTAAATTAACGCGATCATTTTATAAATAGAGGGTAACATTAAAAAACAAAAAAAATGATTGTTTTGGTCTTCCATATTTGATGTGTTTATATTTTAATCACGAACGTGTTAATGGCTATCCCTTGCTGTTACTACTTAACTTTCAATATTTATATATCCTAACGTATATAAATCGTCATTCTTGTTGCACAAATCAAGATCTGGTGATAGTTAATATTTATATGTATTTAATCTATATATTTATTTATTCATGAAGCCGTAATTAAAATGTACACATTCTGAATATCAAAACAGAAAGCGTTACGGAATATCAAAAGACAAAAGTGTTACGCATAGTTAACCATAGCTGGAGGGAAAACATAGATTTGAGGACGCAAACATCTTCGTTCATTATTTGAACTCTGGTCACCGATTCAATTTCCTACAACTATAACCGTTATGATAAGCACGCCTTCCACCTCAAATGTATTCGTTAATTTAATAAGTTTGAAAACGTCCCGGAGGCCAAATTGACACGATTTCTCAATTTTCATAGTGATAAACTATTATGGTTTGTGTTAAAATTTGCTCAGTTGATTAAATATCAGCAGTATCTGTTCTACTTGTTATATGTTACTGAATTTTGTCAGTTTTATTAATTACAACCACGAAGTTAAACAGAAAGAGGCTCGTCCAGGATTTGAAATCGGGTCACCGACACCAATTCTTAAAAAGATGAGCGCAATTGCATACTAACATGTTGTTGTTGTTAATATGTTTCTCGGTTTGCAGTTGTCTTTTTTTGGCATTTATTTTGTTCTCTCGTAGTCATATCGCCATTGTCAGTTCTGGCCTGCCATACGAAGGTGTGCAACAATCTCTCATACATTCGGTATTGAATTGAAATCCGGACTTGTTACATGTCTTTCAATGTCTTCTTTCAATGTCTTGGTAATATGAATGATTTAGTTATCTCACTGCGGAATCAAACTTTCTTTCGCATTCTCCTTTATGTGCCATCGAACTTTATTCCCCAGTTCTTTTTTGCAGCATATTTTCCGCCGTTCTTTCAGCTACTCAAGCCACATGTTTCTATTATGAAACAGCATACCCAAACCTACACTTCCTATTTGTATCATGACCACGTACGTCATCCATCAGATCCATCACACTTGAAAATAATAAACTTTTTTGTTTGTGTATTTTCTCTATTTTTTTCCAGTCAAGATGTTGTGTTCCCCTTATTTTTATCGTTTTCAAGTCTTGATTCGTTAATCAAATTTGTTTATGTATTTTTACTCTTCAGGAATCCTACTTCACAGAGCGTTCTTGAGGCAGTACGATCATGGAAGCTCAGTTCACGCTTCTCCTTGGAATTATTTACTGTCACTGTTTCTATGAGTCACTTCATCCTTCTTTCTGTCCTCTTTACAAATAATCATCTTCGACGTCTTCTCCTCCTCCTCCCCCTCCTACTCCATATTCTTCTTCTTCTTCTTCTTCTTCTTCTTCTTCTTCTTCTTCTTCTTCTTCTTCTTCTTCTTCTTGTCATTTTTAGCATGTATTCGACCATTGATTTGGGTAGAAATCATGTCTATGCTGAGCATTTGTCCAATATTTCTCTTCTTCCAGGTAAAACAAATAGTTTACTTCAAATGCATTGTTGTTCAGAAATGTTGTTAACTAGACTTGTTAAGATTTGTCTAATTCACCGGAGTAAAAGGAACAATGAGACAAAAGTTGACGAAGTCGTCTCATTCTATAAGTCTTTTAAGTGGTGGTGTTTGTCTGACGATACCTGCCACGCCAGTTAGAAGCAGGAGTTGTTTTTTCTGTGAACCCCAATAACAAAATCTGTTTTTACTCTCTCTCTCTCTCTCTCTCTCTCTCTCTCTCTCTCTCTCTCTCTCTCTCTCTGTGATTGGTTGCACGAGGGTATAATCGGAGGTATCGACAGAGAAAGACTGAACCATTCACAGACACAAGAAGAGCTGGTTCCAATTAAAATAACTAATATATCCAGCGCCTTATGCCCGTTAACAATTTCAACATACTGCCACAGAAACAGGACTGGACGAATAACAAATTAGATTCTCTTTAATACTAGGCTAATTGGGGTGTTGTGTTTTCCCTTTAGAACGATTAGTCATCACCCACATAGCTGTGCTGAACGAACCCAGATAAAATTGGTCAATACTTGTTAGTTTTAACCAGGGATTGAAAACAAGATTTTGCCACCGGTGTGAAAGTCCAACTCACATCGTGTTTTGTATAGCGAGAAGACCTTTGTTATAGTAAGATCAGTCACGATATACGTAAAATGTCTGCAGTGAAATAGAAGGCAACTCCCTTGTCACCGGTTATTTTGGACATTGGTTTGCTCATTATATAAAAGCAATGTAATGATTTCCAAAGACCACAATAAATATCGTTTAGTGTAAATACTACCTTGGATACCGCTTCAGACAGTCATTGCTGACACGGCGATTTTTAAAGCCAAATTGTAAGTACCTTAACAATTCGTCGTGACTTCCAATTATAGGAATTTGGCTGAGAATTCCTCAATTATATATATATATATATATATATATATATATTATATATATATATATATATGTGTTGTGGTGTGTGTGTGTGTGTGTGTGTGTGTATGTAAAGTATTGTGTTCAACGGTAGAAAATTAAATTTTCATAATAAAGGAAGTCCGCCAAATATTTTGGATTTTGTTTTTCCTAAGGAAGTCTTAATTTATTTTACGTGCAACAGGTTTTTCAGATCTATAAATTTTCTTCGGAAACAGGATTCCATATATATATATTATATAATATATATATATATATATATATTATATTGTGGATAATATGGGTGCTATATTTTTATCAGATAATGTTCATCTCTCTCTCTCTCTCTCTCTCTCCTCTCTCTCTCTCTCTCTCTCTCTCTCTCTCTCTCTCTCTCTCTCTGTATATTTGTTTACAAAGTTTGAGAACTCTAGGTGAAGGTCATTTCCCCTTAGAAATATAGCGATTAAATAGCCTGCTATACTTGGCGACTGACTGTGGATGTGTGGGTAAGAGTCTTGACGAGCGTAAGTTCGTTCGGGTCTCGAACCCAGCCAGAGGCAGCTGCTAATAATCGTATAACTATACTGATGAGAGGTGATACCTCGAAACACGTGTCTATAGTTTACCATATATATAGATATAGATAGATAGATAGATAGATATTTCTCTTTACTCATTTATATATTACCCTCCTTGCCATAATAACAATGCTGTTAAACTTATTAATTTTGGATTTAATATTATTCAGACTAAACCATGATGATGACCATTTGAAAGTAAATATCAGGGATTTACTAATGTTCCATTTCTACTTTACATTCAGATTAAATTATTAGAGCACGATTCACAGGAAAAGAATCCCAACATATATATAATCCTGTAAAAATCTATGTCCTGTAAATACTATATGGACACTTCAAACGACAAATCGGAGAGGTTGCACAAAAAAGACTTGGATATGGTTAAGAAGAGGAAACCTCAAGAAAGAAACTGAATTACTGATAATTGCTGCACAAAATAATGCCTTAAGAACAAATTATATAAAAGCAAAAATTGATAAGACTCAACAAAACAGTAAATATTGACAATACAACAAAATGGTATATGCATAAACTAGAAACTGTTCTTGAGAATGAAACGCATAAAATTCTCTGGGACTTTGAGATAATTCGGATCACCCTATCCCAACTAGGAGAGCAGAACTAGTGTTGATTAACAACAAAAAAAAAAGAAAAGAAAGAAAGAAAAGAGTACATGTCAACTGGTAGACCTTGCGGTTCTAGCAGATCACAGGGTGAAGCAGAAGGAAAATGAAAAGATGGATAAATACCTTGACCTTGCTAGAGAATTCAAAAATCTGTCTAGTTAGTGCACTTGGAACGGTCCCAATAAACTTGGAAAAAAGACTGGAGGATCTGAAAATCAGAGGAAGAATTGAGACCATCCAGACTACTGCTCTACTGCAATTGGGTAGAATACTCAGACGAATCCTGGAGACGTGAGAACACTTGTTGTCACTCAGCCTCCAGTGAAATACCATCAACTAGCGCTGATGTGAAAAACTCAAAAGGAGTGATAATAATAATAATAATAATAATAATAATAATAATAATAATAATAATAATAATAATAATACGGCAGATGGACAAACAGAAAAACGACAAAGACTAGAAAACAAAAATGGGAAGAAAAACAATTATATGGACGCTTCAAACGACAAATAGAAGAGGTTGCACATGAAAAGACTTGGACATGGTTAAGAAAGGGAAACCTCAAAAGAGAAACAGAATCATTTATAATTGCTGCAGAAAATAATGCCATAAGGACCAACTAAATCAAAGCAAAAATTGTGTAGACTTTGCGGTAATAGAGATGAAACTGTAAACCATATACTCTGCGAATGTAGCTAACTAGCACAACGAGAATACAAAACTAAACATGACTGGGTTGGGAAGGTGATCCACTGGGAATTATGCAAAAAATTAAATTTTGACCACACAACAAAATGGTATATGCATAAACCAGAATCTGTTCTTGAGAACGAAACGCACAAAATTCTCTGGGACTTTGAGATAAAAACGGATCACCTTATCCCAGCAAGAAGGCCAGACCTAGTGTTGATAAACAAAAAAGAAAGAACTTGTCAACTGGTGGATTTTGCAGTGCCAGCAGATCACAGGGTGAAGCTAAAGGAAAATGAAAAAATAGACAAATATCTGGATCTTGCCAGAGAACTGAAAAAGTTATGGAATATGAAAGTGAACGTGATACCGATTGTAGTTGGTGCACTTGGAACAGTCCCAAAAGGATTAGAAAAGGGCCTGGAAAGTTTGGATATCAGAGGAAGGATTGAAACCATTCAGAACACTGCACTGCTGCAATCTGCCAGAATACTCAGAAGAGTCCTGGAGACCTGAGGAGACTTGCTGTCACTCAGACTCCAGTGAAAGACCATCAGCTAACACTGATGTGAAAACTCAAAAGGAGTAAATAATAATAATAATAATAATAATAATAATAATAATAATAATAATAATAATAATGATAATAATAATAATAATATTTTTTTGTTATTTATGTATCTATTGATTTTTTTCTTCAGCATTATCTGACTGCTTTTAGTGGAGCTCAGGTGATCGAAAGATTCTTTAGTATTCTTGGCAATTTTTGTTGTGTTGTTTTTTTAGCTGTTCTTGATCTTTCCCTGAATATCTAATCCTTCTGGCATATTTTATAAACACTTGAAGACAGTTCTTATGGCTCCAACTACAATTAGCACAACTTCATATATTTTCAGTTGTCTGAGGAAATTAGTGCATTTACCATTTCTTTCTTTCGTTCAATTTCACTCTGTGGTCTGATAAAGCAGGATAATCCATCCAAATGTATGTCTCGTTCACTTGATTTACAATCTTTTAAGTATGTACGTGGATTTTTAACACCCTATTTTAAAACAGACTATAAGATTTTTTTAAAATATCCTTCCACGTTTTTTGGTGGAAGGAAAAACACTAGAAACACGCAAAAATTTATTTGGAATAGAAGTTCTTTGTATGGGGTTACGTAGAGCTTCTTCAGAAATAAAGTCCCTGATTATTATTGCTGCGTCTGAAATTGTCCCATTCACCATATTCTACATAATTAGTAAGCACACATCATTGATCAGTAATGTCTTACTATTTTCTGTTTCTTAGTGTTCTTTGGTCGAAAAATGTCCTTCTTTTATCTTCCTTTGTAAAATATCAACGCTATACTAAGATCAACTTTAATTCGAATTCTGTTGTAGAGAGTGCTAGAATTCCTAATGGAGATTTCCAATTAGCCAATTTCCGGATTTTATCACTCATTTCTGTTGTACCCTACAGTGTAGTATCTCTTTTCACTCATCTGTTGCTGCTTTTTTCAATGACACTCCCTCTTCTTTGTACGATAAATCACTTGCATCGTCTTTATCATTTTTCTTATTTTATCAATGCAGTTATCTTTACACATCCTCGTTGATAATTCTGAAACGATCTACTCAGTTTAAAGTGCTCAATCCCGTTCTTATAACTTTTAACTTTTTTCTTATGAAATGCTCATTCAATAAATAAGGAGAAATTTGACAAATGATTAGGAATAAGAATCACTGTTTACAGTTGCACATTTGTAAGAAAATTTATAGCGACGGGTTCTATCATATTCAAGAAAACGATGGACCCTTTCATAGCTAAGAACACCATCAGAGACTGATGCGCCTGGATCTTGTTCTTTATTGGAGAAAGAGAGTGTTTACCCTGGACTAACTTTTCGACTCCGGCTCGTAGTGACAAACCCATGTTTAGCCCATTTGTAGACTATGTCTTTTTTCTAAAACATGCTTCGTCGTTCATATGATACATATTACTGTAAATTTCACATCGTTTGCTTTTCAAAGCCCCCTAATATTTCATGGAAAACCTCTGTTTAAGCCTGGAACATTCTGTTTGATTGGCTCCCATTTTTAAATGCGTGAAAACAACAGTTTTGCTATAAGCCAATTCAAAGCAATGCAAAGTTTACATTTAATAAATAAATCTGATGAATTTACCAAAGTTCCTATTCATTGAATGACTATAATATTCCATTGATATGTACGTATTATTCCTCTAATACTCGTTCCTTTTTTCATCAATGGACTATGAGGATGAAATATGACTCGAAAATTGTGAAGTAGAATAAAATCATTGGTTGATATATTCAGACTCAACTATTTCTTTCTTTCTTTTTTTTTTTTTTGGTCAAAGTTGTTTTGGAAGGAAAATTTTCATATCATCCACACAAAAGACTGGAATCACATTAAGGTGATTATTTCTTCTTGTGAAAGGAATGGTGACTATTTAGAAAACCATCAACTCTTTCATGGACTTTAATCGCATATATTTAAAGACTCATGATGTTATTAAGCAAAAGAAAATTAGGCAATATAGACACTTTTAGCGACAAATCTTGCAAACTTTGAGATATACTGGCATTACTCAGAAAATAAGTTCTAAAATGTTAGGAAAGGACAGGTTAGAGTTAGTAGTGTATCTGACACTTTTTAATAATATGAAATCAGATGTGTGTAATAATAAAGATAAAACAATAATATATATTTATCAAACCCTCCGCACGAATAGGATACAATACGAAGTCAATTTCTTAAGCGGAGTTCAACAAGTTTGAATTCAGAGTTTTGTTTCTCATAAGTTGGTTGCCTAACCAAGCTTAAAGAGCCCAGTATGTCCTATTATATACACTTTCCTTTATTACGTATTTCAAACCTGATGTTAGTCAATGTAATCGAGCAATCTGGTAATAAGACGGTTGTGCGTAAAGTTATTATACGAGAAATGTCTTTTAGGTTTTCTCCACTAGAGTACGTCTCCCTTTAGAGTGGAAACTCTATTTGAACAGTAAATTGAGCAAACGATATTACCAACAGAGAACCTGCTGTGCTATGTTTATAATAGAAAGGAACATAAAAGGCAAGAAAAAAGCTCTACAATATCAGTACTGGATACCAACCAGGTGTCTTTTTAACATACTGCATTGCACACACTATGAACCTAACAGTAAATGTGGACACAAGGTGTTGTCCGGAAGTAACTACCTTTTTTCCACACATATATTTGGTTTGGGACAATTGAGATGTTGTATATGTAATACACACACGCACGCACACGCACACACACATACATATACACACACACGCACACACACGCACACACACACACACGCACACACACACACACACACACACACACACACATATATATATATATATATATATATATATATATATATATATACAGGGTGTTCGGGATAAATTTTACAGTTCCATAAGGAAAAAGAAAAAGTGCTTGGTAACTACAAAATTTAATGGATTGTAAAGAAATTAAACAGACACGGGGATTACACTACTGTCAACAAGTTATTTTTCTCAACGGCGCCCAATACATAATAATCCAGGTGTGGCACCTCTGGGAAAAGTCAAAAATTGTTGTCAGCGAATTTTTACGACTACATCAGTCCCAATGTTTGACCTCCGAACTCCCCAGAGGGAGTCGAATTTTGCTGCCATACATATAGCCTACCATTGGCTACCCTTGTTATCCAGGGCTTGACTTCAGTGTTTAGCAACTCCACCTAGGCATCTGAATTCAATTTGATACACTCTCTGAAAAATGCTGAGGCATCACATCACTCTCAGAGGACACGCATCGGAAAACCATCACAGTTTGGGGAAATTTAGTCTGTATGACACGAGGAGTATCCTTTAGACTGTATGCAAGCCATCTGTTATTCTGCGTTTTGTGTATTTGATCTTGGCAAAATTGTTTCTCATCGGAAAAGAACCAGATTGTTTGTGGTTCAGCGGGATATTTCAATTTGCTCGGAAATCTTCTTCGCCTTTATCAGACGATTTTCAGGGGCCTTTTAAGGGAGTAGTTGACCTTTGTGACAAATAAACAGATATCCAAAGAAAGTTTCACACACACACACACACACACACACACACACACACACATATATATATATATATATATATACATATATATATATATGTGTGTGTGTGTGTGTGTGTGTGTGTGTGAAACTTTCTTTGGATGTCTGTTTCTTTGTCCTTTTTTCTAAATTCTGTTCTCGGAGGTAGTGAATATCTCTTGTCACATTGTAATTTCAGTGGAATCTTTCAAAACATGTAAATAATTTATTCACACCTATAGTGCACAATATAATACAAAGTGGTTCGTAATTGCCTTGTAGCTAAATTTCAGCAGCTTTCATTTTGTCATATTTTGGTTCTACGGTTCACTTTAGAAAGAATAATCTAGTTTGCTATATGTATAACTTAAATTCGCTCAATATCGGTGATGGAGCAAACGTAGAACTACTTTAGAATAGCGTAGAAAGTATTAACAACTTCTAATGACTCAATGTCGCGCTTATATATGTAATCCTAACATAGACCTATCTTCCACTCCAATCTTACTTTCTGTATATATATATATATATATATATATATATATATATATATATATATAGATATATCTATATATATATATAGATAGATAGATAGATATATATATATGATATTAAGAACATAATTTATCGAATACATACTTGAAATATTTAAGTATGAAAAATTATTGGTTCACAATAGAAATATAGAAACAGATTACGAAGGCTTATGTTAAGAACTTCTCGCAGTAGACTGAGTTCTTCCAAAATATATGCCAGCATATAAAGTACTTCCTTCCATGCTACACAGAAAATTTAAGTATAATTTTCCTAATGTTTCAATTGATCTAAGGTCTTTTTTTTATCACATTATGGTATCAGAAGCAAATGGTGAAGATAATTTTTATAGTTAATGTTCTAGCTTTACACTATTGGGAAAAAGTGACTCATTTGTGTGTCGAGATATAAGTACTGGATCTATTTACATTACTGGCATAACCTTTAAAGAAAAAAAGCGTGCAAAGTGAGATTTCAACGTACTTTAAATTGAAACTTATATAAAAAGATATATATATTTGTAGGCGCGTTGTGTATTCGGCAAGTTCAAATCAGAGACGAGGGTGTTTGCATTTCACATAGCGTTACTAGCCTTGTAAAATGTATGCATTCAAATATTCTCCCTCCAATTATGTGTAAATAGAAGGGGTTATTTAGCCTGTATTAGGCAACCAATTTAGGAGAAGGAAACCTGATTTCAAACCTGTTAAACTCCGCTCAAGGAATTGACCTTGTGTCATATCCTACTCGTGCGAAGGGGTTAGTATATATGCATATAAAATGCAACCGTCTTCATCTTCGTTTGTTTCCTGTGCAAGAAAAATCTTATTAATATACGTATTTATTCCTTATTTATTTGGAATGCACAATTTTATATCGAGTTATTCTAACTACTTCATCGAATCTCGGAGATGTATGTCTCTTACAATTCATAAATTAGTAATTCGTCTTGATTGATATATAATAATCATCAGATCTTAATTAAAACTGTTGGAAAATGGTGTCAAATAAAAATATTCCAACACTAAAATCTGCAACAGCTGCTTTCTAGGAACGCACAATACCGTGTTCCAAAAACACCTGCTTGTTCTATCGCTCATGCATCAATCATTGTGTAGCTTATTCTCGGGGACATTTTTATACGCCTCATCCTAATATCGTCAATTCCCTTGGATCAGAGATCATGTCTCTTACATTATGAATGTGGAGAGGCCAGGTTCCTTTTTCAGAGTCTTTCACTCTCCTTGCACACAAGTCACACGTGAAAGCTGTTCATGTCCGAACTTAAGCAAACTTTATTCTATAAAACCTATTATTTCATTTTACGAATATTTTTATCTTATTATTTTGAATTTCCTCGGAATACTAGAGTGAGTCTAAGGTGTTGCAATAGTTTGATAACGTGAGGATGTTGGAATATTTTTGAAATATAAGATGTGCTCTAGGCCACAATTTAAATTTATAGATTCTTCGTGGCCGCAGGGATTAAATCAACACGTGATTGGTTTACTATTTAATCATCGAACGGATCAACAACACAAGGATTCTGCTTAACACTAAGGAACACAAAGACTCTGCTTAACACTACTCCACTGTAAAGTGCTCTCATCTTCAGCCTCAAATGGCCACAATAATCTCAACAGAGGAAGAATTCCACAACATTGGATGCTTTTGTCAATGTCATGAAGGTGCCGAATCACACTAGACTCTCAGACGTTCATCACGCCTGATACTCTCCGAAAGTTACGCACCGGATTTGTCTTAAAGCACAGTCTTCAGATCTACAGTTTTAGGCTTTACCTGACCTTGCATGAACGTTGATATTCATGAATCCCACTCTCTGGTTACTATATTATGATTAATCCAATCTTTTCCCTTCACAAAGCAAACGAGTTTGAATGCTACTGCGGCGTTATAGCCCGAATTTGGAAACCATAAGTTCCTGAATTGCACTATATTGGACGTTCATCTGTGTGGCTTGTATCAACGCACAACATGTCAGCCCATCAACTATCACGATATCATCAACGACAGCAGGTAATTTATACTGCTTGAAGAGCTTCAGTAACGTTATATAAATGTCAGACAATAGCAGGGGCCACGATTTTACAAACTGTTGACTCAACTCTAGTACATTTTATGTCTTTACGCTGTAAAATTGTTTGAAACCAAATATACACCGTTGTTTATATACATTCCCCCTTAAAAATAAATAGATGCTGTTTTCTAACTTAATTGACCATGTTATAAAATTATTTCTCTCTCTTTAGGTGAAAAGGTGAAATTAAAACAATTGTTAAAACTCCAACGTTTTTTTTTTTCATTTTTGCCATGAAACTTGACTATTGTACGCCTTTATTTATCGATTCGGCGTGTTGTTATATTCAATAAAATCATTCGGACCATAGAGTTTATGTTTATACACCTCATTGATAATATGATTCTTTATATTTTGTCTTCTGTTTATTTTTTCAATTATTGCTTACGTCATTAATAAAAGTATTTATTTTCCAATACTAAATTTTATCTGTTCCTAATTGTCTAGACCAATTAACTGTTTCCATTCACTTGTGACGATTAAGAAACAAAAAATCGAATTTTTCAAAGGAATAATGTCATATAGTACACATTATAATATTAGGTTTGGTTTCTTTGTGGTGTATTAACCTTTATGGGTTACATAGTGATAAAGCTATCATTGTAGAGGAACGGAAATAGTAATACATAACCCATAGACCAAGGGATGACCGCGTTCATAACTTTCCCAAGAGTATTAATCAGAAAGTAAAATACCGTGACTGAAGTTCGAACTCACTTACTACCATGTCATTGTTCAGAACGATGCCACTGGTACTCCCCTATATTAAAAGATTATATCAGAAAGTCTGTTGTCCCTCTTCGGTGAGATTTACAATATGTCGTCTATATCCACTGTAATATCGCCAAAAAATCTGGCCTGTGTATCACACTAAATTGCATCTGATGGTGCTGGCGATCTGATGACACTACAGGACCCCTTCATTGTCCACCCAATCAGGAGGGATAGTACCTGTTAGTTTCCTATATATGTTTAAATGTATTTGTATATGGTGGGGTTGTGCAATATAAAACTCTCAAGAATCGACTAAACATAACATATGAATGTAAACGTACAGTGAATCCGATTAACTTAACATAATCCCAGACAAAATCAATCAATCAATCAATCACCCCACCTCTCTTTGTTATAGATAGTAAGTGAAAGTGAATTATTTTCCGAGCGATTAAGCTACCGGGAGCATATTTCCGGGTATTTTTTGGGTATCCCAAATTGGATCCTTATGTTTAGATTCTATGAAATCTATTTCATTTATCTTTCTGTCTTCCACTCATCAAAATAATGACAATATTGAAAATCGTAAGAAGTACATTGATGTTGCGTGGCTGAAGAAATATTACAAAATCAAGCGAAAGATAAGGTAGATAATTCAATAATGTTCTCTTTTTTTATTTATATAAATATGGATTCAAATATCTATTTCGATGTAAATTTACAAAGATCTAAATATAAATTCCCCCACAACTTCAACTCACGAGACTCTGGAAATGTGATTTCCGTAAAAACAAAAGAATAAACAATTTAGATATAAGAATCAACTTTATATACATTATATACAATTTGTATAGTCAAGTGTTCTTTAAGCGGTGTTGAGTACAGTATATGGTTGTAGGTAGTTGCGTGAGCGAGGTGCGTATGTTTTGTTTATGTGTGTCACTGTTCGTTTTTATATCATCATGTATGTGTGAAAATTATAGCAGTTTTTTTAAACAAAAGCCTGTGATTGAGCTTGTGTCGTGTTGAGAGGGAGAGAGAGAAAGAAAAACGAAACGAAAAAGTGATGGACCTGATGTAGTTGTTTTTTTTTGTGTCTTCGGACAGTCCTCTCTCAAACTGGATCGAGTTGGGAGAGCGTGCTCTCTCTGCAACTGACGCTTTCAACTCTTGGGTCGTTTTTATAATTTTCTTTTTTTATGCATACGTCAGTATTTAGTTAAAATTATTATCGGATGATTTCAGGATGTATGTAAAGAATTTAAATATTGAATATTTATATTACTTACATAATTTTTACTTTTTTCAACAAAGAATTGGTCTTGGGATTATTTACATTCTAGCTATTGCTCTAAAATCTTTAGAAAAAACTAGTTTTCTTTCTATTCTCTTCTGTTTACATAATTCACAACTTAACTCATAACATACAATTGCAAAACTAACTGTTTAAGAAAAAAAAAAAATTTTTAATCTATTCCACATAGGATTAACTCCTATAAAACAAACCAACCAACCAACCAACTATATTGTTTTATGGGAAATATTTCCCCCATGCACACATTCTTTCTAATCTATCTTAGATATCCATATCTAATTCAGTCGTAATATTATGTTATATATATATATATATATATATATATATATATATATATATATATATATATATATATATTGTGATTTGCTTGAAGCATTGCGAAACGAAGTTATACAGTTATTTATTACGTTTTATTTATTTATTTGAAAGCTATTGCAATGCAAATGTTAGTATTCAAAGTCTTATTAATTTCGAATTATCTTCATCTTCAGAGACGTTTTCAATATTAACGCGTTGTTGTGTGTTTATATTTCTGGACCTTATAAACATGGTGCCACGTCGGGTGATTGAACGCCACGCGGAAGAGACGTGGCTTCAGTTGGTAAAATTAATTTCATTCTATTTTTTATTTATTTTTATATCTAATAATTCCACTCGATATTAAAATCTTCTTTACTTTTAAGTTGAGTTAAATTGAATTAAAATCAATTTTTTAAAATATAAAAATGGGTTTAAGTAGTGTGCATGTTAATTATTGATGTATTCAGTGTTTAATTCTAACCTTTTGTTAATCTGAGAATGTAACTATTAATAAAGCTTCCTTAATTCTGAGATTGCCAACATTACGTACTATTGCTTTTATTTTAATGGAAAAATTATTATCATTATTTGTGCATTTAATTAAATGTTTATAAAATGAGGATGTACGGTGTGGAGATGTTCTTTACTTCTGATGTGGAGGGGTCTGATTGTACTTCCTATATAAAAATCATGGCATATTAAAGGAAATAAATATAATTACAAATATAAACATAATGTGAGTATTTTAGAATATATTTGTATCTCTTATTAGGAAGTTGGCTAGTGATCATGTTTTGAAAGTATTGTTATGCTTTTTCCTTAAATATGTGTGTAGTGAGAGTTCATAGTGGTCTAGTAATGTAATTCGTTTTGGAACAGGGTGGAAGTGCTGATTTGAAATCACAGAGGTCTTTAGTGGAGGGTTTTCTAAAGAAACTTGTATAGATTTTACCAGTTGGTGATATCTAGATTATAAAATCTAGGAGTGATAAGGAATCAGTATTATCTGTATGTTATATCTTAAACTGGATATGGTTATCTATATTTTGAAACATTTTAAGCAAATAGTGTAAGTTTTTGGCATGTATTTGGATTTTTTATTGGGTAGTTGGCTAGTGTGCATTGTTTCATGATGTTAACAGGAGTATATCCTCAATAGTTATGTTGACATCATCTAGTGATGAAGCCACCGCAACAACTGAGAACTATATATATATATATATATATATATATATATATATATATATATATATATATATATACTTCCAATACCCGAGAAAAATTTAACAAATCATCATTAGACAATCATAAATTGATTTCAACTGGTACATCTATAAAAATAGCCCAGGTTTGTTATGCTTTGTGTAAATACGCTGGATAAAGAAGGTCCTAAATAAAATCATTTCCTTCTCAGCTGGCCGTTTGGATATATATATATATATATATATATATATATATATATATATATATATATGTGTGTGTGTGTGTGTGTGTGTGTGTGTGTGTGTGTGTGTGTGTGTTTGACCTGGTCTGCTCCATTGTGTGTTTCGAGTACACGGTAGAAAACTTATCAAAAATAAACTAGCACCTGTGAAAAAAAAAATATGATTAAAACAAGTTTAATAAAATTCAGCAAATATAGTTTAAATATATTCACCTAGGAACTAGAACCTCTCGGGTTCGTTCCTGGCCCTCGCTAATTTAGTTCTTGAGTAACACAGGTTGGATCTGTGGGATGGTAGGCGTAGCATACCACCTCAGACGCTAACTAATCTACCTGGTCCAGCCTTAATGGAAGGAGAATAGACTCACCTTGCTGTATGGCTGATGCAAACAATAGGCTACCCCACCTACTTTACGTTTTATTCACTATATCAATGTTATAAGTAAAATGGATTTAGTATTATTTTAGTTGGTTTTATTAGGACAATAACAAGTAGATAGTTTTACTTATATGGAATCTAATACTAAGAATTCATATTTTAATTTTAAATATACATAATAATCAAATCCGTAGATTGTATGTAATCTTATCACACCCATAAATATCTTTTCGGATTACATTAAAGGGTTTAATTTTATTGAAAACTTTCGTGCAAATTTTAGAAAGAAGGAAATAATTAAAAATGAACAAGAAAAAAACTTAAATCCTGATGTACATTATTTTAGATACGTTTGTGTGCCTAGTAACAATGACCATCACTGACGGATATATTGAAATATTATAATCGTGATTATACACTGGCCTAGAGCCAGTCACCTTGCCAGGTTTCTGGTCACATCTGGAATACTTCCAGCATGGCAGTCCATGAGATCGAATAAGCGCATCTATCGTCGTATTCTCAGGCTTACATTTTGCTTAATAAAACACTGTTTCGTTTATTGAAACTAGTATGTCTTTTTTGCGATAGACGCTTAAGTTTCTAACCTTGTGTAAGGTGCAAACTTGTTTGTCCCTTATTTTCCTTATCTAGTTTTTTACATTAAATCTTGTAGGGCGCATATCTAAATTACAATTCACCACCTTCTCTCCAGAGAGAATGGATTAGCCCCAAGAAAAAGAAAGTGGAAAGAGGAATAACGAAGATAACATCTGCGTCTCTAATATCTAAATTACTTACAGGAATGGGAAATCAAAACGAATTCATATAGTCTGTAATCGATCTAAATTTCTCCACAATTTTGATAGGCATATTATTCTATGAAAACTACAAACCACTCCCATGCAACAGGACAGAAACCAATCATCGCAATTACCAATAATTGCATTTACAATACCCTATTTTAAAGTATAAATAATGTTAAAGTCATGATTGTTGATGCGTAAACATCAAAAGGTCCCTTCATTTATTGAATGAACCACGTAATATTTAGAATCAACTGATTTAATCAATTTGAAAAATAAATTCAAGCCTCATCGACGCTAGCTTTATCAGTTATCAAAACATCTCGTTCAATCCCTAAGTGATCCATTAGTGATATAATCCCATTGGATCCATATAAAATGGTGAATCCCTAATCAAATGAATCAAGTGATATCGACCCTAAATAACGAATAGAAATGAAGAATGAACGATTATGCATCTGTGAAAAGTAATGTCAAAATCTGCATCAGAATAAAGAGAAGCAGGTGCAACGTATATGAACACTTTCCGGTGAAGCGTAGGAAGAATACGGCCAGCACTCACTCTATAAAATCCATCCAAGCATCTATACTCATCACTCCATGTAGATACATTCAAGGTGAATGAGTGTTTTACTGTAGATAATAGATAAATGCATTATTGACAGGTAAATGAATTCTATTACTACTATCCTTGTTTGATGTATATAAGAGATTTAGTCACTTACAAAAGAAGACTGATACGAAACCCGATAGTAGAAAATGCTGGGTTAAAAACATACATTTACATAAGGAAACGCTGATTCTAAGAAATGCCAGTGGTGATGAAGGCCATCAACATGCAGAGATTGAAAACATTTTAAGGAAAATTATTGTCTCTTTAAATCAAAGATCGTGCATGGATCGAAAAGTACCAATAAACAAAAAATCCTTCATCAAGAACTTTAGTAAAAAAAAAGTTACTTAGTGATATTGTATCGAATACTTTGACTGCTCTGCAGATAAGTGACTTCGCAATGTCAATTGGAGCTGTAAAATACGCCATTAATATTGCAGAAGGTAAGACCACCTTCTCAATAAGACTAACCATTGTGCCATGTGTAGAGATCCGTTATGCATGATAAAGCGATCTTGGTAGCTAGACCCGGGTACTTAGTGATAACGTGTCTTGCAACACTTCACTTCGGATTTTACTTGAGCTTGATGCGAGGTCGGATAGGCTAGCTTCGATTAATCGACTGGTCATGTCAATCCCTACCAGCTATATGATACCGACAATAGGCCAATACGCTTTTTTACTTACTTGTTTTTAATAATAACGCAATAATAATACTTTTGGAAAGGGAGTGAGATGCAATAACCACAGTTATCATTAATTCACGTGGTCATAATGAAAATAATGCTCTATATAGAAATTCGTTAAATTTGATATTTTATTGAAGTCATTTACATCCTTAGGCAAGAGAATTGGGTAGAGTACACTGAATGCTCTTCACAAACTGTACCTTCAGGTATACAGGCCTTTAGCAATATATATGGTCTCGTATTATTATTATTATTATTATTATTATTATTATTATTATTATTATTATTATTATTATTATTATTATTATTATTATTATTATTATCTACTCCTTTTGAGTTTTCACATCAGCATTAGCTGATGGTTTTTCACTGGAGTCTGAGTGACAGCAAGTCTCAACAGGTCTCCAGGACTCTTCTGCGTATTCTGGCAGATTGCAGCAGTGCAGTGTTCTGAATGGTTTCAATTCTTCCTCTGATTCCCAAACTTTCCAGACCCTTTTCCAATCCTTTTGGGACTGTTCCAAATGCACCAACTACAATTGGTATCACCTTCACTTTCATATTCCATAACTTTTTCAGTTCTCTGGCAAGGTCCAGATATTTGTCCATTTTTTCATTTTCCTTTAGCTTCACCCTGTGATCTGCTGGCACTGCAAAATCCACCAGTTGACAAGTTCTTTCTTTTTTGTTTATCAACACTAGGTCTGGTCTTGTTGCTGGGATAAGGTGATCCGTTTTTATTTCAAAGCCCCAGAGAATTTTATGCGTTTCGTTCTCAAGAACAGATTCTGGTTTGTGCATATATCATTTTCTTGTATGGTCAACATTTAATTTTTTGCATAATTCCCAGTGGATCACCTTCCCAACCCAGTCATGTCTAGTTTTGTATTCTCGTTGTGCTAGTTTGCTACATTCGCAGAGTATATGGTTTACAGTTTCATCTCTATTACCGCAAAGTCTACATTTGCTATTTTGTTGGATCTTATCAATTTGGGTCTTATCAATTTTGTCTTTATTATTATTATTATTATTATTATTATTATTATTATTATTATTATTATTATTATTATTTCTCAATATTAGAGTTTTCCACATCCATATTAGGGGGAGTTTCAATGGAGGCTGAGTGATAGCAAGCCATGACACTTCTGAATATTCTAATAGTTTTGATGTTGCTTTGTATTATTTATGTTAAGTTTGTTTTTATTTTTATTGTGTTTTTTTTCTGTTTCAACTTCCAACCTGAATTATAAGCCACTCTCAGAACATTATTCACCTATATAACTAACACATACCCTACCCAATCCCACTTCCTCTCGTTTCATCCAAATATCTAGCAACAGCCCTCCTACGCTCCCAAACTGAGACACCCTCCCTCCAAATTTAGAAATTTAAACCCCTGTATTCTCGGGAATTCTTTCAGTAATAACCATGTTTTTGTTCATGTCTGATGTTGCTGCAGTTGAAATAAATTATTGCGATAATGGACATTTATTTATTTATTTCCTATGTTGCTATGGCCACTTACTGGCACTAGGCTCATCGAGCTCTCAAAACGGTTTACCTGTATCACTACGGTTAAACTATACATGGAATGATCCTCATTACCATATATATATATATATATATATATATATATATATATATATATGTATATATATATATATATATATTGGTTTGTTGGTTGGTTTTGAAGGCTGTCACAATGCGAGTGTAAATTGTGACAGCCTTCAAAACCAACCAACAAACCAATATATACGCAATGCTTCAAGCAAATTACAAAACCCTTTTATATATATATATATATATATATATATATATATATATATATATATATATATATAATATATATATATATATATATATATATATATATATATATATATACTATTTTGGATGTTTGTATTTAGATATTATTATTTATATTTTGCTTGAAGGCAATTACAATGCTTACGCATTGTAATTGCCTTCAAGCAAAATATGAATTATATATATATATATATATATATATATATATATATATATATATATATATATATTTGCATGGATGATTTTGCATTTTAGCTGTTAAATATATGCCTTTACAGAAGGTTTAATTTTGTCTTCACGGAAAACCTATTCTATAACTTGCAATAACTAGATAAACAGATATTTCAGAATTTATGATATGACGATCATTTGGCCATATCCTTCATAGCATAACGCACTAATATCAGTTCCCTTCTGTTGTCATTCATATGGCCGAATCGGAAAGCATGAGTGAAATAACAAATGAGAAACGGATGAAAACTAAGCCATGTAGAGGCATTTCCGTGGGTTTAGTTCATGAAACGTTTTGAAAATACAAAATGGGCGGTGAATAAATGAATTACAATATGACAGAAAATAAGCGGGGAATCTTATCTGAGAGATAAAGGTTCCTGGAAAATGATCGAATTAATAAAATGTCTGATATACTGTGACACCTTGGCCTGTGTCTCTTCAGAAAAAGATTTATTTGATGACTTTTACTTTATTCATTTTTTACTTGGTTACTAAAAATTCGAAACAGATGTCGTAGTCCCCTTTTTCTGAATAACGTAGGATGTAATCTCTTATAGGTGACAGGGATTGCACTTTAAGTGTTGATCGGTAATTAAGTTGTGTTTAATGGACACACATACAGGTAATATAATAAGCAACTGTAACTTGAAAGTGAGTGTTTCTCTAACCAATGTTATCTCAAACACTCAAAATAAGCGATTACTCTGTCTTTTTGGGACAAATCAGAACTACCGGGAAACATCATCTTCCGATTTAAATGACAAGATCTGTTTAATTGACACTTGTGAAGATACAATCAAAATTAACCATAACTATCATCAACATCATCAAGTTGTGCCGACAGCAGTGATCTCCATGATTCTTCATCGCCACCCGTTCCTACCGGCTATCCCTCCAGGAAGGTTCCCAGCACAGCATTTAGTTGTGATCGATAGATTTTTTGCTGGTCAACGCACACTAGTGTCTGCGTATGTAGAACGAAAACAGAAAGAAATACAGATATCCTACCAACATGCACAACATAATTTTCCCTAACTGGATTCATAGTGTCATTTAAATGCATACTATCCAATGACAGGGTAGGAAAAGGGTACTCCTTGGTCAACCAATAATAACTTCACATTTTTTAGCAATATAGAGGTGGCTGATGGTTTCAGTGCAGAGGCCTTGAATCCCAATTCAATTTGACGAAATAATATATATATATATATATATATATATATAAATTTATTTGGACCAAAATTGGGGCCTTTATAAATCTAAGCTGATTTAACAAAGCTCCCAAAAATCAAGTCTCATTATATAATATATATATATATATATATATATATATATATATATATATATTCCAAGAACCCGGTATAGTGACCTATCGGCGACCTCATAACCTCAGAGAAACAATAAAGTAGTCAACATGAGACTCATAATTAACTCCACAAAATTCTGCCGGCCCTGTAGTACAAAAAACAACTTATGCTGCAAACGAATAAAAACAACAGACACATTTACAAACTCAACAACAAAACAAACCTTTAAAATCTACCATGAATCAAACTGCAAAAGTAAAAACGTGATTTACCTACTCGATTGTATTAAATGCAAGAAGCAATACGTTGGGAAATCTGAGTAGGCTTAATAACTACAGATACCGAATAAAAAATACAGACTACAGCAAGCTCATCTCAGTCGAGCAACACTTCCGACTAGATGATCATTACTTTGACAGAGACGCCAAATTTACCCTCATTGAAAGAATCCAAAGAGATACCGACACCAAATCTATAATCGAAAACCACGAGTACAGATGAATAAAAAAGATAAAACGCTTTCATCCGTTTGGCTTTAACCAGAAAACAGACCCGTCATTTTAACAAGAGCAATAAAACTGTCTACAACTATGAGGGGGGCTGATGTCACCTAAATAAACACTGACCAACATACATCAAACAAGCCATTTTTGACCCAATTAAAAATCTAGAAGTCATGTGCACAGTACCGAGATACATACACACTCACATTCACACACATATATGTAAACACACACATACATTTATATGTATACACATATAGTCATATACACAACTCCCATGAATCCTCCCTCACATATATAATAGCATTGAAAAAATAACATATAAGAAATATTCCTGCTTGTCTTATTAGTTTTTGTTCATACTATATATATATATATATATATATATATATATATATATATATATATATATATATATATATATATATATATATATCCAATACACCAGATAAGTCGGTTGCAGGAATGGTTCTATTTTGGTTTGCTGCTTGGTTGCTTGGATTTTAGGGCATGGCGACCCTTGGAATATTCTACGTTTACTATGTGTTGTTTTTTGTTGGGTATTTATTTTTTAAACACATTTTTGAATCTCATTTGTGATCTATTGAACTCACAGTGAGTACTCTAACAGGTAATACTAGTGTATATAGAACCAACAACATTTGGCTATGCTATAATAATCACATATTCGTGAAACTGACAGTACCCATGTAGTAGTGAATATTGAATGAGTGATTTTCCTCTTATTATATGATGGGATCTTTAATTGAAAAGAATGTATAATAGCGATCTTTAATTGAAAATAAATTATAATAAAGAAGATATTAAGATCAAAATAGAGAGAAAATATTGAACAACGACATCTGTAAATGAGACTAGTTCAAGACATAATGCATTCAATAATAGAAATTAGTGGCTTATCTGAATTATATGTTGGGATCGGTCTAGTTCAACGCTCATTACGCAATTATGTTTACTCTCTGTTATACCCCTGCAAAAGTAGGAACCCTCGTAATCCAAAATATGGGATAAATTCTAGCAGTGCTGTTCTTCTATAAACATGGATTTGGCATTAAATACCCCACGAATGTTGATATGCCATTAGACAAATAAACCTAACTATATGTTGTATTTCCATTGCTATATGTTTGCTAATTTCAGAATTATGTTATTATTTAAAAATACAATGGCGTCAATTTTACTGTCCATTGTAGGATTTTATAAAATGCATTTGGGATCATTGAACAACCCCTATGGCACTCTGTATAAACCCCAAAACACACCAAGATATGCATAAATTTAATCTGTGTCAAAGGAATTGCAAGAGAATTCGACTATGTTTGGCATGAACGATTCTAATCTGAATTTTGTTCAAGTGTGTCATCTTGTTCATGTCAATCTTTAGTATGTCAATTGTCAGCCATTTCACTTGAAAATTGAGTTTTAGCTACCTGCAATAAGTGTGTGATATATGATCAATATATAATTGTAGCAAGAATTGAAGTCCGACACCTTGTAAATGATGTCATGGTATATGTTTACAATGCAGTATTATCAGTACGAGTAGACTGTAAGCATTAAGATTCCATTTGTATTATTTCGGATTATTGTCCTCATTTTTATTTTATGTAGACAAAGTTTCGGCCGATGAGCCTCCGGATTTCTTCACGTATTTCTTGTCGAACTCGGAAACCTTCTTGTCGATATCGGGAACCTTCTTGTTGAAATGGGAAGCGTTCACGGAATTTCGAACTGAACACTGTATTTAATTCATTGGGGTATATTGTTCCCTTTCCAGTAACCATGAAACACCAGAAAAAAGATGGAGAGCACATCGACTGAAACGCTGTGTATATAACAATAACGATCAGGACAACAGCCCGAAATATCTAAAAAATACAAAATATTAAAATATCAGGCAAATAAGATTCCATTTCTGTGAATAATATTATTGGTAGCTGAAAATATGAATGTTACTTTGGCTATTCATACGAGTTAATAATATTCCTATAAAATTCATAACGTTCCATTTTAATACTTCTATAGGAGTACAGTGCAAGAAAGATCAGAATCTGATTCGCAGTATCAACCTCATGTTCAGATTTGTCACTTGCTAAATATGACCGTTTGAAAATAGCATGATTGAAAGATGTAGGCGAAACAACCCCAAAATGAAATGATCTGTGTTTGTTTTCAACAAGCGCCATATTTATTTCTTCTTGAAGAATATCCACTGTCGAACTAGCATTGGAAATGGATTTCTCAAACCAGACCGAGTGGAAATACATGGGTTACGGAGTATTCTGTGGCAGATAAACATAAATTATAATGTAGCGTTATTTACTAGTGACCATATTGGATTTGAGTTACTTCTAGGGGCTGCTTGGATTTAAGGTGTACATTAGACAGGTACCAGAATTGTTTATGCTATGCAGTCATTCATTATGCGAGTATAAGTAAGAGGCCACAAACCACGCATAGAGAAACTCACGAACACAATTATTATTTAATATGTTGTTTGGTAAAAGAGGTAATGAACTGACTAATCTCTTAATGACAGGGTCATCCATTCTAATTACTTCCTTCATCCATTGCCCAAGATCCGTTTTTGACTCGCTCTCTTTTATCTTTTATCATGTGTCGGCGGGAGCATATACGTTTCCGGTTTGATAACAACCGAATGTTTTAGAAGACACTTTTGAAGCTTCCGTTATTTGGACTAATTACTTGCAGTTGTCAGTAGCATTTCCACGTAACTAGCCCCGTTTTCCTCCTTCCTTTTGGAAATTTACACTGAATTGATTCACGCAAGAGACAATATACATGAGGCCACCTCCTGTCTTTCTGTCTCCTGCTTAATATTGTAAAAAATATTGTTTTCATTTTCTTTTCACTCATTCACTTTCCCGCCAATTTAATTTTCCCTTTGTACTTCTATCCAATTTGAATTCACTCCAAAACCCTTCCATTCCACCTATTACATTACAAAGGGACAAAGGTGCCAACCTTTTCTGAATTGTCCAATGACTCCAAATCTACACTTAATTATACTTATGCTTCTATAATCATTGAAATTTGAAAATCGACCGTAGCAATACCTAGTATTTTAACATCTGTTATATCAACTTGAATTCTTAAATAATCTAAATTGATGTATTTATTTTTATCGCTTTGGACAGTGAATAGGAATGATAGTATAAGTTATTCATGGCAAATTATGTTTTTTTATTGAATAGAAAACAATCCAAGCGCAAGAGATGCGATTTATTGAAAAGGCATCGTGAATGACCAAACGTGTCAAAAAAGGTTTCTGAAATTTCCAGTCTGGATAATTCTCGCTAGACGACACTTTTCGATCGAACGGAAAAAGTTGAGACTAATACCAATCAACTTATTGAACAATTACCACTACACGACGCAAGTAGTATTGTACGTATTCAAAATAAGCAAATCAAGTGATGAATATTATTTTCTTCATTTTGTTTAGGTTACAGGATATGATTTGTGTTTCCACACAAAACAAAATTTAATAATCTACCATACCAATACTCATAGTAGACCGTATCTAATGTATTCCTTTTTAAAATACCTTATGATAGGCGATACTAAATAGACTGTCATCATCATCATCCTTAGGTCAAACTAACAGTACGGATACCCATGAATCTCTCTCGTCAATCATCTATATTGGTTATTGCCCCAGGCAGCTCTTCCGCATATAACTGATTGGTGTAGGTCTCTTCTGTTTAAACAGAATAAACCGGATATAATCTTGATTGAGAGTTAAGTAAGCGTTAAAATGGAAATTCTTTTATTCTAAAACGTTGGCATGTACAGGATTAGATTGGGATTATTTTTTCCTAAGAACTTCATCCGGAAAACCAAACGGTTAACAATTACCACGTCATAATTACAACAAGGAGAATTAGCAATAAAGAAAGAACATCCAGAAATAGGAACTGATCAATACCTTCAGGATTAAGTTTGTCGAATTTTTCATGACAAATCTTTGGTATCAAATTTATCAAAAATTTTGCTAAATTCTTATCGTATAAATGTTACCTGAAAGGCACTAATAACATAACTTTGCTGGTACATATAATGTATCTGTGAAAATTGGAATATTGAATTTGCCTAAACGATCACAAATTATACCAGAACAACACAATGATTGATTAATTGATTTATGGATCATAACGGCATGTCAACCCGTCTAATGTAACGTACTGAACTCCGAAACATCACGGTACCAAGAAGAGTATGTAACAGAGTATATTTAAAGCACACGAAACACGCACGTGTCACGGCCCTGAGGTACGGGTTTCTTTTAAGTGCGCTTTCCACGCATGGCACTCATGTAAAGGAATAGCTCTCGTCACGGTAGTGACCCTCAATTTGTTTGCCCAAACAATTTACCTTTCTTGGTCGGTCAAGAGTCTGTTTTTACTGCTATCACTGGGCAAGATCGTTGGCATTCCATTGTTTACTTCTATTTCATTCATTGAAGTTTTTGGAGAGAATGATATTGATAAGTGTAATTGCTTGTTTACTATTAAAAAATTACTTGTCGGTTTTAGGAATGAGAGAGAGAGAGAGAGAGAGAGAGAGAGAGAGAGAGGAGAGAGAGAGAGAGAGAGAGAGAGAGAGAGAAAGTAGAAAGAGAGAGAGAGAAGAGAGAGAGAAGATATCTTCCACCAAATGAAATTCCTTAGACTTTTGGTCAACTGTCTGGAAGATACAATCGATTTGTAATAAAAGTTTCAGAACCAAATAACCCCACGGCTAAGCTGGCTTGCCAACTGTCTGGATAGTGTGACGTCAGTTCTTGTCTCTAGCGTAACCCCTTCTGCGTATTTTCGACCTTTTCTAACGTGCGCCCGAACACTCTCCGTCACAATTCTAGCCCCGCCTAAAACATGTATTTAGGTAATATTTTTCTTCCAAGGTTCTAGAATTTTCTGAAACGTGTTTTATTTTCATTGGTTCATTTCACTCTTGCAAGCGTCACTCTGGTTTTAAGATGGTATTTCCGTTTGTTTGAACGGAAGCGGATTTAGTGTAATTATCTGGTCTTAAATTGATCTTCTTTTCAATTAACATATTTTAGTCATCCCACCTTTTTTTTAACTTGGACAATTAATACATTACACTAAATAAATTTTATGCCACATATGAAAATATACATTGTTTCTTTCCTAAGAGTGTTTTTTCTTTCTTTTTTTTTTTAGTTTACCATTTTTCTGGTCACAAAATTATTCATTTTCGATAGGACCTATGGAATAGGAAACATTTTTAAACGGATCTATTTGATCCATAGGTAGACTCACTCCGAGTAAGAGTGAAATGTAACGGAGTGGTACTCCATACTCTTCAGATATCAAGAACTGGAACCTCACAATTAGATGTCGTTTAGTATCATAATCAGGACACCCCATTTTTCGTTGTCTTATCCCGCTTCAGAGAACAAGCCTTTTGTTTGATAAAGTTCATGGCGAAAATTAAGATGGTGACATTTAATTTAAGTCAGTGAACACACAGTATAATAAATGATTTTTTAAATGAATAAAACAGAAGAATTATAAATATAGAAAGACTTAATCGCACTCCTTGTTGAATAGGAAGAATTAAACTGTATCTGTTTTAAATGAGCAGCAAATAAAATGAGTACGAACCGGAAGATGTGTCTTGAAAATCATTTTGAAATTCTAATATAAAACCTACTTGTCTATCCAACTGTGCAATGGTTAGGAAGCTAATCTACCGAATCATACTATATGTCCTATATATGCGAACTTCTGTGACTTTCTACCCGTGATGAAGAGGCTGCCTAAAGACCTACTACTGAAAAGCGAGTTCGGTTCTTACTGGATACCCCATACTTACGACCTTGTGTCGCCATGAACGGGTTGGGTAGATACCTACATTGGATCGTAGGATTATATATGCCAGTAGATTTCATTGTGAGATATTCGGGGTACTTCTTAAACTGGCCAAGATTATATCTCCAAACGACAAAACAAAAGATAAAAAACTTGAAGAGAGATGGAAACAAACGATTGTAGTCGGCATGTGGCACTAACAGGCTAATATGAAAAAAATATAAAGTGGTGACTTTATTGAAAAAATTAAGGGCTAAACAGGGTGGATTAAGAACACAATAATTACCACACTTAATATTAGCATAAGACATAATAAGATATTACGATAATCAAATAACTTTTAGTTTAATCTGACTTTCCTAGGAAAAGGCTGTACAATCTAGTTTTGATAATATTCGGATGGCCACTCCCCATTTTCAGAAAAAATAAATAATGTGTATTACCTTCCAGTAGCTTCGATCAGACTGAATGAAGATTGAAAAACACCTGCCTTGCTTGCTATCATTTTTATTTATTGGTATATTGTTATTATATGGCAGGAAATGTCACATTTCTGTCAGCATGAATCACGTGTAATATTTCACCATTTTGTTTTGATGCGGAGGGGGATTTTCTTCCCATTTTATGTTTGATTGCGCTTATAGTCATATGTTAAATGGACACTGATCCTTTACTAGTAGACTTTGGTATCAGGATTTCGAAACCAATGTCACAACACCGGCAATCTATTGCAAAATTATTTGTACCGAATCCAGATTTAAAGGCCAGTGCGTTTCTTTTTGGTTTGTCTTGGAGTAATTTTTCTTCTCTTCTTTCACCAACGATACGCCCTTCCCCACGTAGCGTTAATTTCCGAAGGAATTCACTACACCGTATCCGAGAATCAGATGTTATACGGAGCCGTATATATGATGATCGGAAAACCGGATAGTTGCACTGAAGAGCACATAAAGTTAAGATGTAAGCAAAAATGAATAAAGAGAACCATAAACTGACGAATATGAATGCACATACGAATTTGTTTACCTGGGGATATTTTTATCATTCCCTATATACTGAATTAAGTTATTCTTATGTAGAATTTATCTTAAAGTTTAATAAGATAGATGAGAAAAGATTAAAAATTTTTGGGGAAACAAAAGGTAAATTTAAATCATAATTTTGCTTGTTTTATTTTTCCATATGCAAAACATATGAAATAAAAACATGTGCGTGCGTACTTCTGTTTACCTGGAAAGGATTTATCAAATAATAATCAAGATTTATTTATGCTCAGATTTATGCAAAAAGAAATGCATTGTAAACGTTTAAACACATATAGGTAAACGAACACACAGTTATACACACCTGTACTTGTTTGTCTGCGTCTCAGTGCGTGTGACTTCCACTTATGTGTTGATTTATATGAATACACACATAGATATATACATATGCAACTACATACAGGAGTGAGTGTGAGTCTAAGTATAGGTTAAACGATGCCCTTAATCATTATATATATGTGCAGTGACAGAAATATGTACAAAATATTATCCCAAACAAATACGCGCTCATGTGTGGCTGTGCATCAGCTTGTAGGTTTAATCTTGATCCCCTCCCCCACTTTCTCTTTCGCACTCTCCTCTCTCTCTCATACACACGCACACACGCACACACATGCATACACACACACATACACCTATCCACACACGAACATATTTACGCACTTGTAAAAAAACTAGAGCAGTAAGTTTCGGATTTTCCCGAGAGAACGCTGTTATCCTTACAAATTAATATTTAACGTTTCACGCAAAAAAAAAAACGGAAAAAAGAAAAAAGAAAATTCGAAATAAAGAAAAGGAGTGAAAAAAAAACAACAACTAATTTTGTAACAAATTTTCACCCGAGAACAAATTTAGAATTAAACAATGTTTTGTTTTTCTAATTTAAAATGAAGCAATGATCTAGAAAATTATAACTTCTCCCCGTGATTAAACATTGGAGATACCCACGGGTAATTAAATATTTTTTAAGTGGGTAAACAAATAATAAAAAGGCGTCGTTACACTATGAACGTAAAATCTACCATTCTTCCCAAAGTCTTAGACAATAATACTGGAATCACGGCTTTTCTACAAAACCATCATTGTTTATTGGACATTACATAATTACTGAAATAGTTTGCAATTTCAAAACACTGCCAGCGATTGGGGTTTAATATTAAAGCTAACCTTAAATTTAGAAGATTTGTTTTATAACATGAAGTTATTTTGGTAAGCATCACTTCGACGTGAAACTAACAGTCAGAGTATAAGTAGATAATATTACATGAGTGATTATCATCGTGATATCTAATGGGATCTTTAAATATGATAACTGAAAACAAATCAGAATAAGATCTAAAATAAACACACAAAAAAAAAAATAATGTCGAGTGTAAATGACAATAATTCAAGACATAATGCATATATTAATACTGTGTTAATTTTAGAATATGGAAGTGGCTTCCGTAGCGTAGTGGCTAATGTGCTGGACTGCAGTATCATAGTTGATTTCAAACACGAGTTACGCAATTACGTTCACTTCCGGACTAATATCATTGGACGAGGTATGAACGCCCTAATTTCCCAGTTATGGATTAAATAGTACAACCACTATTCTTCTATATGAAATGCTTAGTGAGTAAACCGGAAAACAAATCAGGAGCTGGAATCCCTTAAGTGGTGTTATGCTGAAATACTGCGACTACCCAGCAACACCGGCGACACTACCGCTGCCAAACTGCATTGGTTCCTTTCTTTCCTTTGAATCAGAGCAGCTGAGTGGAGAGTGGGATTTGCTGCTGGGCAAGAGCTCATGTTCTATATGATTCAGTTCAGGCTACGTAGACCCGAAAAAAACATTGGACACTACTCCATCGTCTAGGAAGGATACCAACAACAACACTAACAATTGCGTAAACTATAAACTGTTTACTTTTAAAAATGTAAATCAAGAAAACTCAAATCTTAACACCAAACCAAACATCGCTCAATATATTTACATGTATGCGCTCGTCTGTTTTTGTCTGTGCGTTATCAAAAGCCTAATATATATATATATATATATATATATATATATATATATATATATATATGTCAAATATCATTTTTGAAATGTAAAATTACAGATGTAATCAAGTAAAATAAATATTTATTTTATAGGAATAACTTTGTGTCATGCCTATAGACATCATCCCAACACAGAGGTCAGTGATTTTATTCACAACAATTTCGGTTATCGAAAAGTAGGTATTTATCCAACTACTTTGCCCCGGGTATGACCTGACACCAGATCGCAAGTGTGCGACATCCAGCGAGGATTCAACTCGCTATTCAGTAATAATGGATCTGTGAGTTTCACTTGCTAATCATTAAACCACGATGATCGCCATTGGCTTATAGGACAGTTTAATCTATCAGATTCCTAAACCAATTAACTGAATAACACAAGTTTCAGGGCATGGGTATCACTTTATATCTGTTAAAAAGTATAGGTGAGCTGATAGTGACTGAATAGATGATTAATAGTGATAAGACCGCTTTCCATAATAAGGTATTTTTTTGTTTATTCGCAGGTCAATTTGTTGGTTATTTAATGACAACCACATCATTGTAAGTCTACTAGT
>CM042139.1:148749595-148777095 GCA_023376005.1 Doryteuthis pealeii
CCTATTTTAACTAAACAGTTTAATTAGGAAAATTTACCAATGAAAGACGGCAGTAAGGGAAAATAATGGAAGAGTTAGTTTCAAAATTGTTCTATTTTTCAATCATACTCCTTCTGATCAAAATCTTTTTATCTACATTCTTATTCAGTTTCATTAGCCTTTCTAATTTAATGTGATATTTTTTTATAAAATTTAACTAAAATACTTGCACCCGGAGGGTGCATATATTTGCTAGTATATATAATTGACTATTATTGAATTACATTTTCCCAAAACCCAAATAATCTGTGTAAGGTTTTCTCAAATTAATAAGGTGTTATTCAGTTTGCCAATCGTTTGTTGTGATAATGATTTACCGAGTTACATAAATAGTTTAATTGATATGAACATAAATTAATCAACCGTTGGCTGGGGCTGTAGTATATGCCGACAATAGCTGTTGAGAGGAGTAGTACTCCAAGCCCAATAATGGCAACTGTTAGCCCTTTTATCCTAGTAGCTAAGTGGTATGTGACCAGTTCTAAAGTGGTCGCGTTACCTGAAACATTCTACTTTGGCCCTTACTTAGGCTAGACAATTCGATCAATCGGATGGTCACGTCAAACCCTAGCACTTATACGATAGTATTCTTCAAATTACTTTCATGACAAATACCCATCACTTTTTTATCTTACAGTTGCTAGAATGCGATGACTGAGGCTCAACTATTAGTTTATTAATACACACCTAATTATTTCCTCGTAATTATTTCTACACAAGAAGTTGATGAAAATCCTTTTAACTAATTCTTTAATACACATGAAATTAAACAAATTATACACTTAGATTAAAAAACAAACGAAGAAATATATTTACCTTCAGATTGTTTGCTTTGTCATATATACAAAGTAACAGTATTTGTCATTGGATGACACAAAGAGTTTGCTGTTTCATTTAACAAGATTACTGACTAAGATAACTAACATAACTATTTCTTCAAAATATACCACGGAAAGTTAAAGAAAGTTCTTACATAAAAAATCATTATTCTACCAATTCGTTCATACACATGAATTTTAAAAAAGTCATATATTAACAAAACAAACACAATTTAGCATTGAATGACCCACACATGTTGATGTGCCATTAAACACAAATTAAACAAAACATTCCCTATGCATTTGAAAATAAAGGTTGAAAATTCCATATAGTATGCACAGGATAACACATTGAATTTACCTATACCATTTACTCGTATATTGATTTGAATTACTAGTTGTTTATAGTCTATCATTCTAATGTACTTCGTGATGTGTTTTACGTTCGATACGTGCTTGTAAAATGTGTCAAATCCTCTGTACATACATTCAAGTTGGTTGACCATACTGCCTTCCTCGCCGATCTTCGTTTTAAAAGATATCACGCATCCCAGGTAGGTGAACCTTTAAAATGACTTCAGCTCAGATACGTAATGGAATGATATTAGTTGAACTGAAGGATATCATTTTCGCGGTGTTCACCTTCCGACAACAAAGTTCAGAGGTCCACACAAAGAAGTACAAGATGTGATACTGTACACATGATTTATATTCTATAAGAACAGGGTTTTCTTTACAAGTGCTATCCAAACCCTGTTGTGATTTGCAGTCACCTTAGTATAAAACAAGTTACTATCTGAAAGAGAACGTATATATATATATATATATATATATATATATATATATATATATATATAATATATACAAAAGTTGAAAATGGAAGCGAATCCGACGGTATGTTGAAATGAAAAATAAAGGAAATAAAATGTTGAATGGATAAAATAGGATTTATTTTATTTTATATTATTTTACTGTCACGGGTTTTGGCCAGGAATTTATCCATGTATACATGTATTCTATCTATTATTATTTTAAATATAAAATAAAATAAAATAAAAATAATAGAAGAACTAAAAAAAGATTTTAGTATACAAATAAATAATTATTTCTTTGTATATTAAAAAATAGTTTTTCTATTATTGTTATTTTATTTTATTTTGTATTTAAAATAATAATAAATAAAATGCATGTATACATGGATAAACTCCAGGTCGAAACACGTGTCAGTAAAATAATATAAAATAAAATAAATCCTATTTTATCCATTCAACATTTTCTTTCATTAATTTTTCATTTAATATATATATATATATATATATATATATATATACTAGCAAATATATGCACCCTCCGGGTGCAAGTATTTAAGTTTTAATGTAATAAAATATTGTATTAAATTAGAAAGTCTAACGGAACTAAATAAGAATACAGATAAAAAGATTTGAAACAGAGGGAGTATAATAAAAAATGGAACAACTGAAACTTACTCTTCCATCACTCTCGTCTTTCATTGTTATTTTTTTCTAATTTAAGTATTTAGTTATAAGAGCAAGTAAAGAATAAAATGACAGTTATTTTTTCTTGTTAATGGATTTCATTTAAGATTCATTGAAGAGATTTTTGCTTATATTCATTAAAATAAAACCAAACAATTAGAAATCAATAATACTAAGCACATATTTAATAAAATCACATTTTTAATATCAATATGCAAATTAGCTTTCCCGTTCACACTGTAAACCACTATTTTGTTGTATATATAAATATAATTGCATGTTATCAGTATGTAGACATAGTTAACAGTATTAATAATGTAAAACAATTTTATTAATAATTGAGGTTTAGATAAAAATAAAATCATGGAGAATGTGATGGCAATAACTAAGGGAATAGTGATATGAGTAGTAATATAGTTTCGGTTACAGACAGAAAAGCACACAATCTCCATTATAATAAGATATATATATATATATATATATATATATATATATATATATATATCATTGTAATTGGCATTTCAGTCTCGAAAGACTATGATAAAGTTTTTGTACGCCGATGTTTGAAAAACATTCTCGACCACAGATTTTGCATTTGAAGGTTGTGCCTGTAGATGATAATGTTCCGATACTTTGTTGCCGCTGCTTTCTTCTGGACCTCTTAGCTTCATGATGTTGTATCAGGGTGAATTCTGACATGTACAGTCCTCTATGGAGATTCTGCCGCCACCGAGGGCGGTCTTGAGCCAAATTTTCCAAGCTGGTAGGAACAACGCCAAAGCACCTGAGATCATTTTTGCAGACATCCTTGAATCGCAACTGGGGCGACCAATCTGTCTTTTACCAGACGTAAGCTCTCCATAGAGGATGTCTTTCGGGATTCGTCCATCATCCATCCGACGTACATGACCCAACCATCGGAGACGACGTTGTATCAGTAGAGAGTACAAGCTGGGGAGTTCAGCTCTCTCTAGGACTGCTGTGTTAGTGATCCTGTCCCTCCAGGTAATGCCCAGTACACGTCTAAGGCAGCGAAGGTAGAAGTTATTTAGCCGCCGCTCTTGGTGGGAGTATAAGGTCCATGTTTCACTTCCATAAATGAGGGTGCTGATAGCACATGCCCTATACACTTGTACCTTTGTACGGATAGAGCTTGCTGTTATCCCACACTCCTGCTGTGAGCTTCCCAAAAGTTGAGGCAGCTTTTCCGATTCGGAAATTGAGTCCAGTATCAAGTGACAGGTTGTCAGTGATGGTGGATCCAAGGTAGGTGAAGATGTTTACGGCTTCCAGGGTGTAGTTATTGATGGTGATGGAGGGAGTATTTACAGTTCCCTGGCTGAAGTCCTGGCAGGCTTGGGTGAACTGGTCCATGAGTGTTTGCAGGTGCTCCTGGGAGCGTGCTACCACTGCTGCATCATCAGTAAATAGCATGTCCCGAATGACAAATTGCTTAACCTTTGTTTTGCTTTTAGACGACTGAGATTGAACAGATTACCATCTGTCCTTGTGTGAAGGTAGACTCCTGTTGTTTTACCAAAAGACTGGCGCAGAACGAGGAAAAAGAAGATTCCAAACAGAGTGGGTGCCAACATGCATCCCTGCTGGACACCACGACGAATGCTGAAAGGGTCTGAGGTGGACCCATCAAACTGGATAGTGCCTTTCATGTCAGTGTGAAAGGACTGAAGAATGCGGAGAAGATATGTGGGGGGGGAGCCTATTCGTTATATCAACTGGAAGAGACCACTCTTGCTTACAAGGTCGAAAGCTTTTGCCAGGTCAATAAATTCTATGTAGAGTGGTCTTCTCTGTTCTCTACATTTCTCCTGAAGCTGTCTCAGAGAGAAGATCATGTCAGTATTGGACTTTCCTACTCTGAAACCGGCCTGTGATTCAGGGTAAGTCTTTTCTGCGAGGATCTGAAGTCTATTTAGTGCAACTCTAGCAAAGAGTTTACCTGTAATGCTGAGTAAAGAGATACCACGGTAATTATTGCAATCGCTCCTGTCTCCCTTGTTCTTATACAGTGTTACGATGGTGGAATTCCTCATGTCTTGTGGGATAACCCCTTCACTCCAGCATAGGCAGAGGAGCTTGTGGAGTTTTTCTAGGAGAACAGGCTTCCCACACTTTAGGATTTCAGCTGTGATTATGTCACTGCCAGGTGATTTGCCACAGTTTAGTCTGTCAAGGGCAATGCAAGGTTCTTCAGTTGTAGGTTCCTTATCTAGCTCTTCTGCTACTAGTTGTCGCTCTACATGACGTAGGGCTGCATCAGAAACGGTGTTGTCGCTGGCGTAGAGTTCTGAGTAATGTTCTACCCAGCGATCATGTTGTTTAGAGGCTGATTTCAGAGGAGCCTTTTTGCGATGTGATGGTCCAAGCGCCTATTTTATGCCGTCGTACATGCCTTTGATATTACCGGACTCAGCAGATGATTGAATGCTGCTGCAAAGCTGTAGCCAATAACTGTTAGCACAGCGACGTGCAGTTTGTTGTAACTTCTTCCTTGAATCTCTAAGGGCATGTAAAGTCTTGTCATTCGGCACAGATTTGTAATTAATGGAAGCGATATTTTTTTCTTCCAAGATTGATGTAAATACAGAGGCATTGGCTTTGAACCAATCATTTGACCTACGCATTCTTTTGCCAAAAACTGCCAGTTGGTGATGCATAGATTGTGGTATGTGCAGAACTCAAGGAGACGTTGTCCATTCTCATTACTTCTACCAATGCCATGATGACCCAAGCAAGATGGCCAGGAGTCGGGATCAGCAACAACTCTTGCCTTAAAGTCACCAAGAAGGTAAAGTTGATCTTGTTTGGGGATGTTTTTTACAATCAACTCAAGCTCATCATAAAATGCGTCCTTTGTATCTTGAGGGGCGCTAAGTGTTGGAGCGTATACACTAACCAGGTAGACAGGTCCTATCGAAGAGTTCAGGCGGAGGGTCAAAATTCTCTCTGAGCCAGCTGTAGGTGGTACTATTGCTCCCAGTAAAGTGTTCCTGACTGCAAAGCCTACTCCATGCTCTCTGATTTCACCAGGAGGTTTCCCGTGCCAGAAAAATATTTAGTCTCTTTCTTTCAATGAGCCTGACGAGAGAAGTCGGGTTTCTTGAAGAGTAGAGATGTCAACTTGTCTCTTCAAGAGTTCTTTATTGATGACTGCAGTTTTGCGTGCATCTCTTATATCCATTTTATCGTTGTCAGTTTTTCCGGGTGTCATTGTCCTAACATTCCAGCACCCGAGGCGTAATGCAAGTGTCTTAGTTTTGTTCTTTTTTTTTTGGTGCATATGTTTGCAACCCGCTGGTTAGGATAAATCCCTTAGCTACATGCACCCAATGAAGCAGGCAGGTTGTGGTGGGACAGCACCTAATTGGCTGAGGGCTGCCCAGTTTGATGCGGGCGGTAGCTGTCCAGTGAGATGAAGACATCTCTCCCACCGACGGAGGTCGCCCCTGGCGTCCAACTCTACGCCAAACGAGAAAGGGCTTATAACCGGTAACTGCTGACCTCCCGTGCTGTGCCCACAAGACAGTGTAGAAGGGGTCTCCCTCCAGGGCACCAAAAAAAGAGGCTGGGCAAGATGTATGGAGGCCCTGTGTTGCCCAAGTGACAGGGCCCCCTCTCTGCCTGGCTGGCGTGATCCGAAGGAATGGTGAACCAATATATTCGGCGTCAGTTTGGCTCCACTGCCATGTGGTTATCCTCTGGACAGAAATCACGGCTTAGACTTCGTTACGCAGTTCAGTGTGTATATATATATATATATATATATATATATATATATATTTTTTTTTTTTTTTTTTTTTTTTTTTCGAGATAAAATCTTTTTTTTTCAAAAAATCACAGGAACTGAAGTAGTCTAGTCATGGCATTTCTATTTAAATGATTTTTTTTTATTTTGAAAATGATGGCATTTTTTATATAACTGTATTCTCGTGTAGCATGTTTACATGAATGCGGTTTTTTGTTTTGTTTGTACGTGTGCGTATGTTGTCACGCGCGTGTCCATGAAAATGCGTGTTGGCTGTGACAATTGACTGTATCCTAGTGCGGGATTGCACGTGTGTATCTGCGTATGAAAGAGCGTATTTGTGTTTGATGGCCATGTTGATGCATAATATTTCGTGTTGGATGTAATATAAATCAATTTAATCATTTATTATTATTAGTAGTATTATTATTATTCTTTGTTTATTTACTTATTTATATCTAATTCAATATATCTTTTTATATTTTATAATATATATATATATATATATATATATATATATTTAATTTTTTAATTTTCTAATTTTTATTTATCCGGGACAAATGCAGCTGGAAGCAGGATCAGATCACGCACACCAGACAATTTATATCAGTTTTGAGCAAGGAACCAGTTATGTTTCAGCTTGCTAAAAATGAGAATGGTTGTAATATCTAGTCACCGTGTCTGACCTGATCCAGTTGATTTGTATGGATCTGGAAGATCACTGGAGGACATTTTGTTGGACATGGTAGCTTTTCCACGAAATTACAAAATACAGTTTTGCTTACCATGTCAACTTTTATGTCTACAAAAGTGGTATACAGGCGATGTGAGTTTTCTTGAATCAGACAGAGGGAAAAATATATCAGTGGTTTCTGTAGTAGCTGTACCAATTCCCTTTCCAAAACTACTAGAAGAATGTGATAGAGCAAAGGCTGATTCTATGGTACTTTGAGCAGCTTCATTTATCTTGTTTGTTTGTATGAATGGTGAATATAACAGTGTATTTGAAGTCTTGTAGAAGTATACTTAACTAAAAAAAAAAAAAACATGAGTAAATGATTAAAAGCCAAGTGACTGCTTGATCAGGAAATGCATTTTGTCTGTTCATAAAAAAATATCAGTCATTTTGCAAGAAGATATGTATGCAGCTTTGTCTTTATATATATATATATATATATATATATATATATATATATATATATATATATATATATACACACCAAATTTGTTGGTAAATCCTCGCGGTGAGAAAAAACCCAGCAAATAGTTTGATTGTAAAAATATACTACCAAACATCGACCGGGAAGAAACAATTTTTTGTGAAAAAGAAAAGACCAAGATAATCGTACCAACAAAAAATAATCTATTAGTACAATATTCTGGCCAAAAGAAAAAACAATTTTTATGCATATATATTAATAAGATATATATATATTCATACAAAACCGCCAGGAGTCTAAAGCTAATAAGTTAAAAGTGCTCAATACCTAAGTAGAGCAAATAAATCTGATCGTAGCCCTGAAGAGCATTAAGCGAAACTTTTAGTAGGTTCGTCTGACTCATTAGATTTATCTTTATATATATATATATATATCATTAACAGGGAATAATCAATCTATGCAAAGTATGTTTGTATCATTATATATGAATATCCGGTTTTTTTCCCACATGATTTAGTAATATTGTGCAACTTATACCAATCAACAACCCTTTAATTGTAACGTTCTATTAAATGAAATTATTCAATAACAATGACCGATGCCCTCTACAAGTTGTTGCACTTTAGTAATAGGGATTAGATAAAAATCCAACACATTAAGGACTGAGGGAGTAAAACAAACAAAAAAAAAACACTACGTTGTGGCGTTGGTTTAATTTCGCCCGAAAATACATTCGTAAAATCAGAATTGCAATAGCAGCCGCCTCGTTTTCTTTCACTGTGTCTATTTTACTTTTGAAATCAGGCTTCACGTCTTAGTGGCGGGAAAAGCCTCTTCGACAAAAATTCGTTTCGTATTCGGTTAATCTTGATCGTAACGCAGACACTTTCAATTCTCTTATGTCAGTTGCAAAAGAAGCGAACAAAGACAAGCAACGCCTGGCGTCTCATATAAATAAAGTGCTCTGGCCACAGAACTGATTGTGTTCTATTGATCGAAACTGTGTACGCGTTGAATGTCTGTCTTTTCAGCCGTGTATATGCTAGTAACATTATGCCTTATTTGCGTGTTTACTGCGTTTATATAATCTACACACGCTGCACCCTCTTATGAGTTCAGAAATTCATTTGAGTTAGACATGTTTATGCGCCCTCTTCATTGATATTGTGTGAGATTTTACGGAGACCAAGCACAACCTACGCAAGTTTCTTGTACTTTACATTGTGTACAGACATGATTGAAAATTAACCTCTATGACGATACTTGAATATATATATATATATATATATATATATATATATATATATATATATATATATATATGCTGTACGAACACAATCAGAACGTCTGTTATGTTGCTTTCTTCAAGCCACAGCTTCGTAGTCTCCACTGCAATTCTCCAGTTTATGCCTGATTGTTTTTTACAGAGTTCAGGGAGCATTGGGCTGCGACCATAATCTCCTTATTTTGATGGCTGGCGGATATCATCATGATACAAGTTATTTGCTTCCATGATTCAGGTGGATTCCAGTCATACAATCTATATGTCTTCATGTATATAAATAAAGAAGGGTCCAAGCTTTTAAATGATGCGTAGTGTGCGTCAATACCTCCAACCTACGGAGAAAATAACAAAATATAGTATGTCAAATTTTTACCGAACAGTCTGTATATATATATATATATATATATATATATATATATATATATATGTGTGTGTGTGTGTGTGAGTATATATATATTTATATATATATATATAATATATATATATATATATATATATATATATATATATATATGATTGTATGTGTGTGTATATGCCGGAATAGTTTGTCAATAAACACTGCCTAATAGAATGCCTTTTGCGTTCAATTGGAATCTTTGCTTTAGAATTTAAGAGATTAGTTTCGTAAAAATTATGCTAAAGAGTTGATATACACACACACACACCCATATATATATATATATATATATATATATATATATATATATATATATATATATGTGTGTGTGTGCATCGTAAATGTCCAATTGTTTAGTCAATCGAAATAAAAGATTCACGGACAATATTTCTTCTACTAACGTACGGGATATTTCAAATTAGAGTTGAATTCGGTTTGTTGTTAAGATGTGTCAACCGTTTTAAGAATGATGACTGTATTTCCCAATTTCGAATTATTAGCCATGTCACTGAATCCGCGAGAATAATTACGTCGTAATTAAAAATTAATTGCTTGTCATCTTAACAGAGACTGGACTTGGTCATCGTCCACACTTTATAACCTTTATAATTCTCGCTAAATTGTATTATACTGCCGCGTCCATGATGACGTCTTAATTTTGATGGTTTGTTTATGCCAGTAGACATCCACAATTTTCTACAACCGTCTATTACACAAAATCTAGGTCAGTGATAAATCGTCTCTATATACTCTCTTCATGATTACATTAGATGTATATGTGTGTTTTTTTATGTGTGGCTAGGTTATAGCTTTTTTTGTCACTAGATATAGAACCGATAGATTGTACTTTTCTCTACACTCTCCTTGTCTTAACTGTCTAAAAAATGTATACATTGACGAAGGCTGATTTTTATCTGTAAAGATCAGAGAGATAATCTACTCAGCTTACCATTATCAGATCTTTATCGTAGACATCCAGAAACTTCAAGGAATTTTCATACAGATCTGTATTACCTGTTGGATTACCATGTTTTGTTTTACCTTTTCCAAGAGATTAGATATTTAAATACCACGTTTTAACCTTTAACCGGCTTTAAACATATTCAATTCAGCTTTTAGTTTGTGACTCAAACAATTCATTCAATCCGGTTTATTTGCATCTGTACAGAACGATCGAGAATTCTGCCCTGTTGGCTGGGACTGTAGAATACGTTGATTGCACCTCTGCAAAGGGACACGACCCCCTACCAAATGGGTACATCTGTTGGTCGCCGGTGGTGACCCGTGACGCTAAAACACGGAAACCTGTGGCTGGGCAGTCCATGACTTGCAACACTTCGCTTTTTCCCTTACTTGGAGTAGACGGGCGACCAGATAGACTTCCAACTATAAATCTTCTAGTCGCGTAAAAAAGTATCATCTACATGATTGACGCCACCATATTCCTCAATTGCTATTATATCCCTATGTATGTTAGAAGACGGTGGCTGTAGGTCTTGGTGTCCTTAGGATGTTGCTAAACTGCATCTAGCTCAATTCCTGAGCTCTGGGGAGTGTGGAGTACACTTTCGTTGACATTAATCCATGGTTCACTCTAAACTGGAGTCGAAGTAACTTTTTAGGGTCCCATCTATCGGTTAAATAGATTTTTAAGAATGTTTCTAAAAACGAGTTTAAAATATTTTTTTTAACGAGTTGATTTTCTATAGATGAACCGACGAAAATGAACCGGTGACGTAACATATTTATTGGATGAAAACTTTTTTGTGATCTCCTGTCTTCAATTAATCATTATATAATCACTGCTCTGATGTTCACCTTGTAATGATATCTCAAAGATATTTCTTAAGCATGAGTATATTGAGCTTCTAATTAGCCGGGATTTGGCAGTTATTTGACATAGGCATTTGTTCATATAAGAGTCAACCATATCTGTGCATTCTTCTTCATATAGGTGTTTTGAAAATGGTTTGTTAATGTTATTTGAGTCTGTATTTAGAAAGTTTTATTCATTATCCACTCGCAAATAATACTGTAACGTGCATAGATAGATAGATAGATAGATAGATAGATGGGAAATTGGATAACACAGTCCTTCGGGGACTGTGTTTGGTGGCTTCGGCCCCTGGAACCTTTTTGTAAATTAATAGCGGGATCCCAGGGGGGCTTCCCCCCAGGCAACATATGCCCACTTGATTAATAGAGGCAGGGCTGCGTTTATAGGGGGATGCCGACGTGTTCCACGCATTTTTGTACCAGCCATCCTATGAGTTTTGGTTCGTGTGTGGTCCCACATTAATGGGTCCTTGGGTCTGACCAGCATATGTGGGATGCGTGGTAAATAAATTAACTAGATGGGAAGTTAGAAAATATGGGTGCTATATTTGTGAGTAAACACTGCTGAATATCAAGTACTGAGCAGGTGACATGAACATGGAGTCAACGGCTCCAAGTTACTGACAGTTTCTCGGCTATACGACCTAAATGATCAAATTATAAATTCAATAGGGTCACACACGAAAGCCTTAGAAATACTCACCTAGAACACACTTTCTTATTCACCCTTATATATCTGACCTGCAGCCCTATTATTCTATCGGCTTAGAGCTGTCAGAAAGACACGCTTATAGGAAAGTGGTTGACCAATGAAGACGATGCAAAATATGCAACATGACTAAAACATAATGTGGAAATAGTGTACGAGTTATATATAGGAGTCTTAGATTAAAGATGGAGTAGCAAAATTGAGAAGAACGTACTCTATATTACATATAATCTTAATATGTCCAGGAGGTGCTATTAGCATAGTGGTTATCGTGCAGTAAATAGAATCGGCATGTATGTCGTTGACAAAATCTACCAGTTTAGAATATAGAAGTAGCAGTGCCAATTACAACAAATAAAATAAAATAGGATGTAATTATCGATATATTTGATATAAAACATGTACCGTGAAACGCAGCATCCTATAAAATAATGAAAATGTTCCGTGTAATTCCTTCTGGGTTCCTAAATAAAAATTTGTTACAAGAACAGGGATTTTGAAAATTTGTAGATGATTAAGATAAAAGAGGAGCTATACTATATATATATATATATATATAAATTTTTACTTGAAGGCACTTACAACGCATGTATCGCATAAAATGCGTTGTAAGTGCCTTCAAGTAAAAATTTATATATACTTTATTCAGCAACGTTTCTAAATAAACAAACATCCAAAAATCTTATTCACTTCGCCGAAGGGCATACGGTCTGTTTGTTGTTATTATTCTCTCAATAACGCCCCCTTACCTATTTATGGTAGAGGCGTGTAGTATCATTTGACAAGCTTAATTTCGCTAGGATGGTCAGCTGTGTACTGTGGCCGAGGCGATAAAAGTGTTTCACTAGTGTTTCACTGTGTCTGCTGAAGTCCCGGTTTCGATTTCTGTCGGAGGGAAATCGTTAGTATATACCGCTGATGAGACTTAATAAAGTCGAAACAGTCTGTACGGTATTCTACACATCGAGCCATCCTTTGCTGGGATTACACTTGTCAAGTTCATTTTCTATAAGAAAAAATATCGAATTTTATGCGATAAATGCGTTGTAATTGCCTTCAAGTAAAAAGTTATATATACTTTATTCAGCAACGTTTCTAAATAAACAAACATCCAAAAATCTTATATATATATATATATATATATATATATATATTCATCTGACAATCACATATATGTGTGTATATCATTTACATATATATATATATATATATATATATATATATATATATAGTATGAACAAAAAGTAATAAGACAAGCAGGAATGTTTCTTATATGTTGTTTTTATCAACTAGTTTCGACCTTAGGTCATCGTCAGGAGAAAATTATTTGAAGAAATTGTTTATAGATTTTTTGAAAGGGAGCATTATAGAAGAACTATAAAAATTGAAGTGTTTTTGAGGGTTTGACATGCTATTAAAATCCGGGTAGACGAGTGTGTTAGTAGTAGCATGTCCATTTGTTCCGTGAAGAACGTCTATGAGGTGGGTTATTTTTTGAATGCTCTTATATATGTGAGGGAGGGATCATGGGAATTGTGTGTATGACTATATGTATATACATATAAATGTATGCGTGTGTTTACATATGTGTGTGTGTGAATGTGAGTGTGTGTCTGTATCTCGGTACTGTGCGCATGTCTTCTAGATTTTTAATTAGGTCGAAAGTGGCTTGTTTGATGTATGTTGGTCAGTGTTTGTTTATTTAGGTGACATCAGCCCCCCTCATAGTTGTAGACAGTTTTATTGCTCTTGTTAAAATGACGGGTCTGTTTTCTGATTAAAGCCAAACGGATGAAAGCTTTTTATCTTTTTTATCCATCTGTACTCGTGGTTTTCGATTACAGATTTGGTGTCGGTATCTCTTTGGATTCTTTCAATGAGGGTAAATTTTGCGTCTCTGTTAAAGTCATGGTCATCTAGTCGGAAGTGTTGTTCGACTGGGATGAGCTTGCTGTAGTCTGTATTTTTTATTCGGTATCTGTAGTTATTAAGCCTAAAGTAAAATGCCCACTCCGATTTCCCAACGTATTGCTTCTTGCATTTAATACAATCGAGTAGGTAAATCACGTTTTTGCTTTTGCAGTTTTGATTCATGGTAGATTTTAAAGGTTTATTTTGTTGTTGAGCTTGTAAATGTGTCTGTTGTTTTTATTTGTTTGCAGCATAGGTTATTTTTTGTACTACAGGGCCGGCAGAATTTTGTGGAGTTAATTATGAGTCTCATGTTGACTACTTTATTGTTTAGTATGTTGTTACCTCCTATCATTTCTCTGAGGTTATGAGGTCGCCGATAGGTCACTATACCGGGTTCTTGGAAAATGTCTCTTAGTTCAGGGTTTATTTTCAGGATGTTCCAGTGTTTTTTGATTATTTGATTTAGTGGTGGGAGGGTGTTATTAAATGTCGTTATTAGGGGGATGCGATGTGTCTTCTTATTGTGTTTTGATTTTAGGGTTTCTTGTCTAGGAATGGAGATAGCTTTAGCTACCTGGCTATCTATTAAAGTGTGGGAGTATCCACGTGCTGAGAACTGTTGTCTTAGTTTATTTATTTATTGTCTTAGATCATTGCCGTCAGTGCAGATTCTTCTCAGTCTTATTGCTAGTGATATATATATATATATATATATATATATATATATATATATATATATATATATATATATATATATATATACTGTAGGTAGGTGTTATTGAACAACACGGAACATTTCTTTTTTATTATTTGGATTTGGATTTTTTCCAGTCGTCTGGCGATTTTTCGAATGTTAGGATCCAGTTTTCTTGTAGACAAAGTTAGCATGGATCATTTAGAGATATTTTTCTACAAGAAAAGTTACCTATAATTAAATTTCCGGATAAGAAAAACCTTTTAAATAATAGATTTGAATCGATCTGCAATTGTAGACATAGGTTGGGTCGGTCACTAAAATATTGTTAGAACTACATTATTAAATTTAACTAAATAAATTGGAATTTTTTTCTTAAATAGTTATTCCTTTTAAATAGGATAAATACAAAAAAGAACAATAAAAACAATGAATTAGTAATATTAAACCCCTAAAATATAATTAGAATTACATTTTAACTCCTTTTATTAGCTATTATTTATAATTAGAATTAAATTGATAACAATACAGAAATGAGAATTAAGGAATGAATACATGTGTGGAACGATACATTGTTTTTTCTCGATTTTCGCGGGCAGGCCGCACGCAAAGATTGAGCGAAAAATAACGTAGCATTCAACTATTATCATCCGAAAATATATTTAATTTAACTAAGGAATTACACCGAATTAGTTTACGTAGGGTAGGGTCCTGAAGAAATCATTTCAATTTGATTGAAACCATGGTAGACCCTTTATTTTTCCTATAATAATAATGTTATTATATATATATATATATATATATATATATATATATATGTGTGTGTGTGTGTGTGTGTGTGTGTGTGAGAGTGTAGTTGGTTGTGTCTCTCTCTCCCTCTCTCTCTTTCTCTCTCTCTCTCTCTCTCTCTCTCTCTATATATATATATATATATATATATATATATGGGTATTTGTGTGTGGATATGTATGTGCCTTCTTTACTTAGCGTGTTCTATAATTTTGTGGTCTCGTTTATCTCATTTCTATCAGAAATTTTCTTATCGCTAATCTAACTAGAAAAGTGTCGTATTGTTCTGAAGCCTGTTCTTTGATCACTTTGCTACGATATGACACAGACAGCTCAATAAATACATCAAATGACGATGGAAGTACACGCAAACTTCTCGACTGAGTGAAACTGAGACACTTTTTTTTTTTTAGTATTTTGCGTATTTTTATGCCAGCCAAAAATAAGAAGAAAAAAAGAGAAACAAAAAAAAAAAAAAGAAAAAAACAAATTTAAAAATTCAAACATTCATCTTTCGGGCCCGTTCGTCTATTATTAAATGGCTCTATCTTTATAAGACTTGTCTTTCTATTTTTCTTATTATTTTTACATCCTTTGTGCTTTATACGATTATCTACTTATTTTTATTCTTTTTTATACTAACACTTTTATCGTTTCATCTTTTTTAGCATTCTCTCATCTTGAAAAAAAAATTCCTTTTTTATTTAAAATATTATTTTTCTTTTTAAGACTTTTTTTTTTGGGGGGGGGTATTGCTCTCACTATGGAAAATAAAAGTATACTAGTTTGGATTATATTGAACACATTTTGAAGCAATTTCACACTTTAAGTTTTCTCAATCGAAAGCTTTTTTTATTATTTCATAGATCAAACTGTTGTCTTAATGTATGCTTTATGATAAATATCTTTACCAAATAAAATATCCCTCTAATTGCTGATTTAATTATTAGATAATTGATTTTAACGGCATGACTACTCGTCTGGGGTTATTTTATGTCTAGTGATTAGGGAATATCGTATTTTCTATATATTTAAACAATACCTCAGCCATTGTCTAGATATGACACACGGTCGATTTTTAAATCGGAATGGAGCTGGTTTAAATTCAATATTCCTTCTCCTAGACTGGTAACCAACCAATGCTTAAAACCCATATCCCCTATTATTTACACATATCCGAGGAAGATCAAATTGATCTTCTTCTAGGGCATTAACACGAAGAGAAACGCAAACATCGACGTCTAGAATTGGAACTCAGTTCGCCGATTTCGTTTTCTACTCTGATAACCGATACACAAAGTATAGTGTACATTTATATTTACATTTTTGCGAAGTTTTTAAATGTTTCTTGTGGACGGTCATATGATATCTGATATTTCTATCTAATATGAACGATTTCTATACATCTTTAGTTGATCAATAGATAGGATCCTGACAGGTACTACGACTTCACTTCAGAGTGGACATAGGAGTAATGTCAATGAAGGGATGCTCCACATTCTCCAGATTTTAAAAACTTGAGCCTCGCCATTATATGCTGATTGTACCGCTAGAAGTAGTAGCGTTTGAGTATTAAATTAAACTGCATATTATGGTGAGGTTCCAAATATGAAGATCTGGTGAATGTGGAATATTTTAGATCCCACCAATGGGATAATGCGCTAATAGTGTCATTAATATTCTTATTCAAGTCTTTAGAGTTCACCTCTATGATTATTCTGCCTTAATTTTCTTTTAATATAAAACATTGTATAAGGCTTTGAATATTTATCGAAATTCCACGAGTTTCTTGTTAACCCCTTTAATACGATGTCAGTGCATATTCACCGCTATTATCTGGCATTGGCATTGTCCCGTTGTACATTATAACATGTGAAAAACGCGTATAGAACCGATAAACGGATTCCAACATCCGTATGAAACTTATCACGGAAAACATGCATGGACATTCGCACAAGTACGAACAAAACGACATGTCGATAGAAAAAAATGCGAAGTGCTGACGAAAATAAAAGGTAAAGCGTGAGTGAACAAAAGGTAATATAGGATTTCTCCGCTAATTCCTATGAGCCAATATGTTTCTTTGCAAGGAAATAATTCAGATTATAGATGGAACAAATTTTGTGTTAAATATCATATTGCATGATGCAAATCCGTAACAGATTTTGGTAACACGTTTTGAATACAATTACAAGGGTAATTCCAAATGTTAGTACCCCAAACGCTACGGACTCAGGGAAAATTGTTCGTATGGCTATTGGCAACACTGTTGTGTTTGTTGTGAAGTCGCTTCTACCTGTTCCTTTGCCCCATCGCTACCACGCTCAATTTTTGTTTGGCAGTAATTTTTGATAGAGCTCCTGATTGAAGCTACTGTCAAGTGAGTGGTTTGTGAATGCAAAACGCATTAAACGGATTGAAATTCATCGCCAATTAACGGAAGTGTATGGCGCTGTATGAATGTCAAAACCGTCCGCAAGTGGTGTAGGGAAATTGCAGCGAAGACAAGGTTCAACGCTTCCTCAACAACATGGCGACGAGTTGATATGACATGGGCATACAAAAACTGCCCCTGCATCTACAAAAATACATCGACCGAAATGGCGATTATGTAGAAAAGTCGGAAGATATTCAAAATTGAAAATGATGTAAACATCAGCGACAATAAATAATAAAAGTTTCTGTGATTTCTAAATATTTTCGGGAACTTACCTAAGGGATTATCCTCGTATATATAAATGCACATTAAACTGAAAAGAAATTCTGATAATAATTAAACCAGAACTTCTCAAAGTGGGCTATATAGATTCGTAGGTGGGTATGAAGTAAATGTTGACAGGGTGAATGCAAGCATATAAATTTAAAGATGGAAGAAAACAATGAAAAACTAAAATTAAAAATTCAATACATCGGAATTGTAATTTGTATCCATGGTAAAATATATTTAATGAATAAAACTGATATTAAATTGTTAATAAGGAAGAATCCCGCTCTAACAGAACAGAACTGTATATTCTCCTATTAACTCTATACTTATCAAATTTCCCTTACGGTTGTACCAAACTTTCTTAGTATTTTTATTTGTATGATGAAATATTTCAAAAAACACTGTCTATTCACATCTGGATTCAAACAATTCTAATAAAGACCTATTATTATTGTAATGTGAGTCCTTCTGCTCTATTAGAATGAACTAATCATCATTTCCCGAGTGTGGTATGCGTATTGTTATTTATATAAATATATATATATATATATATATATATATATATATATATGTGTGTGTGTGTGTGTGTGTTGTGTGTGTGTGTGTGTGTGTGTGTGTGTGTGTATATATATATATATATGTTATAGTTGTTGTTGTTGTTGTTGTTGTTGTTGTTGTTGATGATGATGATGATGATGATGATGATGATGATGATGATGTGGTTCTGTAAATATTAGCAGTGATTAAATACATTTGGTTTAGTTAGAATCGAAGTCGAATGGATGTTTATGTTTAATGTGTAGATCTTTAAGAATCTGTACATTTTGTTTAATATTTTCTTGTTCTAATATTGTTTTGTTATCAGTAAGAATTTCCCGAAATTTGGAGGTAGGACAGGAAAGCTTTTTTCAAAATTTGGGCTATTGAGCTAGTGTCATGCTTCTTTCTGACACACGCTCAATAGCTCAGAATTTTGAAAAGCATACCTGTCTACATCCAAATTCCGGAATATTCTTACTGATAACACAACTTCGATTCTAGCACTAGCGTACTTAAATGTCTTTAAACATTGCTACTATTTAAACACATTTCTAATAATATATATAAAAATTCATAACTCCAGTATAAATAGAACACCGATATAAGTAGAACACTTACAATTATATTTGCAATATACACTTACCCCAATGATGCCCCGTGAAGGGTCTGAAGGTATTTGGAAACAAATCAGCTAGGGTAAAATGTATAGCCAATTCCAGCAGTATATTCTAACATCCATTCGGTGACTACAGAGCATTCAGAACATAATTTGTAGACAAAACAAATAACTGCGCAGTTCAACCAAATATGCCTGACTGCAGAAATGCTACCTAATAACACCCCCCCCCACACACACACAAACACGCACATACACACACACTCAAACTCACACACACTCACAAACACACACACACACACATATATATACATATATATATACATATATATATATATATATATATATATATATATATATATATATATATATATATATATATATATATATATATATATACCTGTTTTCACCCATTATCTTTTTAATGTTGTTGGCTTAGGTTTTGTTTGGTTTGTTTTTGTTTTTTACTAGACGTTTGTTCTTGTTCACTGGGGAATACGTAACATGAAAAGACTATTCCAAGAAGAGCTGATTACAAACATAATATAATTGTCTCTTATACTAAAACTTCAAATTGCATAAAAATTATTGTCTTGAGCCAGACTGGTGAATAATATAATATTATATTATACAAAAAAAGATCTCTTTTTGATATATACTTATCCAGATTAATCTATTTTAATTTTTATTTTAATCAAAATCAGTACTAAGCGCAATATATTTGCTTAATACTAGATTTGCAAATAAGAATTTTATAAATGCCAAGCATCAAATAATTTTCACCATAAATATATTCTCCAAAGAAATCTTTTAGTCGCCTGTATATTAAAAAGCCCATTATTAAAGAACCGACGATTTTTGAAAATAACGAAACAAGAATTGCTTCTTTATTATGTATAAGAAATCGGGTGGAAATACAGACCATTCATGGCTCGTTCACAATCAGTGGGTTTACTATCTGTTCCCAATCTACTATAATTCTAATCAAAATTAAACGGTCATTGGAAGAAGAAAACGCTGTTTGTACATAGCAGGTTATTTTAGCACCGATTACAAAGGAGAAACTAATAACTCTCTAAAGATAAGAATTTAGAAATATCAGAATCAAACTTCGTAGAAATAGTTTAAGGTATGAAAAGGTTTAAATATATGGAAAGAAAGGAAAACGCACCCCAGCCTCTAAGAAAGAATGTTAAAGTCAGAGACAAAGAATAGTAGTGTAAAAGGAACATTGAAGAAAGCAAATATATGTTGTGATCAAACCAATCGATCAGCAAGCCAAACATAGACATCAAAAGCACATGTAAACCATCAATAAAATGAACAAACCATAAATTCGTTTATAAACACAAGATCTCTGAAATAGAACGGCTAAGAATTCACCAGGTTACATATTCAATGCGTAAGTCTATAGGGAAACGTCGTAGGAGCTTACAGGTAAATTCTATTGAAGGAAAAATACAATGTCACTCCCTTAGAATTGTTTCGGCATTGATATGAAACAAGAGAATAAACCACGAACAGACGGCTGTGATTAAAATGTCAACATGCCTGAAAGAGAAATTAGTCGCACCAAAATATAATATCGCCCTGACGGTGGGTGTTACGCTGACTGCATCTTATGCAGCGGAGGAAGTTGCTTCCAATAATTGAGTGTCCTGGGTATGATAATTAAGTAAAGATGATAGTGAGGTATTACCTCTGGAGATATGTGGAGTTTGGAGTACTGATTTACTGTTGTTACTTACTGATACCCTTTAATCTGATGTTGTAGTTCCTGTTATGTTCCCATCTATGGGTTGAACTTATCTGTTTAAAAATTATTCATATTTGAAAGGACCGAAACAAAAAAAAAACACTGCAGTCATACAATAAGCCTATATTGGTTGATATGCCGTAAAAAAGAATTGAACAATCAAGTGATTAAAATATGATGATTTTATTTTTCTTATTTAAAATATAATAGATAAAAAGTATATGCAACCGGAAACTTGATCTAAAATCATCATGGATAATGTTCGATATACATGGGGATTCAGACATTTGATTTCATTTGAGATATACAGGGTGTTTCAGAACAAAAACATAAATTCTTAATTCAACAATTGCACCAAATATTGTTGAAATAGTATCGTATTTTCATTGTTTGTGTAGAAACTAGGATATGACGCAACAAAACTTTGTCGGTATTTCAATGTATTTACGTGACATACCTTATCGTTTGCGTAAGTCAGAAGTATCTTGATTAAAATGAAAAACATTAAAACCAAAATGTTTGAAGCAGCTAGATTCTTCTAACTGCCATTGCAAATTCAGCTCACAGGAGCTACTATGTCTACGCTGCGAGCGTTATTTTCGTCGAACATATATCGTGCACTTCGTAACCTCTTCAAATAGCAACCAATTGACATCAAAATATCAGGGACGATTAAATAGTCATCGAGTATTCAGGGTTGTTTTTACCCATCTCTATCATTGCTACTCGAGAACGCTCTGTCCAATTAAGGTTCTCCAGGTATTCGTTGCTCTTCCATCTCGATCTCTGTGAATGAAAGCTAGGTCCTCATTGGCTGAAATGTTGCATGAGATTTGTAATAAGCTGAGCAATAAGAGTTCTTTAGGTCTACAATTTCTTTCTATAATATATGGGCTCTGAGACTATTTCAGGAAGAGAAAGGAGACCAAAGGAGAAGACAACACTCCAAAACGTCAGCCAAAAAAAGGATTGCGACCAGAAAGCCTTGTTGAAAGGAAATGTTGACGCTAACTAGAAAACGCTGACAAAAATGTAACGCAGTCAAGAGCCATCAAATTTCTTTGGATATAATGTTTTCCTCTGAAAAATTAAATATCAATTAGCATAAAGCAAAATAAAACCCAACACCTTTCTCACTTATTATTTTCTATTGTATATATTTACATAATCATATTGCGATACAACTTATTCTTTTTATAAACGGAGATTTGTCTCTTTCTTGAAGTTGCAAACTTCTTCGGCAAATCATTCATTCTAACTTCCTGAACAGTCACAAAGTTGATCCACGTTTTGCGCATCTTTAAAAACACAAAGTAGACACATAACGGATTGTCGAAGCAACCAGTAGGAAGACTCATACGATCATTCGAATAATAGGACTACTACTCAAAATTTCATGTTTGATATTTAGGCGACTTTCATCTCAAGTGAATGGCATTTCTATACCTGAAAATATAAAATAAATAAAAGAGTATACATAAAATATGAGTTACGTTAAAATCTGAGATAATTTGAATGCGAATTGACCAAGTTATTAGATGACCAAATTATAACATTTTTTTCTGACACACATTGTATGACGGTTATTTACTAAGTGCATTGGGAATACTTATATTCTGATTTTAAAAAGAAAATGTTTTATGCATAAATAATTTATCCATCAGTAAACCTAGGATTTACTGATACAGCCGTACATGAGAAGTACAAGAGACTGACTGTACATTAAGGAAAATAGTTTATTAAAATGCTTTCTTAATTCAATCCAGACGTTTATCTCTCATCGTAAACAAAAATAGATACATTTTTTCTATTCCAATAAGTTAATGCATTGCGCTTAGTAGTAAATATATCGATTATACATATTTTAAACGCTAAGAATAAATAACGAAATGTACAGAAGGCCAGAGCGCCGACGAAAAATAATATGCAGACTAATGTTTAAATGATAAAATATCTTTCTTTTTTGGAAAAGGATTTCTGAGGCAACGATAACATATATAAGAATTTTAAAAAAAAACAACAACTCAATTCAAGACAACTGGATTATATCATCTTATTTGTGGCTATTTTAAAGAATGATATCTACTTACGATCAAGTTTTAAATTGATATCTATTCTATGAAAGTAAATGACCGGTTACTGTAATTCTGATTGCTTCAAGAGATAGTTAGTTATAATCTAAATAGCAAAAATATAATACTTTGCAAAAGATAATATTGTATTAAGTTATATTATACAGGGTAGGGTAGAAGTCAATAAGTATATTTTCCATTTACAATATTTTTTATTCCCCTATTATGTTTACATCCTGGTATTTTGATGCTGTAACACAGTGACCATATCAAGTAGGAGATGTCACGTAACGGTTATCTTCGTAGAAAATGGACACGCTGAGTCATAATCAAATACAGGACGAGGCTGTTGGCATTCCACATAGAGCGATTACTATTTGGAAAGGCATGAATCACACTTTTATACACACAACTATGAGTGAAAGAGCAAGGCAGACTTGTCTCTTTAACCTTGATATGGTAACCGATCTAGAAGAAAAGAAAAAAGCAGTTGTACTTAGATTTTAAAAAAAGTCGTGGGGATCTGGTCGGATAATTATATACAGTAACAAGGTTTTCTATCTGCAATATTCACAGTCCTATCCCTGAAAATATAATTCCTTGGCACTCCTCATAAAACTATTGTGGCATTTTTAATTGAAGTTAAAGAACATAATCTTCTGCACACCATTACGCGAACTGTTGATGGATTTTATTAGTATATTCTCAAAATAAAAATAAAAATAACTTCTATTCTGAAATATCTACTTTTGAACATATTTTGATATGTATTAAAAAAATCGTCTACGTTTTAGTTGCTGTTTTTTAAGAAAAAGATAATTTCTTAATTTTTTATAAGTTCATTCAAAAAGAAATCAAATGTTATCGTCAAAGTCAATGGAGGAACCTTTTAAATATTGTTTAACTAATACGGCAAATCAGATTAGAATGAATTAGATATCAGGATAGAACGTTCGGCTAGGAACCACAATGCTCCTGGTACAATACCGGGCCTCCCCAACTCAGCGTATGAGTAGCAGAGAGATATGTGGGGTAAAGTGAGGAGCTGATGGTAGGTGTGGCGCTCCACCCCAGACGCTAAAATAATCTCCTTGATCTAGCGCTAGGGAAAATGGGACAGACTCCCTCGGTCTATGGCTAATACCGAACTAGGCCGCCCGACGACTTTACTTACTATTGTTCTTCAGTTAAAATTGCCGATTAGACAACACAGTTTTATCAAAGTGATTTATTTCTCAAAACATTTCCAATTAAATCGCTACATGTTTAGCATTTAGACACAGCACGTTGCCTTTTTTACTATATAAATTTACGGAACCCCTCCGCATGTGCAGAATCTGATACAAGGTCAATTTCTTTTTTAACGGAGTTTAGTAGGTTTGAATTCAAAGTTTTTCCTTCTCCTAGGCATGTTTCCATATTAGTCCAATCTGCCCTACAATTTACCTAAAGCTGAAGAGAGTATAGTGGCTTCCATACCATTTCCAAAGACATTAGTGCTATGCGAAATGCAAACAACCTCCCCGAGTATTTGAACTGGGGCAAATGTGTTGATTTCTCTCGACGATTAATATTACACCTTATTTTAGATTCTTATTTAGTAACTGTAATGATTTTAACGATATAATTGGTTTAAATTAATTATTCGTTTAATCAAGACTATATGCGGCAAAGTAACCAAGACCAGAAAAATATTTAATATAAAACCGTTCAACATATTTTTTGCTACTAATGTAAAAAAGTGAGTACTATACTTACATCCAACCCGTGCTTAAAATACGTTTATTTCGCGGCAGGATGTTGTAGAATATACATGATGTACCACTGGTAGAAACCTAAACTTTTCTTTTACTACCCTATTTCATTGACTACAGCCTCATTAAGATCAGCATTGGCCAAAATGTTGGATAAAGCTTAATTCTTCTGATTGCAGATTTAGGCAAAGGTAACTGGAACTACTAAGTCTATGATGCAGCTATTACTTTCGTCCAACGTATATCCTGCACTTTGTGCCCAATCCAAATCGTACCCAGTCAACTTAACAATGTCATGGACGATGAACCGGTCAACGAGTACTGAAGACCTTGAAATTACTAAACCAGATCACATACAAAGGTTGTAATATCTCATGTATCAATGTCAATATACACATTAGAAAGGCATGGATTCCCATGGGAAATGGTTATCGATCATTTGGAAATATGATCTCTTGTAAATGGTTGCATGATGTAGCCGTATCAGTGCTACAATATGACTGCGCTTCTTGGAATCTAACGAAACACGTGGAGAAAAATTTAGATGGGACTGTACAAAGATGCTGCGTACTGTATTTAACACATCCTTTAAGCAGCAATGTAATGCAATGTCAGTTGCCTCCGATATACAAACTATTCTGGTAAGATGAACAACACATTCTGAATATTTCTGGAGATGAAAGAACGAACTAATAATAGACTGTCTCCTGTGGAAACCAACACATGGACACACTAGTGTGAGTCAGCTAGCAAAAACCTACATTAATCCGCTCTAGACGGATACTTGATGCTGTGCAGAGAACCTCCTAGGTCCTATGGCCGATAGGTACTGATGGAAAGAAAGAGTCAGAAAGATCAGTATTGTCGGCACGGCATGATGATAATCATTAAATGCAATGATTTTTGTAGATTCTAACCCCTAAACAAAAATACGATGCTTACAAAAGAGATATGAAGATGAAAACAATCATTACCATTAGACATTTAATCATAGAATTTATACCCGATGTTCAAATGCTACAAGAAAGAAAGAGGTTCAACAAAAAAGAATGGAATAACATTGCACTCTCATCAAGAGAATTCTACTACAGATTTGCAAGGTCATTTTAATGTCCGAGGCTGTTCACAAGATGATAAAATATCTTCTATAGATAAATGCACCTTGAATGATTGGAAAAAGCTTATGTTCTTCTGAACCAAAGACGAAACTATGATATTTCTTGTGGGAAATGATACAAGTAAATCGTACATTATTATGTATTATTTAATATAAATCACGTTAATACAAATACAATGTAAACGAACGTGATAATTCAACAAACATTCAAGCACATGCAAGCAAGCATAACCCTCCCTTTGTTAACAAAGTTTGGGGACTCTAGTGAATTCATTTCCGCTTAGAAATGTATCAATTAAATATTCTCCTATATTTGACAGACGCTCCTGGCCGCACTGGTAAAAGACGTGGCGAACGAAAGTTCATTCGGGTCTCAAACCCGGCCAGGAATAACTGTTAAGGTATAACCACACTGATGAGAGGTAAAACCTCGAAACACGTGTCTGTGGATTACTTATATATATATATATATATATATATATATATATATATATATATATATATTGTCTCTCATAAAAGTATTGAGATTGAAGCTGTATTTACCAGGATAGAAAGGAACAATGAAAAGTACATAAAATCTCGATTCTTTTTGACACACCTTTTATTTATATTTTTATATATATATATATATATATATATATATATATATATATATATATATATAAAGAAAAATCTTAAGTACCTTTTATATTAACAGGTAAATTATTTCCATATCAGTTTAATCAGACTAATGAAGGTGATTGCTATTGAAAAGGAAATTATAATTGTTAATATGACCTTTTCTTTGCTAAAAGTATTAGTCTCTATATAATTTTCTAATTACAAAAATGTTCTGCTTGGAATCATTTCTACTAACACCTTTTCTAGTATATATATATATATATATATATATATATATATATATATATATATATATATATATATATAGTTCAATGAGAAATCAAAACAAATAAAGTTTTTGCTTTTATTTATTTAATTACGGGAACGGTATTACAACCAAAAATTTCTGTCATTTTTAAAGGAACTTTTCGTATTACCCGATGAATGCTCTAAGCAAGAAACCGCTGGTTGTAATACCGTTCCCGTAATTAAATAAATAAAAGCAAAAACTTTTATTTGTTTTGATTTCTCATTGAACTATCAACGCTCTATCACAGATATTGAGCACTCTTCTAATAACACTGTACGTTGGATTACTATTACTTTTTCTAGTATACTAGTGCCAACCATACACATTAATATACATATATATATATATATATATATATTATATATAATATATATATATATATAATATATAATTCTGCTGGATTTCGCTCCAGGCTAGAAGTAGTTGTTAAAAAATGTCGAGCCTTACTGATCAGACGTAAACGTCGAAACACCTTTCTGTGGGTGGCTGATGCATAGGTGTAGTAGCCCCAACAATTTTGAGTGGTATAATGATTAGAATTTCAGGATATATTTGTTTACATGTATATATGCGTATGTATGTGTGTATGTGTATGTGTATGTATGGGTGTGTCTATGTATACATGTATATGTGTGTGTATGTGTATATGCGTGTTTAAATTTAACGTAATACAATATAACTTATGCAGGTCCACCCTCCAAATAAAGAGGAAATAATACATAATTTGAATTAGTTAAATTATAAGTTACAGAAAACTGGTTCTCTCGGATCTTCATATATGTATGTGTGTATATGTGCATTTGTGTGTCTGTGTGTATGTATATGTATATGTGGGTGTGTGTATGTGTGTATATGTGTATATATATGTGTATGTGTATGTATATGTATATATAGATATATGTGTATATATATGTATATATATGTATATATGTGTATGTGTGTGTATGTATATGTATGTGTATGTGGGTGTATGTATATGTATTTATATGTATATGTTTGTAAATGTATGTATATGTGTGTATATTTGAGCGACATTGAAAGAAAATAAAAAATACAAGGGATGGGATGGATGAAAATAAAATAAATTAAGGTAAATAGGAAAATATTGAAAAATAAACAAAACTA
>CM042139.1:148784595-148827819 GCA_023376005.1 Doryteuthis pealeii
TACAATGCGTGGTGCATCGGAATTTCACCTTGCCTGACCACGGACTGTATTTGATATAAAGGTATTCATATAAGTTAATGATATTCCACTTTATTCTGATCCAGCTTCCTGTAGGAGGCTCCGGGAAATATCAATTTTTGCTTGCCTTCAACTAGCACAAAAGTCGGCTGGTTCTGTGATTGATAATGTGGATAGGTACCTCTCAAAATGATGGTCAGCTGTTGCCTTTTTTATTTCAATTTTCGAAGAGATTTGAAATACGGGGCGTTTGGACTTATCTACTTCGCATGCAAAAACACCACTCTTTCAATGAAACAAACTGCTACCTATAACAAATAAAAAACAGATATTGAGAGCTATGATAAAAAGGAAAATAATAGAAAACCATCACCGTCAATGGATAGGTTGGTTATTTTGTTTTACAGCATATGAATTCTTTTCTGGTCATTTAATGCTGAATAAAATCATTTTGATAAAGAGAACACTCAAGTTTGTTACTATAACTGTACATCGTCACCCAAGCGTTAAGGGTTCTCATCGCTGCTTAATTTCGTTGATCTAGCAATATCCTGTTCTGTCAGCGTGACTTGAGCGTAATCATGAATAGATAGATTATGTAAGAAATATTGAAGCATCCGAAATCAAATTAGAATCTATAACATCTGCTCGGCTAACATAAAGAATAACGGTTCAATTCATGTGCCTTATAATGAAATAGACCTAAATGGGGAAGTCGGTGATTGTGTAGCTCCAATGTTTCTAGGGTTTTGCTTATGCTTTCTGTTATTTTAATGACTAAAATATCCATGCATTATAAATATTATTAACCAATAAAACCCTGAGTTTTATTTGATTATTGTATTGCTAATCCATGAGAACTTGATTTTTTCTAAAATGATTTTTTAAAAACTTTTTCGTGCCTAAGAAAATTGCTTGTTGATTCAGAAATAAAATGTAATATTTTTATTTATTTCTTTTTTGAGCCCTAAAACAAAAGTAACAAAGAAGCTAATAACTATATATTAGCTTATTTGTTGGTGGAAATAGTTTCTTTCAAAAGAGTTTTGACTTTCACTGATTAAAAATGGATATATTTAATCATATTTTATTCTAAGATATATGAAAATAATAGTATGTGGGTATCCACTTTTTTATTTTATCCATTTTATTTTAATCGCTTGAATGTTTTTTTCTAAAACTTTTTCGCACGTAAGACAATTTTAAATTCAGTTTTTAAATGCTTGTTGAGTTAGAAATAAAATGTAATATTGTAATTTCTTTCTTTTTTGAGCCCTAAAACCAAAGTAACAAAGAAGCTAATAACTAAACGTTGGCTTATTTTTAGGTGGGTTTTATGTATAGTTTCTTTCAAAAAAGTTTCACTGATTAAAGATGGAAATATTTTATTCTAAGAAATATGAAAGTATTCGTAAAAAACATCGATAAAAATGTTTTCATTTAATTTTTGTTTGTTCGTATATGTAATCTTTTTCGTATTACAATATTTTTTTTACATTTAAAAAGATACTCTTGGTTTGAAAAGTTGATTTCTTTCGTTATTTATAAAAAAAAACAAAAAAACAAAACCGTTCATACTAAATTACAAAACTATTACACTCAAAATAATGTTAGTTTTTTAGTAGAATAGACCAACTTCTATTAAGAAGGTCAAACTAACGATTTTCGGAAAGCATCGTATAGCTGCTGCTGCTGTTGTATCAGCAGGGGCTTATCTCGAGTAGCTCATATAGCCAGCAAGCAAGCTCCTGCGGATAAAACAACAACAGCAGAAGCAGCAGCAGCAGCAGCAGCAGCAGCAGCTATACGTTGCTTTTCGAAAATCTTTTGATTTTTGTTTAATTAATAAATTATATGCCTTAATCAGAAAAAAACAATAACCAAAGTCGGTGTTTCTTAGTTGGAAGGATATTAAGGTGTATGCAAGATTTCGAATCTGAGTGACGTCTCTTTTTGAAGTTATAACTCGACAGATACATACTAAACTTTCTTATATATATATATATATATATATATATATATATATATATATATATATATAATGAATAGTGAATGAAAAAATGAGAAAAGTATTTGCATGAAAAGGTGCTCAATGCTAATAAAGCAGAAACTTGCGAAATTGTAGGAATATTCCTACTTTCGGAAATAGCTCACGATTTCAATAAAGAAAATTTGGGAATTTATCGTGATGACGGTTTGCTATATTTAAATGATAATAATAACTGTAATATAGATTGTGCAAGGAAAAAATTAAAAAAAAACTTTCAAAAATTATAATTTAAAATTAGACATAAAGTCTAATTTGAAAACAGTTAATTTCCTGGACGTAACTTTCGACCTAAACAAAGGGACGTGGAAACCGTACAGGAAAGAAAATAATACACCAATATATATTAACATAAAATCAGACCATCCTCCAACAATTACTAAACACATTCACAAGTCTATAGAACATAGACTCGCCACTAATTCCACCAATGCCGATATATTCAACAAATCAAAAACGATATATGAAAACGCCCTAAAAAACAGTGGATTATACTCCAAACTAGTATACAAAAATAATAACAACTATGAAAATAATAATAATGATAAATCAAGAAAGAGAAACATCATTTGGTTTAACCCCCCTTTCAGCAAAACCGTGAAAACGAATGTGGGTAAAATATTTTTCCAATTAAGAAAAAAAAAAAACACCTAGAAATATCGCCTGCATTAAACAAACTCTTTAACAAAAACAATCTCAAAATAAGTTATTGCTGCATGAACAACATTAAAAACATTATCGATAAACACAACTTTAAAATATCAAATGGTAATAACAACAACCAGATTAATAGATGCAACTGTCGCCTTAAAAATGAATGCCCACTAAGTGGCAATTGTTTGGCTAACAACATCATTTACAAAGCCACAATCAAGGACAATGTAAATAACAATGAGGAAAAAACATACATTGGTGCCACTGAAAACAATTGGAAAAGTAGGTGGTATAACCACAATTTAAGTTTTAACAACAAAAAATATGAAAACAGTACCACCTTATCCAAATATATATGGCAGATCAAAGAAAAAATGGGCAGAACACCTACAATAAAATGGGAAATAATAAAAAAAGCCCAGGCATACAAAGGCGAACAACGTAAATGCGATCTCTGCTTAGAAGAAAAGTTGTGTATATTACAAAATGCAAGCAATAACTTGTTAAATAAGAGAAGTGAACTCGTTTCGAAATGTAGGCATTTGAACAAATCTTTACTGTGTCACTTACCACCTGACCCTAATTGATCCCTGAATTTTCGCTCTCCTTTTATTTATTTAAAAATAAAAAAATTCATCTGAACACCGCGTACATTAACACCAATGCAAGTTTGTTTGATTATAATGTTTTTTTAAATACAAATTTAACGTCATAACATTACATCACGTGAATACAATCCACGTCACATAAACGTTAAACAAGTCTCAGTTAAAAAAAACAATTTTTAGCTTTACATTTCCCATCGCGTGAAAAACGCTTCATATAAACGCTAAAAGATTTGATTTTTAACATCTCAACCATTTCACGACTGGTTTTTGACATCTCAACCACTGATCTCATCTGATGATTGGATTACCATGAAACTAAGTTATGAGTGTGAAACCATAATATTACCATTGATTATATATATATATATATATATATATATATATATATATATATATATATATATATATATATAGGATGTGCTATGGGAACGATTGCAGCTCCCTCATACGCAACCATATAGATGGACAAATTTGAAAACACACACATCTACCCGAAAATTAAAGATAACTGCCTCTTTTACGCAAGATATATTGACGATATATTCATGATATACACTGGCGGAGAGGACAAATTCAATAACTTTATAAACGACCTAAACATGACACACGATTCCATTAAATTTGACCATGAAAAAGATAAACAAGCAATAGCATTTCTAGATATTCTAATATATATATAGATGAAAACAGACAACTTCAAACCACATTACACACGAAACCAACGCATACTCACAACTACCTTCACTACAAATCATCTCACCCAAACACCTCAAAGACAGTCTCCCCTACTCACTAGCTATAAGACTGAGAAGAATCTGCACCGACGACAATGAGCTAAGACAACAAATAAATAAACTAAGACAACAGTTCTCAGCACGTCGATACTCCCACACTTTAATAGATAGCCAGGTAGGCAAAGCTATCTCCATCCCTAGACAAGAAACCCTAAAATCAAAACACAAAAAGAAGACACATCGCATCCCCCTAATAACAACATTTAATAACACCTTCCCACCACTTAATCAAATAATCGAAAAACACTGGAACATCCTGAAAATAAACCCTGAACTAAGAGACATCTTCCAAGAACCCGGTATAGTGACCTATCGGCGACCTCATAACCTCAGAGAAATGATAGGAGGCAACAACATACTAAACAATAAAGTAGTCAACATGAGACCTATAATAAACTCCACAAAATTCTGCCGGCCCTGTAATACAAAAAATAACCTATGCTGCAAACAAATAAAAACAACAGACACATTTACAAGCTCCACAACAAAACAAACTTTTAAAATCTACCATGAATCAAACTGCAAAAGCAAAAACGTGATTTATTTTCTAGATTGTACTAAATGCCAAAGACAATACGTCGGGAAATCTGAATGGGAATTTTACTTTAGACTTAACAACTACAGACACAGAATAAAAAATACAGACTATGATGAGCTCATTCCAATAGAACAACACTTCCGACTGGAAGATCACGATTTTAATAGAGACGCCAAGTTTACGCTCATTGAAAGAATTCTAACAAACACTGACACCAAAACGGTAATAGAGAAGCACGAATACAGATGGATACAAACATTAAAAACCTTTCATCCATAGGGCTTTAATCAAAAAACAAGTCCTCTTTAAAAGTGGATAATAAAACTGTCTACACCTACGAGGGTGGCCGAGGTCACCAAAATAAACAAACACTGACCACCACACATCAAACATCAAACAAGCCACTCCTGACCCAATTAAAAATCTAGAAGTCACACGCACAGTACCGTGATACAGACACGCGCCCACACCCACACAGTATATGTACACACACACATGCATATACATGTATACACACACATACACACACACCCACACAGTATATGTAAACACACACATACATTAAATGTATACACATACAATCATATACATGTATACACATACAGTCATACACACAACGCCCATGAACCCCTCCCTCACATATATAAGACCATCCAAAAAACAAACTACCTCATAGAGGTTCTTCACGGAACGAATGAACATGCTACTATCAAACACACTCGCCTACCCGGATTTTAACAGCATGTTAAACCCACTATAACACTTGAACATTTATAACTCTTCTATAATGCTCCCTTTCTAATAATGTATCAACAATTTCTTCAAATAATAAATTTTCTCCTGAAGATAACCGAAGGTCGAAACTAGTTCAGATTAAACAACATACAAGAAATATTCCTGATTGTCTTAATAATAATTTTTGTTCAGACTATATATATATATATATATATATATATATATATATATATATATATATATATATATATATATTTATTTATATTAACTAATACAAATGAAAAGTCTGTCTAACCATTGGTTTCTGAATATATATATATATATATATATGTATGGGGGTGAAAACATCAATTTGATAAAGCTTTTTTATGCTGTTCTGCTGGGAAAAAAATTACCACTTGTTTGATTTATGAAAAAGCTTATCTAAACGATATATATATATATATATATATATATATATATATATATATATATATATATATATATATATATATATAAGGATTGTCGTTACACTATATGTCCCAGCAAACATATCCATGTAATACTTCTGGAAATTGACATCCAACCTAGTTTTCTACCATTTCAAACAGAGCACGAAATGTTATTGTTTAATGTACGTTGTGGAATAATTGAGTTGGATTACTGGTTCTTGGGATTAGTGTTGTTTTCTTAAACCATTGTTGCTATATGCTTGAACTTCTTAGGCGATCGAAGGTGCTTACCATATGCGCTGAATCCTTTAGACACTGATATTACGAGTGGTTTACTGTCTATTATCTTAACATCATAGCACAGAGTTTGATGACATCGCATTTACAATAATAACCCGAAGCTTTGAGACACTGCTAATATATTAATATCACATACATCACATATACAGTGGTACCTTGACTTCCGAGTTTAATTCGTTCTGATCGTAACTTAATTGCTTCGGATATAAAATCAATTTTCCCAATTGAAATAGACTGTTATTAAAACGAAGCTGAAGGTTATTCTTTAAGTTGATCATTTCCTGTTGATATGTCTTGGTGGAGATAATGAATTTTATCCATGTTATAGGCATTAGGTGATATTTGACAAAATTCTGTATGGAGTGTGGTAAGTGATATCAGTTACCTTCCAGTTTTTCTCTTTAGTATATACAGATGACTTGAATCCAGTTTTTTACAAAAGCTATCAACTGGTTAAGGAAATAATACTGATTTCTCTAACTAGTGAACACTAATTCTTTTAATTCATGATCTGTACTGAAAATCTAATTGAGTTCAAATGGGTCAGCAGTTATTGAACGTGTTACCTTCAATATTGTGTTGGTGATGACTATTTATCAAAGCTATATATGTGATTTTAATAGGGATGTGCCATCATCAGGGGTGATGTATTCCAGTTTATTCAAATTATATTAATGTGGAGGCTGGAAGGAGAAGAATTGATGGGAAAGGTGCTATAGGCATTTTAAAATCTGTGTACTGCATTGAAAATTAGTTTTGTTTAAGGATGGTTTGTATTGTTTTATGTATAAATCTTCTAGTATTTGGAGTTTTTTAAAAGTTTTTTTCTTAGTGCAGAATGTGTGTATTTTCCGTTAGAATATTTCGGTAATTAGAGTGGGGGCATGAATGTCATTGACGAACAAATCAAACAGACCATCCAAAAAAATAGACGCTAGCCACAAAGAAAAACATACTACAGCAAATACTTCTTCAAATAACATTTAATATCGCAACCAGATGCACAGGAATTACAAACTTGATGAAATAGCACTAAAAAAAATGATTCGGAATAATGTTACTGCAACCACGCCTGATTATAAGGTAAAATTGATTATTTATTATACAAAATTCAAAACAACTAACCTCGTTGTCCGCAACAATTCCTCTTCCCAGACAAGTCGGCTTAATGAGACCAATGTAGTATACAGATGTATATGTCCCTTAGGAGATTGCAGTCTCCCAGAAAATGAAAATACCTGCATCGGTTTTACCTAAACGACATTGTCACGTCGTCTAACTCTCCATTTAACAGATAATAGCTCCATTTCGCAACATCTAAAATTACATTCACTCTAATTACCGAAATATTCTAACGGAAAATACACACATTCTGCACAAAGAAAAGATAAACACAAACTCCAAATACTAGAAGCTTTATACATAAAACAATACAAACCATCCTTAAACAAAATTAATTTCTAATGCAGTTCACACATTTTAAAATGCCTATAGCACCTTCCCCATCAATTCTTATCCTTCCAGCCTCCACATTAATATAATTTGAAAAAACTGGAATACATCACCCCTGATGATGGCACTTCGAAGTGCCGAAAGTACTCGGGACCTGAACTTTGGTGGACTAATCCACGAATTCCACACAAATATTAAAAAGTTGGCCAGAAAACTTGAAAAGATCACAAATAAAATTGTTAAAGAGATGTGTCTTTTGTTTAATTCAACATGCATATATATATATATATATATATATATAGAGAGAGAGAGAGAGAGAGAGAGAGGGGGGGAGAGAGAGACAAACACGTATGTGCGTGAGTCATATGATTAGTTGCCAGTGAGTGCATATATGTGTGTATGTTGAATATATGCATGTGTGTTTATGTATGTGTACATAAATCTCTGTGTGTCCTATGTAGGGTCGCTGGCGAACGAGGCTCCATTTTTGCCAGAGATGAATACTAGAGGAGGGAAATGCGTGGATGAATTCAAGAGTAACTCACCGCTATACATAACGGAATAAAACTTGATGTCACTTTCCAATGTGCTTTGCCGTAATGATAAGCGGCTTATACACTGCTTTGAAACCAATGTTAACAATTTTTTCATAGTACGTCATAATATACATATAGTTCAGATATGAATTTATATAAGCACTTTTTACCTCTTTCAGTCTAATTTTTTTAATTAATTTGAAGATTTCATATCCGGTCTTATTGATATCGATATCTGTCTCATTGTTTTGTTTTCAAATTTCTTTTTTTTGCGTTTATTCTTTACGCCAGCACACACGCACAGATACAATTTTAACAAATAGTATCGTTTGCACGTTTTCAACTTGTTTGTGACGTTACAGTTTTTAAACTTGATTTCTTTACATGTGAATATGCATGTTCTAAATTCATGTGTTTTATGCTCTGAGTATCGTTGTTTTGTATGCGCATTTATGGGTACATAAATGTTCTTATATTTTTGTTAGAAATTTATAAATGAGTTTAAAATTAATTGCATGTTTACATTTGAATATATTTTCGCTTCTTTTATTTATTAGTTTCTTCCGTTTTTTTTATTCTCTTATTGCCATTTTTCCTCCACACAGTGTTGGCATTTATTTTTGAGTCGTGTTGTTTTTTAAAAAATTATTTGCTATTTTATATTTAAGATTTGCTATTTTTTTTAGTTTCCAGAAATATTAGAACGTTTTCTGTAGTTTTTCATCTGTAAAGGATTGTCTGTGATTATATAAACGAAATTATTTTGTTTTGGCTAATTGATGTCGATTTAAAATGAAATACCATGCATAATACAGAAATTAAAATAAGAAATTGGTAATCAACTTGAGCCAATAATATAAAAAGTAAGCCTTTATTCAATGGAGAAATATGAAATAAAAATATAAGATGTTTAAAATTCTTATTGTATTTAATAAGCTGTTGTATCGGATATCTATGTTTCGATATAACCGATATTATCTATTCGTGTCTTAAGTAACAAATTATCGAAATATTAGTTGATATTTTAATCGCATCCTATATAGATATACTTTATCAAAAACAGAAGTCTTAGGAAGATTAGAGGTATTATTCTTGTCATAACTTATTTATTAATAGGATTAATGTTTATTTAATTGATGTTTTCTTTCAAATTAAAATAATTATTAGAAACACATTCATCTTTAGAGACAACGAGGAACAAGATATCAAACTACTTTAGCAATGCAGAGCTTTCGCTTGGCAAATCTGTCCAATGTAAGATCACATTCATTTTAAATGCCTCCATGTGTCCCATGGGACTTAGTTGAATCCCTTAATATAACTGCTTCATATAATAAAGCTGCGAATATGACCCCATGCTTGATAATACTGTTCTGGATGATTCGTTTATCTTTAGAATATATTTAATTCAACTCACACAACATTGATCGAGAGGAAGTAATATCTCACTATCAAGCGTTATTCCAATGCCTACGCATTGCAGAGACTATGAAATAACGCTTAAGAGAGATGTGACCCAATGTCCTTTGAATAATAAAGCTGCAAAACGTGATATATATATTATTTCAAAATGTGCATATTTAGAAAAGGCCTTGATTCCAGTCAATTACTCAGTAATAGACTATGATCCAAGTGTAAACGAATCATAGATGTTATAAGCATATACTGAACGAAATACAATATCAGAAGTTAAAATATCTAGGTAATCACCCAAGGGAATGCCTGAGATGAGTATGCATGTGAAGAGTTTTGCTTTTATTCATAATCTCAAGATTAAATGTCAAGATGTGGTGAAAATATACACTCAACTTGGGTTTAGGAAAAGTAGAAAATACAAAAAATTATAGAACATATGGAAATCAATAAAGAGTGAGACTGAAACCAAAAACAATTTTACATATGTGAACCCTGTTCAATCAGAGTTTTGCTTTCTTTCTTAAATGACAAATCAATTATAGGGGGTTATTAATGCCAATGTCATCCTTGTAAAAAACAGTAGTTGTTATTTTATCTGTAGCTGGGGGATGAGGGGACTCATAACTTTCCTAAGGGTATCAGTCCACAAATGAATGTAATAGAGAGACTGGAGTTCGACCTCGCCTAGTGAATTGTCCCAGTCCAACACGCCATGATAACTCAGCCCCACCCCCTAATTTCAAACATGTACCTTAATTTGAAAAAAGACCCGGACTAGTTTTTTGAAGATATAGTGGAATAAGTAAATATCCACCCCCCCAAAAAAAAAAAAAAAAAAAAAACGGCTATTATTAAGACAGAAGTGAGAACTATTCCAAACTTTTAAATCTGTATATTCTGAATGAGTATATCAAAATGTTTCATATCATCAACTATTTGTCAAGAAGGAAATATATTAATGTAGATTCGACGGTACGCTCAATCGTGCATAGGGTGGCAGTAAGTACGAGTAGCCCATATGAGCAAGTTAAAACAAATGTTCTGGGCTCATTTCTGCGCATATCTTCAATCACAAATCAAACGGAATGGATCAATTTATCTTAGGTGTCATGAAACGAAACGAATCACTCACATTATATATACTAGCAAATATATGCCCCCTCCGGGTGCAAGTATTTAAGTTTTAATGTAATGAAATATCGTATTAAATTAGATAGGCTAATGAAACTAAATAAGAATGCAGATAAAAAGAGGGAGTATAATCGAAAAATATAACAACTGAAACTTACTCTTCCATCACTCACGTCTTTCATTGTTATTTTTTCTAATTTAAGTATTTAGTTAAAAGAGGAAGTAAAGAATGAAATGACAGCTATCTTTTCTTGTTAATGGATTTCATTTAAGATTCATTGAAGAGATGTTTGCTTATATTCATTAAAATAAAACCAAACAGTTAGGAATCAATAAAATTAAGCACATATTTATTGAAATCAATTTTTTAAATATCAATATGCAAATTAGCCTTCCCGTTCACACAGTAAACCGCTATTTTGTTGTATATATAAATATAATTGCATATTGTTAGTATGTAGATATGATTAACAGTATTAATAATGTAAAACAATTTTATTAATAATTGAGCTTAAAATAAAAATAAAATCATTGAGAATGTGATATCAATAACAAAGGGAATTGTGACTTGAGTAGTAATATAGTTTCGGTTACAGACAGAAAAACACACACTCTCCATTACAATAAGATATATATATATATATATATATATATATATATATATATATATATAGAGAGAGAGAGAGAGAGAGAGAGAGAGGGGGGCAGACAGAGACAGTGATATGTAGATTATTTCTAGATTGTAGAAACATGCATAAGTTCGTAGTAATGATTAAACCTGTCATCTCAAAATTATATGATATATGATGATTTATTCTCGTTGAGTTTAAATCACAATAATACCAGATTAATTTATAGAGTGTTTTTACTCAAAAAGCAAGATATGGCGATAGTAAATGTGTACTTATATTTACTTTGTCATTAATTGTTTTATTTTTGGAGTTTCATCCAGACATACATACACACAAAGGGCCAGTTTATCTCAGTCGGTAGAGCACCTGCCTAGGAATTGCAAGGTTCCTGGTTCGATAACGGTCCCGCCAACTCAGCACATTAGTAGCACAGATTGGACAATCTGTACTGTAAGGTAGAGTTTACAGCGTTGGTTGGTTTGTTGGTTGGTTGGGTTGTACGGAATGTCAGCCCATTGGGTCTTTTTATGCCGAAAATGTTTTCGTTTTAATCATTCTTGGTGGGTATTCAAACTTTTTTAAACTCAAATTTAAACACAATTCTAACTAATGTTTTTCTATTTTACCCATAGATGGACCTTTTACAGTTACTATCCCTATGGGTCAGGGTTGACCTGTGAGTAATAATGATGAAGGTGTAATCCACATTCTCTTGGGCTCCAGAATTGGAACCTAATCATCCAGTAGTTTAACGTCATGCCCAGGACATTAAAACTCTCATCCACCGCTTTCTAACCCGTATAGGATAAAAAGGGGTTCCGGATGCCATGAGGGCAATAGGGTTGGGACAATAGTGTAGGTGCTGGGGTTTGACGTGACCAGCCGATTGATTAGAGGAAGCCTTTCCGACCGCCTGTCTAGTCTAAGTAAGGGCCAATGTGGAGTGTTGCATGCTATGAACTGCTTAGCCACCAGATTTCCCTCCTTAAGCATCATGGGTTACTACCCACGGCCAACAGGTGGCTCCATTGGGTGATCTTACTCCTCTGCAGAGGTACAGTCGATGTATTCTACAGCCCCCAACCGACAGGGCTATACAACGTTCGTAATTCCCTTAGTCATATTTAATAGATTAAACGTATTTTCAAGTAAGATTTCAGGGAATGACGTTTTAGAGTTTGGAGATATCAATATTAATTACTGCATGTTTTTGAGCCTCTTTAAATTCTAAAGTCATTATGGAAAAGCTTGTACTTTTAGCATTGAATATGTCATTGTTCAGTTATATCGTGACAAATGACATGATCCTAAAATAGTTGGATCCAATAAGAACAGTCCCCAAGAATTAGTTTCAGTAGATTACCTTAACATATTGTTTGTCTATCTCCCAATGATGATTAAAGAGCTCCGTGAATTAATGTCTACAGTCGTTGTCAAAGAAGTAAAAAAAAATTGCTGTCGTACTTCTACAAGAATACTCTGCACGTTCTTCAGATCAACGGATTGACTTATGCGCTTAGTGACGGTCCTTAAAAATGATATGCCTGTTGCTTAGGCTAAGAAAAGAATATCAGAACCGTAGAAAAAAACCCGTCATGAAATACACAAAATGGTATTTTACAAAAGTCATTTGCAACTTAGAAGTATTTCATTATTATTCAGGTGCTGGGCGACATCGTAATAGGCAAGTTCAAACTCCAAATTAATTGCATGACTAAAAGCATTTAGAAGAAGCAGTTTGAATACTAAACGACAAGATGACAACCAGATAAGCAGTTAGAAGAAATGAAGCAACAGGTAAGTCTCAAGTGTCTGTCTCTGTCTCTGTCTCTGTCTCCCTATGTATTAGCCGAGTTTCCTCTCTCGTTTATATACCCCATGTATGGTGTACGATGACAATGTGGGCATATAATAGGAGATTGACTATCGATTTCAGTAGATATTCTGAACATGCCGCTAAATACTCTGCTGATAATACACCAAAATATAATGCCGGTTAACATGTTGGAAACTATTTTTTAACAGCTTGCCAATATAAAAAATAGATAGAAAATTCAATGTTCATTTTAATATCATAATAATATGACACTTTAACTCATTGCCTACTCAATTGTCCCCACTGATGGACAAAGTGTCGTTGGTATTTTTAACCTGTATGATGGGCTATTTCAAAGTTCCTTACCTATTCACCTTAGATCACATTCTATTCAGATAAAATCCTATTAGTATTGTAAACTGAGTCCTTCTTCTCAGTTATAATGCATTAACATCAGTTTGTGTACGTTGTTTGGGTGCGGTGTTTTAAATAAGGCAAAGAATTAAAATATGTTGTGTGCTAAAAATATGATAATTGGGTGCGTGAACAATTAAGCTTCATCGACAAACAGGCACTGTTCAACTGTTCGTTAATTGTTGTATGGGGTAAAAGTCGATTCCGAATGAAATAAAATCTCCAAGATGACATGATGACCAATCTCTTATGAGTGAAACATCGTTGGATATCTGACACATTCGTTCATGTCTAGGCCAGTGTTTTGATCCCTATGGCTTCAAAGACATACTTCGTGTTTGTTTTATAAATTGCGTTTCTAATGGTATTGGCAACACTCAGTGGACAAGGCAAGTCATTCAAAGCCCCAGAACAAGTATTATCTTACTTTCAACATGATCTATTTATATTAAATAATGCAATTCTTTTTCTTTTTATATTCAAATCAAAACAGGGAAAATTAAGAAAATAAACATGTAGTTCCGAGCGAAACATGAAAAGGAAAAATCAGAACATGAGGGAATCTTTTAGAAAGAAAAGATCACAGGTGAATATGTTTGGTTACAATTGATAAACTTAAAGACTATGATACGAAAACATGCAATTTCGATTTGAGAACAACATATAAAAAATGTATATCGAAATTTGGACACCACTGCATTTTCATTAAAAACTAAATCTAAAGAAGAAATAAATAGTATTATATTGAAAGGCATGAACGCATTTTACATTAGACCAAAGAAAGAAAGAAAGAAAAAGAAAGAAAGAGGAAAACAGAAAGAACGAACGAAAGAAAGAAAGAAAGAAATAAAGAGAGAAATAAAGCAATAAAAAAGAAAGACACAAACAAAGACGAAACAAAAAAGAAAGTAGGTAAAAAGATGCAAAGCAAATAGAAAGAAGAAAAAGAAAGATAAATGAAAAGCAAACATAAATGAAAAACGAAAAGAGAAGGCAAGATGGAAATAAAACATAAAGAAAGAAAAGAGAAAGAAGCAAAGAAATAAAACAGAAATAAAGAAGAAAAAGAAGGAGAGAAAAAAAACAAAAATTAATAATGAAAGAAAAGAAAAAGAAAGAAAAAAGAAGGAAAGAATTAACATTAGAAAGAAAGAAAGAGAGAAAGAAAGAAAGAAAGAAAGAAAGAAAGAATGATAAAAAGATGGAAATAAAACATAAAGAATGAAAAAGAGGAAGAATGAAGAAAATAAAACAGAAAGAAATAAAAATAAAAAAGATGGACAGAAAACAGAAATAAATAATAAAAGAACAGAGAAAGAAAAGGAAAACAGGAAAACAAGAAAGAAAGAAAGAAAGAAAGAAAGAAAGAATGAAAGAAAGAAAGAAAGAACAATTATCGGCAATTACATAACGAGTGGAATAAAGTGAAAAATAAAAGAATAAATTAAACATGAAATAAAAGCGGAAATTTAAAAAAAAAAATAAAATGACAAATAATGAAATAGGGAAAAATCAATGATCTCAAATGATAACTTGTAATAAAGAAACTAGAAAAAATGAATAGAAATAGAAGCAGAAAAAAGAAAAAAAAATTAAATCGATTAAACAAAAACGGAAAGCAAATGAGGAAACTGAATAATAGTTCGCTTTCCTTTTTACTCACAATTTTAATTTCAACAAAAGAAAAGTGAAAAACAGTTACAAAGAAAAAAGAATTGTGCAATGAATCCAAGCAAATGTGATATCAACATTAAATTCTAGCAGTCGGATTCACTGTCAATATGACATGGCAACCATTCCGTTGGATCAGTGCTTGGATGTTACGTAGAAATCTATGAATAGGTTCTCTCTGCATTATAATGCTGGTCGTCTCAATGAGACAGGCGGGTTAGATATATATACTAATTCACAGATTTTTAGGCATGTTGATAAAGTTAACTTCTGTTTGTTTCGCATATAAAATTGACTCATATCAATATATGTGCATCCATACACACACGCACACATAGACATACACACGCACGCACGCACGCACGCACGCACACACACGCACGTGCGCGCGCACACACACACATATATATATATATATATATTGATAGATAGATAGATAGATGTTACGACGAAATTGAAATGAATCCGACTATATGTTGAAAAGTAATAAATAAATGGGAAAAAATAAGTCAGGAAGATGATTAAGATATGAAAATTATTGCCGAAGTGTAAACCGTTCCAATTACTAAATACATATTAAAAGTATATCTATAATTTGTAATTTGTAACTATATATGTGATTTAACTGTATATAAATAATTGACGCAAATTTAATAGTAAATAAATATGTAGATAAATATTTGACGTATATTTAATTGTAGACAAAAATTTGACGTATATTTAATAATCTAAATATTTGAAACTTCGACAATAATTATCAAATATTAATTAAAAAAAAACTTAACGACTCTTATTTTTCACATTTATTATTACTTTATAACCCATATATATATATATATATATATATATATATATATATATATATATGTGTGTGTGTGTGTGTGTGTGTGTGTATGTGTGTGTGTGTATGTGTGTGTATGTGTATGTGTGCGTGTGTATCTCTGTCTGTATGTATGTTTTTGCCGCTTGTGTGTGTTTGTGTGTGTGTGTTTTCGCCTGTATGTGTGCTTGCACGTGTGTGGATAGAGAGATAAATCGAGATACAGACAGACTGATAGATAAATATATCATGGATAGATAGATGGATAGATAGATAGATATGCATGGACCGGTTGATTTTAAAAGGAGGCGCAAGTGGTTGATAGTTTTTTTTTTTAAGTAGAATATATCTATAGACAGGTATTGGTTTGGATGATGTATTGCACGACACATTTTAGCAGCAAGTTTTTCTGCTTTTAAAATCAACATTCTCGGCTTTAAGTTTTTTTTTTTGTTTTTGTTTTTTTTAAGTCTTGAAGATTGATTATTCGTATCCTTTGAGATATGTTGGTATCTCTACCCAAAACTTATCACTATGAACACATATGTAATGTTTTTATATTGAATTCTAGACTGTAATTGTACAAAACAAATAAGACTACTATGTTTATCTAGTTGGTTGGAAAGAATATACAGTATGGCAATGACAGATCTTATCCACTTAGACGTCTATATATATAGTAATGACGTCTTGTGGTACCTGTCTTGTTAATACAAGACTTATTTTCTTTGGTATGTAAGCAAAGCAAGAAAAACACATAAATCCTAAGAAATATGGCATCGAATAATACAGTGCCTGTTAACATGAGTAACTTCCTCTGTTTACCTAAGGAACAACATACAGGATCTTTTAAAAGAACACTAAATTGTATACGATGTATAATTCCTACATAAAATAGATTTGATCCGTCTTTTTAAAAAATACATTTAAAATATATTCATTTCGAATACATGTATTAACCCTCTGATCATTAGAATAATCAAAGTCTTCTAATATATTATTAATAATAAATTCGTGTTTAACTTAATCACATCATGGAGGCTCTACTTCGCTATTTCAATTATTGATCTTCTAGCGTAGAACAGGCTTCTGAAGATTTTAATTAATGTACAGGTATTAATGATTACAGATTCACATGAAAAATCCTCAACATACCCGAAGCTATAATTTACAAATCTTATTTTTTCAAATGTTTTGGGTTCTGCTGGGTGGCCATATAACTGTGACTCTCCATAAGGCTTTTAAAACACTGATTGCTACAAAAAATCGTAATATACGTTCATATATGTTTTAATTATTTACAAATAGTATTTCATACAACTACATTATGCACTTAGTGTATTGGTTGTCGTCGTAGGGAATGTAATCGACAACTAAATTCCTGGACGTAGCTGTTTCTGTTACACTTTGCTTTTAATGTCCTAAGGAATGGCATCGATCCACGAGCAGGATATGCCACATGGTCGATTTCTTAAGCCGAGTTTAACAGTTTAACAAACTTCACAGTTTCCCTTCGCATAGACCGGTTGCCTAACAAAGATTAATGCCCGTACTTCGATTTACCCATAGCTAGAGGGAGAATAGCTGGATTTATATATTTCCCATGTGCATTAGCGTTATGTGAAAATGCGAACAGTCTGGTCCAGGATTTCAAATCGGTTCGCAGAATCTAATTCCTAGGTGGGTACCCATTACACCACGGGCCTCTATCTCTTAGATACATTATGAGCCATGCATCAATTCAGATTTAAAAAACAATCATGTAAATCATGTGAGAGAGATTTATCCTTTATTTTCAATGGTTGAATGAGGAAAATAGTACATAAAAAGACAAGGAAATATACAAAAGACAAAAACACAGAATGGAAGCTAACAGTGAATAATTTTGATTTTCCGGACTGTTGTCCCCAACTTTATTGTGGTATGTTAGTAAAGTTAAAATAATAGATAGGGAAGGACATTGAAGAAAAAACGTCCCAAAGAAACAGCACATTTGTTGGGCTGCACTGACCTCTTGAATAAACCAAGTATACAGATAAACACAATATGAGAGATAATTATTAAAAAGGCTAAATCAAATTGCTTTTAAAGTAAATCATTTTTTTAAATAAAAATCTCGAAAGAGACTGATGTCATTGGATTTAGGCCTCGAGTTGTACAGGACGCGCCAATAAACATTTATTTATTTAATTTTTTTCTAAATGATCGTGATTCTTCTCGTGACATATGTCTGAATTATAGGTGTGTAAAAAACGTCATTTTTAAAATCAGATCTTCAAAAGTTATTCGACATCTATTTGATTAACTGTCAAACTATTAAAAATGAATTATCGTGTTGGTGTTGGATCATTACTATACTCGCATAAACAGGGAACACCTAAGGAAGGCCGGAGTATATAGCGGCATAAACATTGTGTTTATAAATACCATCATAATGATGAGAACAACAGTCCGAAAACTCTACATAATTCACATCAAGCCTTATATAAAAAATACAAATAAATAAGAAGCGATTAGTGTTAAGAACAAATTCTATACAAATGAAATGTTAATGCGAAACAAAATAGGGAGCTGAATAGTGTCGAGATCTCTTCAGAGTAATGGAAAGTAATTGAAACATGAGAGTGCTTGTTCTATAATTATTACCCTTGAAAAAGCTTGGGAACATTTAAAACTCTAAAAAAATAACTGAAAATTATGATTACAACCTTATTCGTAATATCAGCTGCACTAGTTACATTTATGGTGGAACGAATTCAATGTGTCTGTGTCTCAAATGGAGGCAACTTATTACTGTTAGTGTTAAAACCTCATTGCACATTATATACCAAACTATAAAATTAAACAAGTATTATAGATGAAATGGCAGTTGTGGTTGCTCAGAAACATTTGCATGAATATAAATGAAATGGAATGACTATTAAAAGAACTCAAAATTATATAGAAATACACATTTGTTGGTATTTTCCCAACCTGTTGAAAACAGGTAGGATGTAACACAATGTCACAAGTATGGGGCATCCAACAATGTTGTAACGCAGTTAGAAGAGTTATTCAGGAGTAATGGATCTGCGAGACTAGGTTGCTAACCATTAGACAACGATGGAACGTATTCAATTGTACACCATAAATGAAAAAGAACACTCCTCTGTAGATTTATAAGTAAAAGAGAAACATAACCTAATCAACGTCATAAGTCTAAATATATTGAAAGGAAGGAAAAAAGAAAAATTACATTCCCCAAAACGTAGTGAGTAACAGAAAGTGAACAACTGGAGAACACATAGGTAATGGCCACTTATTTGAAAACTAATATACGGTTGAGTTAATGCCAGTTTTATTAATGGTGTTGTCTATATGGCTTGGACTCTTTCACGGGATTTCTAGTTTGTTTTCTGTCCAATCTTATTACGAAATAAAGCTGTGTAGCACTAGAAACACCATTTTCTCAATATTTTCCTCTGTTCACAAGGAATTTTATGCACATTTTCATTAATTTCCAATTCTACTTTCTGGATTACATTGACATTAGAATTCTATTATCTGATAAATAACTAGATTCGCGCTTCTTGTGTTATGTAATCGCCGCCCAGCACCTATATTTGTGGCCTTGTGCCAGACTTAGAAAAATGTATTACCGATTATCTTATATTACTGGGTGGTCTTTTTGGAATCACCGAAAAAGTAGTTAGGAAAGATAATATCTTTTTAACGAGAGAAACGAGACGATAAGTCTATGATTAGGAAAAACCCAGTCTTTTGGGCTACAGAGAAGTCTTTGATCTTAGGCTTCGTGAACTCTGTGTGACCAGTGAGAATAGAAGGAATCGAACCTTCGATTTGGTCCAGAAGGTGGTCGAAAATTCTAGAGAAAGAATCTTCTGGAAGATTATTTAGACACACTATATAAGCAGTTGGAGTCTGCGATCAGTTCAGTTAGGGTCCGGGACCAGAGGCAGTTAGAGCCAGGAGTCCGTGCGTGGCAGTTGGCAGTTGATGAACTGATGTCGCTAAATACTAAACCTGAGATGTAATATTTTACACTGGACGAAGTTGAAAACATATTTTAAGTGTGAAGCCTGATAATTGGAACGAAGTTAAGAGCATCACTAAAAACATATATGTTAACGATATCTCTCTCTCTCTCAAAAGTTATAGGAAGTTTGGAATATAATAAACTTCTGAGAAGTAAACCCGGTGTTATTAGTTTGCTCTATTTACAACGAAAGAAACCGTTTTATGAATGGGAACTCTGCCACAAACAAAATAGTAAAATATATTATCGTAAAGGGGACGACCACTGGACGCCCGTGGAGAAAGTCAATTGGCCGTAACGAAGGGCACGCGACGGCGTGCGTAAAGTGATATCTTCCCTTGACCATAAACGAAAGGAGTGTGGAAGAATTTTGGGGACTGCTGGAATTCTGTGTGAGTTGATACTTGGTTGATACTCACCCGCATGATAATGACCAAAGAACTACTAGATTCTGTTAGTTGTAAACAACCCCAAGAAGTTCCACACCTTATGAGAAAGACGACGGCCACATAACTTATATGCGATTTAGTAACGTGAAAGAAACGAACAACCCCGCCACGTAACACTTGCTTATATTGGGTAATTAGTTTAAGATGACTAAAATGCAGTCATTTACACAGTACTTGAGGGAACACACTCTCCTCTTCATGTCTAGTTTATTTTGTACATTTTTCTGATTTATATTCGATTAGGATAAACTGGCAGTCTCGTTTTCTTTATAAATATAATCTGGAATTCATGTATTCTCTTATCTTTCTTAGCTTTAATGCAATTATTTCTTTAAAAAAGTGGTTGATCCCCATTAGCATTGTCCCAATTCTTCAAATGTACTTTTAGCAGTCATGATCATGTAGTTATCAGCAATCTCTATTATTCGTGTTCTGAAATGTCTGTGTATCTGATTATCTTCCCATATTGGTTTCCTATCGTATTTTCATTATTCTTACTGTATTCTTTAATATTTTTTCTGTTAATTCTACTTACAAAACTTGTTGTTCTAATTATTATTTTAGTATTTGCGGGTTATTTACGCCAGTTACAACTGTTTTTTTTCTTTTCATAAAAACTTTCAAATCACAGGAGGTTTCTTATTGATTTTTTTAATCTATTCTCCGGTTCACCCAGTGTCTTTACCAGACTCTTAGGTACTATAGTAATGTTTCCCACTGGGATTGATGTCACAATACCATCATATCACACAAATTGGAAATATTACGATAAAAAACATCGAGTATTAAGGATAGGAGAAGTTTTTCTAAGCAAAGATGCAAGGTGAAAAAGTAATTGCTAGGTTTAATTACCAAGTGTCATGAGATCTCGTTGATTCTCTCTTACGAGATTTCGTCAGTCAGTATTTGTAGGAAACACAGATTGTTACATTCGCAATATTTGGTTACTATATGATGCTTTATATCATTGAATTTAGAAAACTTACAATGCCAAAGAACAATGAAGTTGACTATAAACAATGAGAGAAGGGGGCAACTGTTATTGGCAAGATTAGTTATTTGTAAGCTTACACCACTTCCAAAATGGCGTCTATAGAGATGGGCTTTGATTTTTGAGAAGGTAATTTAGTTACAATGGCATAAATCTGGGGAATAGACGAACATATACCAGAGGAATATTCTTCCTTCACCAAAGATCCAAAGATCTACATCCAAGATTAGAGTTACTGACAAGTAATGAGATTGGTGTTGTCTTTTCAAGACAGAAAACCAGTCTCAATGATAATGAACATGTTTATTTTATTTTACTATTTGGGAAGCTGAAGTGGAAAATCAGCTGATTAAAATTAAGACATAATCAATCATTTTAAACCCCTTTTTTCTTAGGTCAATCAGAATCCGGTTAAATTTCACAGTAGCATTGCCATTTTAATATTGTCAGTGCTACGGAAAGAGCATTTGCCTCGAAGAGAAAATATATAACATAAGCATGTGTTAACGGGTTAAATGTTTCAGTCACATTTATCTGAAATTTGACACTTCTGACACACACACACACACACACACACTCACACACACACACACACACACACACACACACACATATATATATATATATATACACACACATATATATATATACATATATACATATATGTATACATACACACACACACATATATATGTATATGCATATATGTATACACACACACACACACACACACACACACACACATATATATATATATATATATATATATATATATTGAGAGAGAGAGAGAGAGAGAGGGGGGGACAGACAGACAGACTGACAGAAAGAAAGAGATAGAGAGATATACAGACAGACACAAAGACTGACTATAATAATATTTTATATACTCAACGGACTTAAACATGAGCGTAATCTCATAGGCTAGCTTTATAAATGTACAAAACGATTTTTTCATGATCAAATGAGAGGGCACACAAAACTATGTTTCACAGCCAAAATATTATCAATACATCTTTCAATATAAATCTGTCATTTTTTAAAAATAAATTGACTCAATTTTAAAGAAAAAATGCATAAGCGCAAAGAAAATATTAATAAAAAATAATTAAATTACATTGGAACAAATTGCAATTTTGTTACGGAAAACTTCCTTCAATAACTTTTTTTTCAGAATTGCTCTTGTGCCATAAAATTTTTATTAATTGACAGTTAATTTGCACTGATAAAACTTGATTACATTTTTTGGTTCAGTGTTAGTGTTAGTTCCGATTATAGAAAATAAGAAGAGAACAACGGCTTGTCTCATCCAATCACTATGAAATGTCATGTGCAGGGTTATTGATGGCCGATAAAAAAGTGATTGTCTGGTAAGAATAGTTGAATTGAACTCTGTTGCAGTCTGTTGCATCAATATGCAGACAAATAATTACAGAAGATACTGTATTTTATTTACTATATCGGATATCATAAATTTGATCTGTTAATGGAAATTGGACAGCTTTGTCAGATATATACTTCAATAAAATATGACCTAAACTTGAGATGTTATTCTGATCTGACCGACTATTAAACTGGGTTTTTCTCCAACGGGCTCTGTCATTGTCAAAGTTTCTTAGTACTCTTAGCTCAGTCTGGCAGAAGACCAATCATTCTAGGCTAATGTTGTAGATGGCACTCACTGTGTGAATAGGGAGATGGGCGTTAGTTAGCATAGTGTGGTGGAGTCAGCAGTGTCTGCTAGATCGGCGAGAGTTATTCGTCGTATGAGGAGTAAAAAAAACCTATTGAACACAACTCATTTTAGCATAAGGACCTTCCTTTGTTTGTTCTCTCCGTTCAGTATCTGAAGCCGTGGAAGTTGATATAAATGGACAAAAGACAACTGCTACTTTGTTTTTCGAGGAAAAGTGTCTTGTATATTTCATTCATCGTTGACTGTTCACTCTGAATTTTTGTCTCCTCATACCCCAGCCTCCAAAAGAAGAAAAATGTAAAATCACGATATCCGTGCTATATATATATATATATATATATATATATATATATATATATATATATATATATATATATAATGAGGTTCGCATAACAGGATACTTTAAAGTGTGATACTTGCCATTGCGGCGGTCACGGACTGCCAGATAAAGCGTATAATATTATAATTAAATGAGGGGAAGATATGATTGACTTTGTGAGCATACAACCCGGTAGCATTTGCTTATAATGGTACATTAGATTCACTACATTATGGTGTATCACCGATATATTGATAGGGATTATCTTTATTAAAAAACAAATGCACAAAATATAAATATACTATTCATTCAATTCCATTACTAGGCATGCAATATCCAGAAAAAAGATGGACATGTCGTTAAAATTAACAAATGAATCAATTATATGGTAAGTTCCCTTTTTCTACGATATCCTGAATAACAATGCTTTTAACTATTTCCTATATATATATATATATATATATATATATATAAGGTTTGTTTAGAATGGCTTTTTGCCGATAATTTTTGGAGAATAAGTGTTTAATTGGAGTCGTACCTAATTTTGAAAATTAATTAATTAATAATGAATTAGGCGGGAATACCTATTAAATGTATGGCTAAACAAATCGAGAAAAATCAATCTCTGTATGTACATTTCGGCCTATTAGGCCTCATCAGCAGAGCTATAGATCGGAAGACCGCCCTGTGCGTGATTTGAAACCGGACTGCCAAGCTGACAGGCCGATCCCATAACCCAACACCAAACGAACTTCTTAGATTTTATGATTTGTTTAGAGTAGGTTAACATTCCTCTTCTAGTGACTTTTATTACACGACGATGTGGTAAGTTGTAAACAAGGTTTGTTTAGAATGGCTTTTTGCCGATAATTTTTTGGAGAATAAGTGTTTAATTGGAGTCGTACCTAATTTTGAAAATTAATTAATTAATAATGAATTAGGCGGGAATACCTATTAAATGTATGGCTAAACAAATCGAGAAAAATCAATCTCTGTATGTACATTTCGGCCTATTAGGCCTCATCAGCAGAGCTATAGATCGGAAGACCGCCCTGTGCGTGATTTGAAACCGGACTGCCAAGCTGACAGGCCGATCCCATAACCCAACACCAAACGAACTTCTTAGATTTTATGATTTGTTTAGAGTAGGTTAACATTCCTCTTCTAGTGACTTTTATTACACGACGATGTGGTAAGTTGTAAACAAGGTTTGTTTAGAATGGCTTTTTGCCGATAATTTTTTGGAGAATAAGTGTTTAATTGGAGTCGTACCTAATTTTGAAAATTAATTAATTAATAATGAATTAGGCGGGAATACCTATTAAATGTATGGCTAAACAAATCGAGAAAAATCAATCTCTGTATGTACATTTCGGCCTATTAGGCCTCATCAGCAGAGCTATAGATCGGAAGACCGCCCTGTGCGTGATTTGAAACCGGACTGCCAAGCTGACAGGCCGATCCCATAACCCCAACACCAAACGAACTTCTTAGATTTTATGATTTGTTTAGAGTAGGTTAACATTCCTCTTCTAGTGACTTTTATTACACGACGATGTGGTAAGTTGTAAACAAGGTTTGTTTAGAATGGCTTTTTGCCGATAATTTTTTGGAGAATAAGTGTTTAATTGGAGTCGTACCTAATTTTGAAAATTAATTAATTAATAATGAATTAGGCGGGAATACCTATTAAATGTATGGCTAAACAAATCGAGAAAAATCAATCTCTGTATGTACATTTCGGCCTATTAGGCCTCATCAGCAGAGCTATAGATCGGAAGACCGCCCTGTGCGTGATTTGAAACCGGACTGCCAAGCTGACAGGCCGATCCCATAACCCCAACACCAAACGAACTTCTTAGATTTTATGATTTGTTTAGAGTAGGTTAACATTCCTCTTCTAGTGACTTTTATTACACGACGATGTGGTAAGTTGTAAACAAGGTTTGTTTAGAATGGCTTTTTGCCGATAATTTTTTGGAGAATAAGTGTTTAATTGGAGTCGTACCTAATTTTGAAAATTAATTAATTAATAATGAATTAGGCGGGAATACCTATTAAATGTATGGCTAAACAAATCGAGAAAAATCAATCTCTGTATGTACATTTCGGCCTATTAGGCCTCATCAGCAGAGCTATAGATCGGAAGACCGCCCTGTGCGTGATTTGAAACCGGACTGCCAAGCTGACAGGCCGATCCCATAACCCCAACACCAAACGAACTTCTTAGATTTTATGATTTGTTTAGAGTAGGTTAACATTCCTCTTCTAGTGACTTTTATTACACGACGATGTGGTAAGTTGTAAACAAGGTTTGTTTAGAATGGCTTTTTGCCGATAATTTTTTGGAGAATAAGTGTTTAATTGGAGTCGTACCTAATTTTGAAAATTAATTAATTAATAATGAATTAGGCGGGAATACCTATTAAATGTATGGCTAAACAAATCGAGAAAAATCAATCTCTGTATGTACATTTCGGCCTATTAGGCCTCATCAGCAGAGCTATAGATCGGAAGACCGCCCTGTGCGTGATTTGAAACCGGACTGCCAAGCTGACAGGCCGATCCCATAACCCAACACCAAACGAACTTCTTAGATTTTATGATTTGTTTAGAGTAGGTTAACATTCCTCTTCTAGTGACTTTTATTACACGACGATGTGGTAAGTTGTAAACAAGGTTTGTTTAGAATGGCTTTTTGCCGATAATTTTTTGGAGAATAAGTGTTTAATTGGAGTCGTACCTAATTTTGAAAATTAATTAATTAATAATGAATTAGGCGGGAATACCTATTAAATGTATGGCTAAACAAATCGAGAAAAATCAATCTCTGTATGTACATTTCGGCCTATTAGGCCTCATCAGCAGAGCTATAGATCGGAAGACCGCCCTGTGCGTGATTTGAAACCGGACTGCCAAGCTGACAGGCCGATCCCATAACCCCAACACCAAACGAACTTCTTAGATTTTATGATTTGTTTAGAGTAGGTTAACATTCCTCTTCTAGTGACTTTTATTACACGACGATGTGGTAAGTTGTAAACAAGGTTTGTTTAGAATGGCTTTTTGCCGATAATTTTTTGGAGAATAAGTGTTTAATTGGAGTCGTACCTAATTTTGAAAATTAATTAATTAATAATGAATTAGGCGGGAATACCTATTAAATGTATGGCTAAACAAATCGAGAAAAATCAATCTCTGTATGTACATTTCGGCCTATTAGGCCTCATCAGCAGAGCTATAGATCGGAAGACCGCCCTGTGCGTGATTTGAAACCGGACTGCCAAGCTGACAGGCCGATCCATAACCCCAACACCAAACGAACTTCTTAGATTTTATGATTTGTTTAGAGTAGGTTAACATTCCTCTTCTAGTGACTTTTATTACACGACGAGGAAGTTTGGCTCGATTTAGGGTAAATGGTACGAAATTAAACACTTATTCTCCAAAAAATTATCGGCAAAAAGCCATTCTAAACAAACCTTGTTTACAACTTACCACATCGTCGTGTAATAAAAGTCACTAGAAGAGGAATGTTAACCTACTCTAAACAAATCATAAAATCTAAGAAGTTCGTTTGGTGTTGGGGTTATGGATCGGCCTGTCAGCTTGGCAGTCCGGTTTCAAATCACGCACAGGGCGGTCTTCCGATCTATAGCTCTGCTGATGAGGCCTAATAGGCCGAAATGTACATACAGAGATTGATTTTTCTCGATTTGTTTAGCCATACATTTAATAGGTATTCCCGCCTAATTCATTATTAATTAATTAATTTTCAAAATTAGGTACGACTCCAATTAAACACTTATTCTCCAAAAAATTATCGGCAAAAAGCCATTCTAAACAAACCTTGTTTACAACTTACCACATCGTCGTGTAATAAAAGTCACTAGAAGAGGAATGTTAACCTACTCTAAACAAATCATAAAATCTAAGAAGTTCGTTTGGTGTTGGGTTATGGGATCGGCCTGTCAGCTTGGCAGTCCGGTTTCAAATCACGCACAGGGCGGTCTTCCGATCTATAGCTCTGCTGATGAGGCCTAATAGGCCGAAATGTACATACAGAGATTGATTTTTCTCGATTTGTTTAGCCATACATTTAATAGGTATTCCCGCCTAATTCATTATTAATTAATTAATTTTCAAAATTAGGTACGACTCCAATTAAACACTTATTCTCCAAAAAATTATCGGCAAAAAGCCATTCTAAACAAACCTTGTTTACAACTTACCACATCGTCGTGTAATAAAAGTCACTAGAAGAGGAATGTTAACCTACTCTAAACAAATCATAAAATCTAAGAAGTTCGTTTGGTGTTGGGGTTATGGGATCGGCCTGTCAGCTTGGCAGTCCGGTTTCAAATCACGCACAGGGCGGTCTTCCGATCTATAGCTCTGCTGATGAGGCCTAATAGGCCGAAATGTACATACAGAGATTGATTTTTCTCGATTTGTTTAGCCATACATTTAATAGGTATTCCCGCCTAATTCATTATTAATTAATTAATTTTCAAAATTAGGTACGACTCCAATTAAACACTTATTCTCCAAAAAATTATCGGCAAAAAGCCATTCTAAACAAACCTTGTTTACAACTTACCACATCGTCGTGTAATAAAAGTCACTAGAAGAGGAATGTTAACCTACTCTAAACAAATCATAAAATCTAAGAAGTTCGTTTGGTGTTGGGGTTATGATCGGCCTGTCAGCTTGGCAGTCCGGTTTCAAATCACGCACAGGGCGGTCTTCCGATCTATAGCTCTGCTGATGAGGCCTAATAGGCCGAAATGTACATACAGAGATTGATTTTTCTCGATTTGTTTAGCCATACATTTAATAGGTATTCCCGCCTAATTCATTATTAATTAATTAATTTTCAAAATTAGGTACGACTCCAATTAAACACTTATTCTCCAAAAAATTATCGGCAAAAAGCCATTCTAAACAAACCTTGTTTACAACTTACCACATCGTCGTGTAATAAAAGTCACTAGAAGAGGAATGTTAACCTACTCTAAACAAATCATAAAATCTAAGAAGTTCGTTTGGTGTTGGGGTTATGGGATCGGCCTGTCAGCTTGGCAGTCCGGTTTCAAATCACGCACAGGGCGGTCTTCCGATCTATAGCTCTGCTGATGAGGCCTAATAGGCCGAAATGTACATACAGAGATTGATTTTTCTCGATTTGTTTAGCCATACATTTAATAGGTATTCCCGCCTAATTCATTATTAATTAATTAATTTTCAAAATTAGGTACGACTCCAATTAAACACTTATTCTCCAAAAAATTATCGGCAAAAAGCCATTCTAAACAAACCTTGTTTACAACTTACCACATCGTCGTGTAATAAAAGTCACTAGAAGAGGAATGTTAACCTACTCTAAACAAATCATAAAATCTAAGAAGTTCGTTTGGTGTTGGGTTATGGGATCGGCCTGTCAGCTTGGCAGTCCGGTTTCAAATCACGCACAGGGCGGTCTTCCGATCTATAGCTCTGCTGATGAGGCCTAATAGGCCGAAATGTACATACAGAGATTGATTTTTCTCGATTTGTTTAGCCATACATTTAATAGGTATTCCCGCCTAATTCATTATTAATTAATTAATTTTCAAAATTAGGTACGACTCCAATTAAACACTTATTCTCCAAAAAATTATCGGCAAAAAGCCATTCTAAACAAACCTTGTTTACAACTTACCACATCGTCGTGTAATAAAAGTCACTAGAAGAGGAATGTTAACCTACTCTAAACAAATCATAAAATCTAAGAAGTTCGTTTGGTGTTGGGTTATGGGATCGGCCTGTCAGCTTGGCAGTCCGGTTTCAAATCACGCACAGGGCGGTCTTCCGATCTATAGCTCTGCTGATGAGGCCTAATAGGCCGAAATGTACATACAGAGATTGATTTTTCTCGATTTGTTTAGCCATACATTTAATAGGTATTCCCGCCTAATTCATTATTAATTAATTAATTTTCAAAATTAGGTACGACTCCAATTAAACACTTATTCTCCAAAAAATTATCGGCAAAAAGCCATTCTAAACAAATTATATAATATATATATATATATATATATATATAGGAAATAGTTAAAAGCATTGTTCAGGATATCGTAGAAAAAGGGAACTTACCATATAATTGATTCATTTGTTAATTTTAACGACATGTCCATCTTTTTTCTGGATATTGCATGCCTAGTAATGGAATTGAATGAATAGTATATTTATATTTGTGCATTTGTTTTTAATAAAGATAATCCCTTCAATATATCGGTGATACCCACCAAATGTAGTGAATCTAATGTACCATTATAAGCAAATGCTACCGGGTTGTATGCTCACAAAGTCAATCATATCTTCCCCTCATTTAATTATAATATTATACGCTTTATCTGGCAGTCCGTGACCGCCGCAATGCAAGTATCACACTTTAAAGTATCCTGTTATGCGAACCTCATTATATATATATATATATATATATATATATATATAATATATATATATATATATATATAGCACGGATATCGTGATTTTACATTTTTCTCTTTTGGAGGCTGGGGTATGAGGAGACAAAAATTCAGAGTGAACAGTCAACGATGAATGAAATATACAAGACACTTTTCCTCGAAAAAAAAGTAGCAGTTGTCTTTTGTCCATTTATATCAACTTCCACGGCTTCAGATACTGAACGGAGAGAACAAAACAAAGGAAGGTCCTTATGCTAAAATGAGTTGTGTTCAATAGGTTTTTTTTACTCCTCATACGACGAATAACTCTCGCCGATCTAGCAGACACTGCTGACTCCACCACACTATGCTAACTAACGCCCATCTCCCTATTCACACAGTGAGTGCCATCTACAACATTAGCCTAGAATGATTGGTCTTCTGCCAGACTGAGCTAAGAGTACTAAGAAACTTTGACAATGACAGAGCCCGTTGGAGAAAAACCCAGTTTAATAGTCGGTCAGATCAGAATAACATCTCAAGTTTAGGTCATATTTTATTGAAGTATATATCTGACAAAGCTGTCCAATTTCCATTAACAGATCAAATTTATGATATCCGATATAGTAAATAAAATACAGTATCTTCTAATTATTTGTCTGCATATTGATGCAACAGACTGCAACAGAGTTCAATTCAACTATTCTTACCAGACAATCACTTTTTTATCGGCCATCAATAACCCTGCACATGACATTTCATAGTGATTGGATGAGACAAGCCGTTTTCTCTTCTTATTTTCTATAATCGGAACTAACACTAACACTGAACCAAAAAAGTAATCAAGTTTTATCAGTGCAAATTAACTGTCAATTAATAAAAATTTATGGCACAAGAGCAATTCTGAAAAAAAATTATTGAAGGAAGTTGTCCGTAACAAAATTGCAATTTGTTCCAATGTAATTTAATTATTTTTTATTAATATTTTCTTTGCGCTTATGCATTTTTTCTTTAAAATTGAGTCAATTTATTTTTAAAAAATGACAGATTTATATTGAAAGATGTATTGATAATATTTTGGCTGTGAAAATAGTTTTGTGTGCCCTCTCATTTGATCATGAAAAAATCGTTTTGTACATTTATAAGCTAGCCTATGAGATTACGCTCATGTTTAAGTCCGTTGAGTATATAAAAATATTATTATAGTCAGTCTTTGTGTCTGTCTGTATATCTCTCTATCTCTTTCTTTCTGTCAGTCTGCTCTGTCTGTCCCCCCCCTCTCTCTCTCTCTCTCTCTCATTTATATAATATATATATATATATATATATGTGTGTGTGTGTGTGTGTGTGTGTGTGTGTATACATATATGCATATACATATTATGTGTGTTGTGTGTATGTATACATATATGTATATATGTAATATATATATGTGTGTGATATATATATATATATATGTGTGTGTGCGTGTGTGTGTGTGTGTGTGTGAGTGTGTTGTGTGTGTCTGTGTGTGTCAGAAGTGTCAAAATTTCAGATAAATGTGACTGAAACATTTAACCCGTTAACACATGCTTATGTTATATATTTTCTCTTCGAGGCAAATGCTCTTTCCGTAGCACTGACAATATTAAAATGGCAATGCTACTGTGAAATTTAACCGAGATTCTGATTGACCTAAGAAAAAAGGGTTTAAAATGATTGATTATGTCTTAATTTTAATCAGCTGATTTCCACTTCAGCTTTCCCAAATAGTAAAATAAAATAAACAGTTCATTATCATTGAGACTGGTTTTCTGTCTTGAAAAGACAACACCAATCTCATTACTTGTCAGTAAACCTAATCTTGGATGTAGATCTTTGGATCTTTGGTGAAGGAAGAATATTCCTCTGGTATATGTTCGTCTATTCCCCAGATTTAGCCATTGTAACTAAATTACCTTCTCAAAAATCAAAGCCCATCTCTATAGACGCCATTTTGGAAGTGGTGTAAGCTTACAAATAACTAATCTTGCCAATAACAGTTGCCCCCTTCTCTCATTGTTTATAGTCAACTTCATTGTTCTTTGGCATTGTAAGTTTTCTAAATTCAATGATATAAAGCATCATATAGTAACCAAATATTGCGAATGTAACAATCTGTGTTTCCTACAAATACTGACTGACGAAATCTCGTAAGAGAGAAATCAACGAGATCTCATGACACTTGGTAATTAAACCTAGCAATACTTTTCACCTTGCATCTTTGCTTAGAAAAACTCTCCTATCCTTAATACTCGATGTTTTTATCGTAATATTCCATTTGTGTGATATGATGGATTTGACATCAATCCCAGTGGGAACATTACTATAGTACCTAAGAGTCTGGGTAAAGACACTGGGTGTGAACCGGAGAATAGATTAAAAATCAATAAGAAACCCCTGTGATTTGAAAGTTTTTATGAAAAGAAAAAAAACAGTTGTAACTGGCGTAATAACCCGCAAATACTAAAATAATAATTAGAACAACAAGTTTTGAAGTAGAATTAACAGAAAAAATATTAAAGAATACAGTAAAGAATAATGAAAATACGATAGAAAACCAATATGGAAAGATAATCAGATACACAGACATTTCAGAACACGAATAATAGAGATGCTGATAACACATGATCATGACTGCTAAAAGTACATTGAAGAATTGGGACAATGCTAATGGATCAACCACTTTTTTAAAGAAATAATTGCATTAAAGCTAAGAAAGATAAGAGAATACATTGAATTCCAGATTATATTATAAAGAAAACGAGACTGCCAGTTTATCCTAATCGAATATAAATCAGAAAAAAAATGTACAAAATAAACTAGACATGAAGAGGAGAGTGTTCCCTCAAGTACTGTGTAAATGACTGCATTTTATCATCTTAAACTATATTACCAATATAAGCAAGTTGTTACGTGGCGGGGTTGTTCGTTTCTTTCACGTACTAAATCGCATATAAGTTATGTGGCCCGTCGTCTTTCTCATAAGCTGTGGAACTTCTTGGGTTGTTACAACTAACAGAATCTAGTAGTTCTTTGGTCATTATCATGCGGTAGTAATATCAACCAAGTATCAACTCACACAGAATTCCAGCATCCCCAAAATTCTTCCACACTCCTTTCGTTTATGTCAAGGAAATATCACTTTACGCACGCCGTCGCGTGCCCTTCGTTACGGCCAAATTGACTTCTCCACGGCGTCCAGTGTCGTCCCCTTTACGATAATATATTTTACTATTTTGTTTGTGCAGAGTTCCCATTCATAAAACGGTTTTCTTCGTTGTAAATAGAGCAAACTAATAACACCGGTTTACTTCTCAGAAGTTTATTATATTCCAAACTTCCTATAACTTTTGAGAGAAGAGAGATATCGTTAACATATATGTTTTTATGATGCTCTTAACTTCGTTCCAATTATCAGGCTTCACACTTAAAATATGTTTCAACTTCGTCCAGTGTAAAATATTACATTCTCAGTTTAGTATTTAGCGACATCAGTTCATCAACTGCCAACTGCCACGCACGAACTCCTGGCTCTAACTGCCTCTGGTCCCGGACCCTAACTGAACTGATCGCAGACTCCAACTGCTTATATAGTGTGTCTAAATAATCTTCCAGAAGATTCTTTCTCTAGAATTTCGACCACCTTCTGGACCAAATCGAAGAAGGTTCGATTCCTTCTATTCTCACTGTCACACAGAGTTCACGAAGCCTAAGATCAAAAGACTTCTCTGTAGCCCAAAAGACTGGTTTTCCTAATCATAGACTTATCGTCTCGTTTCTCTCGTTAAAAAGATATTATCTTTCCTAACTACTTTTCGTGATTCCAAAAAGACCACCCAGTAATATAAGATAATCGTGCGTAATACATTTTCTAAGTCTGGCACAAGGCCACAAAATATAGTGCTGGGCGGCGATTACATAACACAAGAAGCGCGAATCTAGTTATTTATCAGATAATAGAATTCTAATGTCAATGTAATCCAGAAAGTAGAATTGGAAATTAATGAAAATGTGCATAAAATTCCTTGTGAACAGAGGAAAATATTAGAAAATGGTGTTTCTAGTGCTACACAGCTTTATTTCGTAATAAGATTGGACAGAAAACAAACTAGAAATCCCGTGAAAGAGTCCAAGCCAATATAGACAACACCATTAATAAAACTGCATTACTCAACATCTCTCTTTCTTGATTTAGGCTTCGTGAACTCTGTGTGACCAGTGAGAATAGAAGGACATCGAACCTTCGATTTGGTCCAGAAGTGGTCGAAAATTCTAGAGAAAGAATCTTCTGGAAGATTATTTAGACACACTATATAAGCAGTTGGAGTCTGCGATCAGTTCAGTTAGGGTCCGGGACCAGAGGCAGTTAGAGCCAGGAGTCCGTGCGTGGCAGTTGGCAGTTGATGAACTGATGTCGCTAAATACTAAACCTGAGATGTAATTTTTACACTGGACGAAGTTGAAAACATATTTTAAGTGTGAAGCCTGATAATTGGAACGAAGTTAAGAGCATCACTAAAAACATATATGTTAACGATATCTCTCTCTCTCTCAAAAGTTATAGGAATTTGGAATATAATAAACTTCTGAGAAGTAACCCGGTGTTATTAGTTTGCTCTATTTACAACGAAAGAAACCGTTTTATGAATGGAACTCTGCCACAAACAAAATAGTAAAATATATTATCGTAAAGGGGACGACCACTGGACGCCCGTGGAGAAAGTCAATTGGCCGTAACGAAGGGCACGCGACGGCGTGCGTAAAGTGATATCTTCCCTTGACCATAAACGAAAGGAGTGTGAAGAATTTTGGGGACTGCTGGAATTCTGTGTGAGTTGATACTTGGTTGATACTCACCCGCATGATAATGACCAAAGAACTACTAGATTCTGTTAGTTGTAAACAACCCCAAGAAGTTCCACACCTTATGAGAAAGACGACGGCCACATAACTTATATGCGATTTAGTAACGTGAAAGAAACGAACAACCCCCACGTAACACTTGCTTATATTGGTAATTAGTTTAAGATGACTAAAATGCAGTCATTTACACAGTACTTGAGGGAACACACTCTCCTCTTCATGTCTAGTTTATTTTGTACATTTTTCTGATTTATATTCGATTAGGATAAACTGGCAGTCTCGTTTTCTTTATAAATATAATCTGGAATTCATGTATTCTCTATCTTTCTTAGCATTTAATGCAATTATTCTTTAAAAAAGTGGTTGATCCCCATTAGCATTGTCCCAATTCTTCAAATGTACTTTTAGCAGTCATGATCATGTAGTTATCAGCAATCTCTATTATTCGTGTTCTGAAATGTCTGTGTATCTGATTATCTTCCCATATTGGTTTCCTATCGTATTTTCATTATTCTTACTGTATTCTTTAATATTTTTTCTGTTAATTCTACTTACAAAACTTGTTGTTCTAATTATTATTTTAGTATTTGCGGGTTATTTTACGCCAGTTACAACTGTTTTTTTCTTTTCATAAAAACTTTCAAATCACAGGAGGTTTCTTATTGATTTTTTTAATCTATTCTCCGTTCACCCAGTGTCTTTACCAGACTCTTAGGTACTATAGTAATGTTTCCCACTGGGATTGATGTCAATCACATCATATCACAAATTGGAAATATTACGAAAAAACATCGAGTATTAAGGATAGAGAAGTTTTTCTAAGCAAAGATGCAAGGTGAAAAAGTAATTGCTAGGTTTAATTACCAAGTGTCATGAGATCTCGTTGATTCTCTCTTACGAGATTTCGTCAGTCAGTATTTGTAGGAAACACAGATTGTTACATTCGCAATATTTGGTTACTATATGATGCTTTTATCATTGAATTTAGAAAACTTACAATGCCAAAGAACAATGAAGTTGACTATAAACAATGAGAGAGAGGGGGCAAACTGTTATTGGCAAGATTAGTTATTTGTAAGCTTACACCACTTCCAAAATGGCGTCTATAGAGATGGGCTTTGATTTTTGAGAAGGTAATTTAGTTACAATGGCATAAATCTGGGGAATAGACGAACATATACCAGAGGAATATTCCTTCACCAAAGATCCAAAGATCTACATCCAAGATTAGAGTTTACTGACAGTAAGTGTAATTGCTTGTAGATTGGTGTTTGTCTTTTCATAGACTAGAATATTACCAAGTCTCAATTGATAATGAAAACATGTTTATTTTATTTATACTATTGGGAAGCTGGAGTGGAAAATCAGCTGATTAAAATTAAGACATAATCAATCATTTTAAACCCCTTTTTTCTTAGGTCAATCAGAATCCGGTTAAATTTCACAGTAGCATTGCATTTTAATATTGTCAGTGCTACGGAAAGAGCATTTGCTCGAGAGAAAATATATAACATAAGCATGTGTTAACGGGTAAATGTTTCAGTCCATTTATCTGAAATTTGACACTTCTTGACACACCACACACACCACACACTCACACACACCACACACACACCACACACACACACACAATATATATATATATATACACACACATATATATTAATACATATATACATATATGTATACATACACACACACACATATATATGTATATGCATATATGTATACACACACCACACACACACACACACACACACACACATATATATATATATATATATATAATATATTATTGAGAGAGAGAGAGAAGAGAGGGGGGGCAGACAGACAGACTGACAGAAAGAAAGAGATAGAGAGATATACAGACAGACACAAAGACTGACTATAATAATATTTTATATACTCAACGGACTTAAACATGAGCGTAATCTCATAGGCTAGCTTTATAAATGTACAAAACGATTTTTTCATGATCAAATGAGAGGGCACAAAACTATGTTTCACAGCCAAAATATTATCAATACATCTTTCAATATAAATCTGTATTTTTTAAAAATAAATTGACTCAATTTTAAAGAAAAAATGCATAAGCGCAAAGAAATATTAATAAAAAATAATTAAATTACATTGGAACAAATTGCAATTTTGTTACGGAACAACTTCCTTCAATAACTTTTTTTTCAGAATTGCTCTTGTGCCATAAAATTTTTATTAATTGACAGTTAATTTGCACTGATAAAACTTGATTACATTTTTGGTTCAGTGTTAGTGTTAGTTCCGATTATAGAAAATAAGAAGAGAACAACGGCTTGTCTTCATCCAATCACTATGAAATGTCATGTGCAGGGTTATTGATGGCCGATAAAAAAGTGATTGTCTGGTAAGAATAGTTGAATTGAACTCTGTTGCAGTCTGTTGCATCAATATGCAGACAAATAATTACAGAAGATACTGTATTTATTTACTATATCGGATATCATAAATTTGATCTGTTAATGGAAATTGGACAGCTTTGTCAGATATATACTTCAATAAAATATGACCTAAACTTGAGATGTTATTCTGATCTGACCGACTATTAAACTGGGTTTTTCTCCAACGGGCTCTGTCATTGTCAAAGTTTCTTAGTACTCTTAGCTCAGTCTGGCAGAAGACCAATCATTCTAGGCTAATGTTGTAGATGGCACTCACTGTGTGAATAGGGAGATGGGCGTTAGTTAGCATAGTGTGGTGGAGTCAGCAGTGTCTGCTAGATCGGCGAGAGTTATTCGTCGTATGAGGAGTAAAAAAACCTATTGAACACAACTCATTTTAGCATAAGGACCTTCCTTTGTTTGTTCTCTCCGTTCAGTATCTGAAGCCGTGGAAGTTGATATAAATGGACAAAAGACAACTGCTACTTTGTTTTTCGAGGAAAAGTGTCTTGTATATTTCATTCATCGTTGACTGTTCACTCTGAATTTTGTCTCCTCATACCCCAGCTCCAAAAGAAGAAAAATGTAAACACGATATCCGTGCTATATATATATATATATATATATTATATATTATATATATATATATATATATATATATATATAATGAGGTCGCATAACAGGATACTTTAAAGTGTGATACTTGCCATTGCGGCGGTCACGGACTGCCAGATAAAGCGTATAATATTATAATTAAATGAGGGGAAGATATGATTGACTTTGTGAGCATACAACCCGGTAGCATTTGCTTATAATGGTACATTAGATTCACTACATTATGGTGTATCACCGATATATTGATAGGGATTATCTTTATTAAAAACAAATGCACAAAATATAAATATACTATTCATTCAATTCCATACTAGGATGCAATATCCAGAAAAAAGATGGACATGTCGTTAAAATTAACAAATGAATCAATTATATGGTAAGTTCCCTTTTTCTACGATATCCTGAATAACAATGCTTTTAACTATTTCTATATATATATATATATATATATATATATATAAGGTTTGTTTAGAATGGCTTTTTGCCGATAATTTTTTGGAGATAAGTGTTTAATGGAGTCGTACCTAATTTGAAATTAATTAATAATAATTAGGCGGGAATACCTATTAAATGTATGGCTAAACAAATCGAGAAAAAATCAATCTCTGTATGTACATTTCGGCCTATTAGGCCTCATCAGCAGAGCTATAGATCGGAAAGACCGCCCTGTGCGTGATTTGAAACCGCTGCCAAGCTGACAGGCCGATCCATAACCTCAACACAAACGAACTTCTTAGATTTATGATTTGTTTAGAGTAGGTTAACATTCCTTTCTTAGTGACTTTTATTACACGACGATGTGGAAGTTGTAAACAAGGTTTGTTTAGAATGGCTTTTTGCCGATAATTTTTGAGAGATAAGTGTTTAATTGGAGTCGTACCTAATTTTGAAAATTAATTAATTAATAATGAATTAGGCGGGAATACCTATTAAATGTATGGCTAAACAAATCGAGAAAAATCAATCTCGTATGTACATTTCGGCCTATTAGGCCTCATCAGCAGAGCTATAGATCGGAAGACCGCCCTGTGCGTGATTTGAAACCGGACTGCAAGCTGACAGGCCGATCCCATAACCTCAACACCAACGAACTTCTTAGATTTTATGATTTGTTTTAGAGTAGGTTAACATTCCTCTTCTAGTGACTTTTATTACACGACGATGTGGTAAGTTGTAAACAAGTTTGTTTAGAATGGCTTTTTGCGATAATTTTTTGGAGAATAAGTGTTAATTGGAGTCGTACCTAATTTTGAAATTAATTAATTAATAATGAATTAGGCGGGAATACCTATTAAATGTATGGCTAAACAAATCGAGAAAAATCAATCTCTGTATGTACATTTCGGCCTATTAGGCCTCATCAGCAGAGCTATAGATCGGAAGACCGCCCTGTGCGTGATTTGAAACCGGACTGCCAAGCTGACAGGCCGATCCCATAACCTCAACACCAAACGAACTCTTAGATTTTATGATTTGTTTAGAGTAGGTTAACATTCCTCTTCTAGTGACTTTTATTACACGACGATGTGGTAAGTTGAAACAAGGTTTGTTTAGAATGGTTTTTTGCCGATAATTTTTGGAGAATAAGTGTTTAATTGGAGTCGTACCTAATTTTTGGAAAATTAATTAATTAATAATGAATTAGGCGGGAATACCTATTAAATGTATGGCTAAACAAATCGAGAAAAAATCAATCTCTGTATGTACATTTCGGCCTATTAGGCCTCATCAGCAGAGCTATAGATCGGAAGACCGCCCTGTGCGTGATTGAAACCGGACTGCCAAGCTGACAGGCCGATCCCATAACCTCAACACCAAAACGAACTTCTTAGATTTTATGATTTGTTTAGAGTAGGTTTAACATTCCTCTTCTAGTGTTTTTAACACGACGTGTGGTAAGTTGTAAACAAGGTTTGTTTAGAATGGCTTTTTGCCGATAATTTTTTGGAGAATAAGTGTTTAATTGAGTCGTACCTATTTTGAAAATTAATTAATTAATAATGAATTAGGCGGGAATACCTATTAAATGTATGGCTAAACAAATCGAGAAAAATCAATCTCTGTATGTACATTTCGGCCTATAGCCTCATCAGCAGAGCTATAGATCGGAAGACCGCCCTGTGCGTGATTTGAAACCGGACTGCCAAGCTGACAGGCCGATCCCATAACCTCAACACCAAACGAACTTCTTAGATTTTATGATTTGTTTTAGAGTAGGTTAACATTCCTCTTCTAGTGATTTTATTACACGACGATGTGGTAAGTTGTAAACAAGGTTTGTTTAGGAATGGCTTTTTTGCCGATAATTTTTGGAGAATAAGTGTTTAATTGGAGTCTACCTAATTTTGAAAATTAATTATTAATAATGAATTAGGCGGGAATACCTATTAATGTATGGCAAACAAATCGAGAAAAATCAATCTCTGTATGTACATTTCGGCCTTTAGGCCTCATCAGCAGAAGCTATAGATCGGAAGACCGCCCTGTGCGTGATTTGAACCGGACTGCCAAGCTGACAGGCCGATCCATAACCTCAACACAAACGAACTTCTTAGATTTTATGATTTGTTTAGAGTAGGTAACATTCCTCTTCTAGTGATTTATTACACGACGATGTGGTAGTTGTACAACACACAAAAAAACAAGGTTGTTTAGAATGGCTTTTTGCCGATAATTTTTTGGAGAATAAGTGTTTATTGGAGTGCGTACCTAATTTTGAAAATTAATTAATTAATAATGAATTAGGCGGGAATACCTATTAATGTATGGCTAAACAAATCGAAGAAAAATCAATCTCTGTATGTACATTTCGGCCTATTAGGCCTCATCAGCAGAGCTATAGATCGGAAGACGCCTGTGCGTGATTTGAAACCGGACTGCCAAGCTGACAGGCCGATCCCATAACTCAACACCAAACGAACTTCTTAGATTTTATGATTTGTTTAGAGTAGGTTAACATTCCTCTTCTAGTGACTTTTATTCACGACGATGTGGTAAGTTGTAAACAAGGTGTTTTAGAATGGCTTTTTGCCGATAATTTTTTGGAGGAATAATGTTTAATTGGAGTACGTACCTAATTTTGAAATTAATTAATTAATAATGAATTAGGCGGGAATACCTATTAAATGTATGGCTAAACAAATCGAGAAAAATCAATCTCTGTATGTACATTTCGGCCTATTAGGCCTCATCAGCAGAGCTATAGATCGGAAGACCGCCCTGTGCGTGATTTGAAACCGGACTGCCAAGCTGACAGGCCGATCCCATAACCTCAACACCAAACGAACTTCTGATTTTATGATTTGTTTAGAGTAGGTTAACACTTCCTCTTCTAGTGACTTTTTATTACACGACGATGTGGTAAGTTGTAACAAGTTTGTTTAGAATGGTTTTTGCCGATAATTTTTTGGAGATAAGTGTTTAATTGGAGTCGTACCTAATTTTGAAATAATTAATTAATAATGAATTAGGCGGAATACCTATTAAATGTATGGCTAAACACAAATCGAGAAAAATCAATCTCTGTATGTACATTTCGGCCTATTAGGCCTCATCAGCAGAGCTATAGATATATATATATATATATATATATATATATATACACACAATATATCAATAACAGACATCAGTTATATTAAATGAAGGGCAAAAGCAATATTCAAAAATTATCTTTGCTTCATGGTAGAAAATGACTAAGATGTAAGATGAGTGAAATAATACCTATAACAAGTTACTTTTGTTGGTAACAGTTCGAAGCTGACACATTATTTGGCTTTAGACTAATTGTTGAGAATAGAAATGACATGGTCTATTGAGGTGGTGCTTTCTCTTGTCAAAATTCCCAAGTGCAAAAGAGTAATGTGTGATTTCCGGATCTCTCTCTCTCTCCCCCTCTCTTTCCCTCTCTCTCTTCTATCTATCTCCCACTATTATATTATATATTATTATATATATATATATATATATATAGCCGTTTAGCTCATTCGGTAGAGTGTCCACCAGGGAACCACAAGGTCCTGGTTCGATAGCGACCCTCGTCAACTCAGCGTATGAGTAGCAGAGGGATCGTGCGGTAAAAAAAGAAGCTGATGGTAGACGTGGCGGCTCCACCGCAGAGGCAAAATATTATCTCCTTGATCAGGCGCTATTGAAAAGGAGATAGACTCCCACCGCTGTCTGGATGATACCGACTTTAGGCCAACCTGACGACTTTACTTATATATGTATAATAGCGGATCCCATATTTGATGAAGGAAGGTGTCTCGGTTCCTATCAAAAATGTTGACTTGCCAACTAAGGAGAAAATTGCCTTAAAGCACACTATAATGTAACACAAGAACTGCTCAAACCATGAATCAACGCAGTGTAAAATGTTCACTAGTTTCTTGTGATGTGTATTTGTCGAACAATAACGTTAATATTATTGACACTACCACATTAATTTCAGCAATTCACTTGGTGTGAGAACATTGCCATTTGCTATCACTGTTGCATTATGTTTTTCACCTTTCCGGATAAATATTCGGTGTAAGGAGGAAGCCGTATTAGACTTAGAATCAATATCTCAGCAAGATGTTTACATAATTCTGGAATCGTGTTGGAAATTACCCTATAATCAAGGAAAGTATATAAAGAGGTCGTCAAATAAGCTATCTCGACAATTTTTGCTGGTATTTTTCACTGAAGTATCAGTGACCGCAAGTTCTATCAAGTATCTATAAATTCTTCTTAGTATTCTGTTCACATTAAACGTGATGTGGTCTTGGGGGCTTCGATTCTTCTGCTGATATCCAGTTTCTTCCAATCTCATATTAAGGGGTTTGATGACTGTTCTAAGCCTACCAACTACCATTAGTACCACCATCATTATTGAAGTTTGGTTTTCACATTCATTGTGTCCAATACTTTAATCGTAAATCAATTAAAAGCAAACCTTCATCATACATTGTCATCTTATTATTAAATGGTGGGTTTTAGATATTTCTGCTCGCTGTTTTTTATTTAACACTAACCTTTATCTTATAACATAAGAATATCTGACAACAAAACCTATTCAACATTTCCGTATTGTTTTGTAATATGTTTGTCTGGATATTGTTGTATCTTCTTAACATTCTTTGCTCTTTCAATCTTACCAAATACATGGAATACATGAAATTTTTCCAATGGCTGCAGTAATTATGAAAAAATTATATACACCGTATATTCATATGTACTAGAATTGTGCCTGATATTACTTCATTTAAATGTTGATGTGTCAGAAATTATTATATTCATATTAAAATATTTAGAAGTATTCGGATATCTCTTTCCATAAATGGCTAAAATGATCACGAATTCAACTTATGAATACACTCA
>CM042139.1:148827829-148847829 GCA_023376005.1 Doryteuthis pealeii
TTTATATATTATATATATATATTATATATATATATATATATATATATGAGGTGAGGTAAAAGGAACAGTGAACAAAAATAATGACTCAAGCAAGTCCAAGTAGGTGAGAAATATTTCGTCCTTCTGACGCGAAGAACATCCTCAGAAATATTTCTCGCCTACTTGGAATTGTTTGAGTCATTATTTTTGTTCACTTTTCATTTTACCTCACCTCATACTGTCGGATTTTACCCCAACCCTCCTATCTTCATATATATATATATTATATATATATAATTATATATATATATATATATATATATATATAGGAGAGAGTGAGTGAGAAAGAGAGAGAGAGAGAGAAAGAGAGGTAGAGAAGTAGAGAGATTATTTGATGTCCTCTTAACGTACTTTCTCTGATTATAGGTCTTCCTATTGTGATGTAATGTTTAGCAAGCTAATATCGCTGATTCATTACTACTGAATAGCGAGTACGTTCCTCGCTAGATGCCCTACACGTGTGTCACATCCTATCCGTGACGAATAGATTGGATATATGCCTTCTCTCTGTGATTATCGGTTAGTGAATTTCTGTTTGTCTTGCAAATTCCCTGCTTTATTTTTCCATTGATTTTTAAAAAATTCTAATTTTCCCGTTTGATGCCCTCTTCTTGGTTATGTTTTCTGGCAGTTTTTCTGATCCTGTAATTTTGATTTTTGACATATTTTTGCATGACGTTTCCGCTGTCATTGTATATCGTAGTCAACTCTAGTGTATGCAGTCCATAAAATCCAATCTATACCAATCGATTTAGATTTATCTCTCGCCCCTCCTTGAAATCTTGCTGATTGAGTAAGTATTGGTAATGTATATTCAATTTATTACAGTTATAATATTTGCTTGTGTTCGTAGAAACTACATTCGACTCTAGATTGAAACGTCTTTTTTCTAAATTTATTTACTTGATGCCTTTTCTGTTTTTCTGATTTGTAATCAAGTTGTCAAAAACATCTGCTGTTGTCATTTGCGCTCTAATGATCTTATTGATTTGTTATCTGCAATTCCAATTAAATTCAATCGGTTGCTATGGATCTCTCTTTGTGTATAACTATAATACGCCATTAATTTCTGCAGTTCTGCTTGTTTGTCTCCGCTGAAAACAATTTTCTATCATCCATGTTTATTAGATATTCTGACTTTTTTCTGACTTTGTTCTTTTTTTTTAATGGATATTTTCGTTTGCAAAGTCTCCAGATTGGATTCTCTAGTTTAATGGCTATTGCAAAAGACACTGAAAACACCCAATCTAATTGAAACAAGATTATTTTGAAAGATAATCAGCTCGGACATCTTTTGTGGCGGTCAATTTCCCGCTTTATATTTTATGGGATATCTATTAAAAAAAAAGTAAGTAAAGTTGGCGAAGTGGCCTGATGTCGGTATCGGCCGATAGCGTTAAACCAGGGATATAGTTTTGCTGAGATGGCATGCCACAACTATCAATTTACCGCACAGATCAGATTACCCACTCAGTACTACTGATATGCTGTCTTGGCAGGGACCGGTATCGAACCAGGATCCTTGCGATTCCTAGGTGGGTTCTCTACCGACTGAGAAATGTTTTCTGTTTATATTTTACATTATTAGAAATACAAGTATCCATTTAAACCTGCGTTATAGTCTGCCGGGTCATCTAAACACGGTGGGAAGTTTACATACCCGATTGAAAAAAAATACATATGCTGTTACTATTATGCAAAATAAGGTTTATGCAGTTTTATACTGACTCTGTGTCAGTATAAAACTGCAGTCACTGATCAACAGATCGCTTGTCTTGTAGCTGATTCTTATTCATCTAATATTATAAAATAAAATGAACAAAAATATAGAGAAATTCAGATCACGTTTATTTGTAAAATAATCACAGTATAATAGATTATATGATATTGTTTAAGGAGGTTATTGTCGTTGGAAATGGATACGTCGATAGGAGTTCAACTCTTGGAGGAGTTTGTATGTATTTCACATACCCTTAAGACCCTTGGGATGGTTATGCACCCAACTATTCTCCCTCGAACTATGGGTAACTTGGTCAGACATGTTGCTTTAATATTGGTTAGCCAACCTGTCCAGTAGAAGGAAAACTCGGAATTCAATCATAGTTAACTTCACTTAAAAAATTGACCATGTTTCACATCTCACTAGTACGGTGGTGTTGGTAAATATGTCTATGATTGGGTTTAAATGTATGATGATAATCAATATGAAAAAAATAAAGTATAGATTCAATTTCTGTTCCAATATGATATGAATCAATACTTGAAGTGAAACTTTAATTATTAATTGAAATGATGATTACTTTAAATTTGTTACATGAACCTAGGCTGTATATTTCATATTGTGAATACCAACAGAAGGAAGGAATGTCATTTAATCAGGAAGGCATGGGGAAATGATATAAATTATTAAGTTGCTAGCTAAGATATAAGAGCATTTAAAAGAAATACGAGGTGACAAAACAGCGGACTAATCTTACATGCTTATATATAATCTATCCACTACATTGACAAATGTGTTGAACTTCCTTAGGAGACATTTCATATATACATACTAGTGTATTTGATCTTTTGCTTATTCTTGTATATTCCTTTTCAGATTTCTAGAGGATGGTCAGGTTTTTACTATTGATTAAACAATGTTACCGAAGGAGGAGGAGAAGAGTTAAATGAATAAGATAACATAAGGGAATCATCTGGACACGGAGTTCCATAAAAAGAAGAACAACTAATGTGAGTGAACCAAATTTCAAATTTCGTATTATTTGCTGAAATAACCCGCATATATTATAAACCACGAGAAATATAATGTATAAAATATTATTAATACTAATATTTTTTAAACTTTATTATTATTTTCACTCCTTTTGGGTTTTTCACATCAGCCTTAGCTGATGGTAGTTCACTGGAATCTGGGTGACAACAAGTCTCCTCCGATCTCCAGATTATTATTATTATTATTATTTTGAGTTTTCACATCAGCATTAGCTGATGGTGTTTCACTGGAGTCTGAGTGACAGCAAGTCTCCTCAGGTCTCTAGGACTCTTCTGGCAGATTGCAGCAGTGCAGTGTTCTGAATGGTGTCAATCCTTCCTTTGATATCCAAACTTTCCAAACCCTTTTCCAATCCTTTAGGGACTGTTCCAAGTGCACCAACTACAATTGGTATCACTTTCACTTTCATGTTCCATAACTTTTTCAGTTCTCTGGCAAGGTCCAAATATTTGTCCATTTTTTCATTTTCCTTTAGCTTCACCCTGTGATCTGCTGGCACTGCAAAATCCACCAGTTGGCAAGTTCTTTCTTTTTTGTTTATCAAAACTAGGTCTGGTCTTCTTGCTAGGATAAGGTGATCCGTTTTTATTTCAAAGTCCCAGAGAATTTTATGCGTTTTGTTCTCGAGAACAGATTCTGGTTTATGCATATACCATTTTGGTGTATGGTCAAAATTTAATGTTTTGCATAATTCCCAGTGGATCACATTCCCAACCCAGTCGTGTCTAGTTTTGTATTCTCGTTGTGCTAGTTTGCTACATTCGCAGAGTATATGGTTTACAGTCTCATCTCTATTACCACAAAGTCTACATTTACTATTTTGTTGGGTCTTATCAATTTTCGCTTTTATATAGTTTGTCCTTATGGCATTATTTTGTGCAGCAATTATTAAAGATTCTGTTTCTCTTTTGAGGTTTCCTTTTCTTAACCATGTCCAAGTCTTTCCATGTGCAACCTCTTGTATTTGTCGTTTGAAGCGTCCATATAATTGTTTTTCTTCCCATTTTTGTTTTCTAGTCTTTGTTGTTTTTCTGTTTGTCCACCTGTTACTTCTACTATTGTTGGCCGCCATAAGTAGTTTGTCTTTGCTCTTTCTTGTGTAATCCTCAAGTTGTTGGATTGTGGTTTCTACGCATTCCTCTATGTTGGCAAGACCTCTTCCCCCTCCTTTCTTGACACATATAATCTATCTCTATCATCTCTAGGGTGAAGAGCATTGTGCATGGTCATTAACTTTCTTGTTCTTTGGTCAATTTGTCTGAGTTCTTCTTTTGTTCATTTTAAGAATGGTCCTGAGTATCTTATAATGGGGACGGCCCAGGTATTGATTCCTTTTATCAGATTTCTGCTGTTAAGTTTGGTTTCTAAAAGTTTTCTAGTTCTCCTGAGATATTCTTTTTTAACTTTCCTTTAATTTCTGTTTGCTTAATATTGTCCTCTTCTAAAATTCTTAAGTATTTGTAACTTTCATTTTCATCAAGTGATTTTATAGTGTCCTGATTTGGTAGTTGTATTCCATTCATTAATTTTCTTTCGCCCTTTTTCCTTACTACCATAGCATATTTTTCAATTCCAAATTCCATTCCTATATCTTGGCTATATATTCTAATAGTTTGTACCAGGGTTTCTAATTCTTTTTCATTTTTTGCAAAAGTTTTTATGTCATCCATGTACATGAGGTGGTTTATCTTCTCTTGTGTGATAGTGAATTTGTATCCCCCTGTACATTTTTTAAGTATATGACTGAGAGGCATCATTGCTATAATGAACAGTAGTGGTGATAATGAGTCTCCTTGGAAGATACCTCTTTGGATTTTTACTTCTGCCAGGGATTGTTTTCCGGCTTTTAATTGAACTCTCCAGTTTTCCATGGCTTTTTCAATGAAATTTATGATGTTGTTGGAAATTTTGCACATTTTTAAACATTTTAAAATCCAGGTATGTGGGACCATGTCATTATTATTATTATTATTATTATTATTATTATTATTATTATTATTATTATGATTATTATTATTATTATTTCCCTCCTTGCGTCTATTCATACCAGCATTAGCTTCAATGAAATCTGCGTGACAGTAAATCTCCACAGGTCTTTAAGACACTTTTGAGTATTCTGGTTGGATGGCCTCAATTATTTCTCTGATTTCTAACTCTTCCAGTTTATTTTCCAAGTCCGATTATTATTATTATTATTTTATTATTATTATTATTATTATTATTATTAATTGATTTGATCAATTAAATTATATTGAGAGCATTGAAGCTCATATGATGTCAAATTTTCCGATTTCTATGAGATTGTCTGGGTTCACAGCAGGTTATTCTCTATAGTTAAATTATAATTGCTCTAATTGATATGTCAACGTATGTATGATCGTTTCTTGAAAGCTTCCCATCGAACTCCCGGTGATATTTCGATGATATCCCTGTATATTTAGGCCCAATGTGTGGTCTGATTAATCAACCGCCGTTATCTGATAAAAAAGAAAACTGGCTTTAGTTTCCTGATTGATAGTTTTAAAAAAACTCATCGAAGTGATATATTGTCGGTATCAACCGAACGCCAATGGAGTCTACCACCTTTTCATAAGTGCAAGGCCGGGGAAATTGTTTTTGCGTTTCCCATTTTACTGCTAAATTGGTTGTTATGATTTCTGTCGCCATGTTTAGGCTTCAATGAGAGCAGTTTACAGTGGACATCCCTTGTGTTAAGCAAAGGCTGATCCTGTGAAAATTCATTTGATTGTTCCTCGATGTTCCTTAGTGTTAGGTAGACTCCTTTGATCATTCCTATGTTGCTGATCCGTTCGTCCGTTGCAAATACATACAAATGAACGGCTTTCAAGATCGGCGATTAAATTACTAACTACGTATTTGAGCTGTTGATGGGCTGGCTTTAGTCCACGCGCCCACGCAGCGTCTATAAATTTAAGTATTGGACCTCAACACACCATATATATGAAAATATTCCAACTTTGGCGAGGGGCGGTATCGAACCCTGTTGTGCGTAGGCGTATAGTCTATTGACTGAGCCAACCAGTTTTTATTCATCGTTGTCACTTCTTCGTCTACTCTCTGTTCGAAAAATTTGTGTTAATGATATTATTATTTTGACAATCCACATAGATTCCCAAACATAATGCCTATATTTGTATTTGGTTCAGTTTTTAGAATTTGCTTTTGATATATCTTAATCATCTCCCTCTCGCTGACTCTGTAATGAAGTGGCCGCCTCCCACCACCTGTGCAAACGTGACCCCGACAGCAAAGGGTCAATCCCGAGAAATCATGCGGTGGGTGAAAGAAACGGACACACACAAGATTTGAATATTGTTGGAAAGGGTAAGTTGGCCATCTGTAGAGTGACAGGCAATGACCTAACTTTCCAAGGCAAGAAAAACTGCCCCCCCTCTATTGTCAGTAGGCTACGATATATCAAATAGTTCTTTATTTCATGGACACGATATTTTCTTGATTTTGAGACCGGCCCAAATGAAAGGCGCAACATCAATAATAAATTGAGTGGGAATTTTTCAGTGATCACTTGTCTGAATCTTTACAGGAGTAGACATATCGTCATCTCTTCATCTCCACTTTGTCTCCGCCAACAATCGAAACTGTGCAATGCCACATCTCACTCCCTCGTCCCCTCTCCCCCTCTCTCTGTCTCTGTCTCTCTCTTTGTCTCTCTGTCTCTCTCTCCCCCTCTCTTTCCTGGTGGATTCTCTCATTGACTACTTAAAATTGTTATTATTATAGCTCTTACGAATGATTTTAACAGACAATCTTTTAGGCATTTAAATGTATTTGAGTTGCATTCTCCATAACCATATCTGTATATATTGGTGGTTTTTTCTCTCTCAATATCTCTTTAATTATTCTAGTTCATGTTATTTAATTTTATTGCCAAAGTTATTCAATTTTTCTCTGTTTATCAGTTTTCTTTTGATACTTTAAACAGCGTACGTCTATAATGGTTAGTTTATTATGATCATTATTTTCCATTCATTCTTCAAGTCTGTAGAGCTATTATATGGGTTTTACTCTTTTGTCCATTTTAAGTAGAATTCATATCATATAATAGTGAACATTGATATTGCTTTAGATATAGTTTCTATTACTTTATCCAAGTTTAGCTATTCAATTTTCGTCCCAACATTATGAGTTAGCAATGATTTATATCTATTTATCCCGCAGTGCTTGCAAAAATATTTCAAATGTTTTTTTATCAGCATACTCTAAACGTTTTAATTGATCATTTTTTAGTATGTTACTTCTTTCTGTTGACATATGAATTTAGTATGTATGCATGTTGTATGAATCTCATTCATGCTTCATATAAAAAATATTCAATAAGTTTGTAAGAGGAGCTATAATACTGAATGTTGTCTACTTAGTGTGATGTAACACGAGATAATTAGAAAAGAGTTACAAATAAGCCAACAATTGAGAAGAGACGTTTGAAAGCAAGACATAATGATTTTATTAATGTTTTTTGGACGTTCTGGGTATCGTTCGTTTATTGAATATGGAGCATGTTACGTACCACAGTTATAGCTGAAAGGGACTACGTGGGAATTCAACGTGTAAGGAGAGGCTGCTGGCGAGTTGTCATGTCAAAGAGTACGGATGGTTGGGTAACCTGCTGTACTCTCTCTCTCTCTCTCTCTCTCTCTCTCTCTCTCTCTCTCTCTCTCTCTCTCTCTCTCTCTCTCTCTCGCTGATTGAATCATTACTGTCCGTCGGAGGACTGCTGGTAGCATAATGGCTAACGTGTTCGACTGTGACGTCGAAGTAAACACGACCGAACTGCTGTCATACTATTACTTTCAATTTCAGACTAATACACTCGGAAAGGCTATAAAACACACACACACCTTGCAACCTATGGCTGAAATAGTACCTCTAATGTTCCCCGACAAGGATGCCTTTGGCATTTAATCACCCACGAAGATTTAAAAGCCAGTAAGGAAATAAACTAAACTTCCTGCCCTCTTGTTCCAATTCGTTCGTTTAAAATCCTCTTTAAAATATTTTAAGGGAGGAGGTTAGATATATATATTTACTTGTCGATAAAAACATGGCTTACATTTAATGCCTTCAAACCACTAAAAAAAAAAAAAATTGTCGATAAAAACGCCTTCAATCCGCTAAAAAGTTTTTTTTCGGTATTTTCATTTTATTTTCTACGTGAGACGATGGAGCAGTGTCAAAGTTTTGTTTTGTTTTTTTCTGTTTCCTTTCCTTTTCTTTGGACTACATAGCCTGGCCGGTTTCGCATGGAAGATAAGATGTTGCCCGTTCAGCAAATCCCTCCTCTCCACACTGCCCATGTAATCCAAAGGAAAGAAGGTACCAATGCGGTTTGTCAACGGTAGTGTCGCAGGAGTTGATTTGTTTTCGGGGTTTACTCCCCTAGCCTTCCGTTGAAAGGTTTTATGTCGGACTTTTCCTTGACTTTGATGGGTTGCCGACCAAGGCTAAATAGACCCTTTTAACCCATTTGGGGATCCATATATGTAGCAGGTATCGTAATCTTACTGCTATTGGTGTTCATGAGGAGAGAAGTGAGATTAAGGATATGGTATATTTTGCATTTGTGTATCAGATAAGCAACAGTACCTTCAGGTCAGGTTTTGTTGGGAGTAAGATATGGGTAAGTCTACTAGAGGCGTTAAAATGGTTCCAATGTTCGCTGTGTTTATATACACATATGTACATTTATGCGTGAAACATGCTCATTCATGTACACGTGTGGTTATGCCTGCATTGTTGAATTCTCTAAGTTACGATTTAATATAATTCCGCATTCTATTTAAATTTAAAATTCGGCTTGGAAATATCTTAATGCTATAAGCTTCTGTATGTATCTGTTGCTTGTTAGGGAGAAGTCAATGAACGGGGGAAAAGAAAGTCTATTACCGCGTGTGTACATGAACATGAAATAAAATAAACAGTTAACGAAAAGAAAAGGTAAGGATTAATAAATTGAACAGAAAATTAATAAACATAAAATTAAAATTATAAAAACTTTCCTTAACAGAAATGTGACGATTTTTCTCTACTTTTCTCTCCAAAGATTCAAAATCCAGTAAGGAAATAAACTAAACTTCCATCCCGCTTGGTCTAATTAGGCTTCCTTATACATTGCATGGATTGATGAGTGTCCACCAGTTTAGTTTGTGAGTGGTCGGTAAGTATTTTCATGATGATTTATTTTTCTCTTGCATTCGTACCGAAAGTTGGCGAATAGAACCGGTTGAATGTATGTCCTTGTTTGTCAACTTAGTGGTGGTTATCGCAGTGAATATATCTGTTTCTGTTGTTTAAAGGAATTCCAACAGGCTACGATAAACATTAATCAAGAAATCAATAATATTTTTGTTAAATTGATGAGTTTCTACCCTGATATCTAACCATTATTCTCATTGGTAGACTTGGAGAAAACTCACTGAGAGAAATTAACTAATATCACGTATTGTCTATGCTCCAGCACTTTCCTCGGTATTCTAGCTTTTGAGTTATATACCTAAAAACCTCCTCTCCATTTATAGTTCCTCAGGCTTATCTTTAAAAAATCAGAATTATTCATAAGGATCCAATCATTCATTGGCAAACTGTCGCTCTCATTATCCATGATTTCTTCAGCTCTTTGAAATATACTGTTTGATCCTCTGGGCACTAATGATCACGTTTGTCTATCATACATTATTATATCTGGTATTTTGATGTATTTATTGTTTTTGATTATAATTCCAATGCCTTTGACGTTTTTATGATTTTACCATCTGCGTGCAACATTTACCTTTGGTCTGTTCGGTATAGTCGAGTCATTTGCAAACAGAGCATCTTTTGACCAACCTTTGTCTTCCTTCTTACTTTTATCTGTGTTATTTATTTCATTCGCCCATCGATCTCTTTTCTAGGCTTGTATATCAAGCATCTGCTATCCTGTATACATTGTCATATGTATAACTGTTTATTATAACGTTATCTCCTGCTCCTTTCGTTTTTAGCCTGCATTCTTTATTGCAATTGTATAACTGCATCAGTTGGTCTCTAACGAAACGCTTGTGGAAAGAAGCTAGTAGGTACCTTCACAAGAGTGCTGCTGTGGGTTGCCCGGAAAATTCCTGGAAACAGCACTTCACAAAATTCAGCCGTTCGGATATTAACATCCTATCAGCATTAGTTAATCACATTTTCTAACCTTTCTATGCAAATAAAATTGTTTAATTTTGTATTTCTCAATATCTTTCCGGGTGGGGTTCACCTGCAATGAGAGAAGACCCACCCTTAAAGAGGGATGTCCTGAACATGACACTAAACTGGTTCTAATGACGAAGCTACTTCCCTGTAGAGTGTGAAAAACCCTTAATTGTTATTACTCTGTGGTCAGTTTTCCCCCAGAATTGTAGTATATGTTTGGGTTAAATAGATCCGATTAAAGTTTTATTCATTTTCGATGAGACAGTGTGCAATTAAAAAGATCTTAATAAATAACTAACCAGAAACTGCAAATATAAAAACGATTCTCCAACCATTACACATAAAATAACTTTAAATGAGTTAACATGCCGTTAAAATCAATCAATGAATTAACCAATCAATCAAGAATAAATTAAAAGCATATTTTAAGAATATATATATTACCTTAATATTCATGTCAGTTAATGTATATAATCATTGGACGTATTTACTGTTCAAAAACATCATTTTTACCCACAATTGATACATTAATTACCAGTTCTGCTTCTGATCGCCGAGAAAATAAAAAAATAACATACTTCTGGACTGAATAAGTAAATCTGTTAAAAGTCTTCACTTCTATAATCGATTTAGAGTTTCCATGACTGAAAGTCCGACGGCAACTTCTATGGGTTTGTATCGACTCTCCAATTATTATCGGCACTCATAAATGCCATCAGGTGTGGCTTAATGCACGGTTAGTTACGCTCTAATTCTCTACTAAGATATCATCATCTACAAAAAAAACAAAACAAAAAAGTTCAGATTTTACTTAGCACCTATTTGCATACTCTTTTATTTTCAATGTATGAAATAACCAAGTGAGTGATTTTATCCAATCGTTGTTTTAATTATTTCATCCTATGATCGAATACCTAAGGTCAAATTCTACTTATTGAATAAAAGTTTGTTTTTTTCTTAGTTGTTGTTTTTTTTTTAGAAAGATACGTTTCAATAGAGCTTGACAACTAATATATCCTTAAAAGATTGAAAAAGATCCTATTTAATTAATAAAAGAAAATGTTGCATTATTTTCCTCACTAATCTGCTTAGAAAGAAAATATACAAATAGATGTATATTAAAAGTAATGTCTTTCTGCCCTATACAACATTAGAAAATATCATTTTTCTTTGTCGCTTGGTTATTTATTTAATGGCATATCGACCCTTCTCATAACCTTCATGTATATTAATAGATTGGTAGAATTGATAAACTGGTGGTTGCCCTCGGCCATATGTTAAAAGAAAACATTGTATTTTGCATATAACCGTCGTTCAATATGAACTATTGGTCTTTCATTGGAGTCTGGGTGACAGAAAGTTTCCTCAATCTCCAAGACACTTTTAAGTATTCTAGCTTAGCTTATGCTGTGCTCAGTATTTTCTTGATTATTCCTATGATTTCCACTTCCTCTAGTCTCCTTTGCAGGTCTTCGGAGACCGTACCAAGAACGCCAGGTCTAATGGGTTGTAGTAGTTGGAGTGTTAGGACGGAGAGTATGTATTTACTTAAGAATTTTGAATGCGACGAATAATGAAATCAATTATCAATAATGTTCTTTTTAACATGATTTTTGTAGTTATTCACATACAGTTCAATGAAATAATGACCTACCGATTGAATCGGGAATCTATCATTCTTTATATAAACATGATTATGCCATTGTCCTATTTTATTTTCGTAAAATGTTACAAAAATGTTATTAGCAGGATCAATGAACATCGAAACATTCCAGTAAGTCTATGTTACTTATAGATTGTCTATTCTTTTCTAATTGTGTTACATAGTAATATTCAAGAGTATGAAATAATGATGGGCTTTATACTAAAAGTAAATGTTCTTGAATTACAACTTGAAATTTGATGGTGAAAAATAGAATTATAATATTCTTTTGACGGTATCGATAGAAAAAGAAATGCATTGATATACAATGTTTCACTAATTACTGACATTCATGAATATTGCAGAAAATTGATTTCGTTAGTTTCAGAATAAGAATCTGTGCAAATCGTCAGTAAAAATATTTCAGTTTACAGACACCGTCCCTCTTAAATTGTTCATCAAAGAATGTGCGAGAAATAGAGGGAAAGATTAAATCGTTCTATTTGCTTATGTAAATATAAGATATGACATTACTTTAGGCATATAACAATATCAATTGGACAATATTGTCTGAAGAGAAAAAAATATTTAAGGTAACACTTGAAAAAATAAAAATAGTACGAATACCAAAGAAAAATGTATGATTTTCTGAGATCTGTTTATTTTCCTATTCCCCTGCTGCTTTTTATTTATGATAAATGTGAAAGGCTCTCTCTCTCTCTCTCTCTCTCTCTCTCTCTCTCTCTATATATATATATATATATATATATATATAGAGAGAGAGAGAGAGAGAGAGAGAGAATTGATGAGTCAAACAGGAATAATTATTTTATGTTAAATATTTTCTATCTTTCTCAATTAGTTTCGACCTTAGGTCATCGTCAGGAGTAAATAATTGGTTTTAGAAAGCTGAAATAAATAATCTAAGTGTCTGTCTGGCCTCAAAAATACCGGTGAAAAATATATTAGAAATAGCGAATCCATCTGTTCACTGAAAACCTTATTCCAGTCAAATTCTTTTGAATTTTCTTTTATAAACACATGAACATTTTATATATATATTATATATATATATATATATATATATATATATATATATATATATAAATGAAGAAAAAATATATATATGAAGAAAATAGCATATTACGAAAAATCTGACAATATATATATATATATATATAGTAGGGGTGGCCTAAATTCGGTATCAGTCAATCAGCGAGGGAGTCTATCACCTTTTCACTAGCGCTAGACCAAGGAGATTGTTTTTGCGTCTGAGGTGGAGTGCCATATATATATATATATATATATATATATATATATATATATTGTGTGTGTGTGTGTGTAGTGTCCAGTAAAAAAAGGAGAAACATTGGTTAATCTTTTCTATCATAAATTTCCTTCATTCACCGCACCGTACGCGACTAGCTGTCAACTCGTCTTCATCGTCTCGGGTAGGTCGTCTCACCTTGACGACTTTGCTTATCAGTCGCTAGATCTCTACTGACTAAAATTGAATCCGTCTATTCCTTCCGCCTGTGGTTTCGCATGGAGAGCTATATCCGTTTCCGGTACTCCTACACTTGCGCTAAAAATTTGGAACTCCTATTTTTTTCTCTAGTTATTTATTTACCAGTTGTCATTCATTATTGACTGGCTGACCTAGAAAGCGTGCTCTGACCTGATTCATTCAGGCCAATTTTCAACTGACCACTTTGTCTGCTAAACATTCTTTCTTTTTCTTCGTCTTTCCCCCCAAAAATAGATTACCTTTTTCATTTCAATTTACATTTTCTATAAGCCGTTCAATTACGTTACAATTTTATCATCCACGGTTGAGCTCAGTCGATAGAACGTCCGACTAGGAACAACAAGGTTCCGGTTTCAATACGCCAACTCAGCCTATGAGTAGCACAGGGATCTGTGTGGTAAATTTTGCAGTTGGTGGTAGGTGTGGCGCTCTAGCCCAGACGCCAAAACAATCTCCTTGATCTAGAGCAACTAAAACGGGGATAGACTCGCTCGCTGTCTTGCTGATACCGACTTTAGGCCACCCCGAATACTTTACTTTTTATATCAATATGGTCTGCGTTTGTAAGGTTCTAATTTGTGAATACGTTTGGATTATATAGTTATATTGTAGCGAATTATTTTATATGAGGTGTAAGGTGTTAGTTATCTATATACTGTATGTAAACCTTTTAAAATATTTGAAATAAGTTCATGTGTGTAATTTGGGAATCCATTGTTTCTCTCTTCCAATATATATATATATATATATATATATATATATATATATATATATATATATGTATGTGTGTGTGTGTGTGTGTGTGTGTGTGTGTGTGAGAGTGTGTGTGTTTGTATGAGTGTGTATAGAAGTAATATATATATATAGAGAGAGAAACAGAGAGAAAGTGAGAGAAACAGAGAGAGAGATATATATATATATATATATATATATATATATATATATATATATATATATATATATATATTGATAGATAGATAGATAGATAGAGTAAACTACAGCTACAGACACGTGTTTCGAGGTATCAACTCTCATCAGTGCAGTTATACATTTTAGCAGCTACCTCTGGCCGGGTTCGAGACCCGAACGAACTTACGCTCGCCAATCCTCTTACCCATACAGCCACAGTCAGCTGCCAATATAGCACGCTATTTAATCGCTACATTTCTAAGTGGAAATGAACTCACCTAGAGGTCTCAAACTTTGTAAACAAAGTGAGTCTTAGCTGAACGCCGAATACAGTGAATTTTGCAATTAAATCCCTTCTAAATAAAGTGCTCAACCGAAATTGGGAGCGTATTAGATAGATAGATAGTCAAATTCTGGATGCCGCTGTTTTTATTTAAGTTCACGCTAATAAACTTGGAATGGCTTACATCCATTTATTCTCCCGCTTTCTCTGTGGAACATTAGTAGAGCAGACTGGGTTCTATAACAATAGTAGGCCAACCTGCCCCATAAAAGAAAAATAAACTCTAAATTTAAAAGGGTTGTGCATATAATCTACATCTTATCGTTACATTATAGTTTTGTTATCAGTTCACCGAAAATGTCTGATTAACTTCACAACCATTTATCACTTTAAACACAACACCTTTCACATAGTACTACACAGTTTGCATACATAATTGAACTATTCTGCTATCTACGCTATTTTCCTCAGAAGAGTTCACATGTAAACTTCATCGCTAAAACCATGGAAAACTGGAAAGTAGAATTAGCAGCAGGAAGACAGGCCCCAAGAGAGGTGAAAATTCAAAGAGACACATTCTTGCCACTGCTAGTGGTTATAGCAATGATGCCAATCAATTATATACTTAGACAATTCACAGGGGGCTAAAACTTTTCAACATCACAAGAAAAGTTAAATCACCTTATGTATATGGATGACATCAAGATATTACAAGATATTACAGAAAAATGAATAAAGAACTAGAAACGCTAATAGAAACAATAAGAATATACTGCTCGGATATAAGAATTGAATTTGGCATTGAAAATGTGCCATGCTAATCAGGAAGGAATAAAACTATAAAATCAAGAAAGCATTAGAGAATGTCGAGAAATTAGAATATTGCAAGTAAATGGGATATTTGAATGTGGCCACCTTCGAACAAGCACAGATGAAAGAATAATGAAGAAAATAATATCTCAGATGAACAAGAAGATTTCTCGAATATAAATTCTGCAGCAGAAATCTAATAAAAAGAATAATCATCAGGGTAGTCCACCACTTAATATATTCTGGAATATCTCTTATTATAATGGAGATTCGGTATTTATCTGTCTCTACGCCACTAATCATGTCACAAGTTGGGTGGATTAAAGTCGGTATCGGCTAATCAGCGAGATAGTCTACCTCCTTTTCACCAGCGCTAGATCAAGGAGATTGTTTTTGCGTCTGAGGTGGAGCGCCACACCTAACATCAGCTCCTTATTTTATATCCCTGTGCTACTCATATGCTGAGTTGGCGAACTAGGAACCTTGTGGTTTATATATATTCATATATATATATATATATATATATATATATATATATATATATATATATATATATATATATATATATATATATATATATATATATATACATATACATATATATATATATATATATATATATATATATATATATATATTATTAATTATGCAACATAAACAGTACATTGTTTATTAAAACATGTTTAGATAAATTCATGCCCGTTATTAATGATTTATATATAGTTTGGTTTATTCTAACATATATGTAAAGTTATCTGACGTATATAGTTATACGAGAACATAATTTACAAAAAAAATAGTCGCATAATATTATTCCACATTGGATTTGAAGATGTGTCTGTATTTAATAGTATCCGGTTTAGGTTCGCACATGTTCGCTTTTGATTACGAGTTTAAATCTAACGACAGTTTCATCAATCATGTTAACCCACTCTGCTTAAAGATAAACTCGGTAAAACAAATATATGTACTCCTTCTAACGACTGTTTCATTAATCGTGCTTACCCCCTCTGCTTCTTTTTTTTCAGATTCAATGACACAGGAATTTTAAAAAAATAAAAAGATTTTGTGTAGTTAGATTTATTATTTTGCAATAAAATTAATAATTAATATTAATAAGATTATAATATAATCTTATTAATATTGATTAATAATATATACTTGTGAGAAATTCGTTCTATTTCGATTATCATCTGTCTTAAAACAAAACAAACATATTTTCACTAAAAAATTGAATATTTGAATTAATTTGAATTTAACTGTTAGAAATTTGATTTTATTAGAAAGGAATCATATTCATTTGAATTTTAATAACAAAACTATTTTTATGCCTTTAATTAAAGATAAACATAAAATTTCAAAGATCTGTTTACATTTCTTTACGATAGAGCGTGGTAAATATTAAAATTCACTCCACTCGGAGGCTGATTTTTTTTTGGCTTGTTCTAAAAATAGGCAAGGGGGGAACTTAGGTAAATTAAACAAAGGACGAAGAAATACTAACTACAAACTAATCACAGCAACTTGTACTAGCAATATTAATAGGAGGATAAACGTTAAAACAACAAAACCTAGAACACATAAATGGGAAGAAAAAGAACTGTATGTCTACTTCAAGCAATAAAAAGGGATATTGCACTTGAGATGACTAAGAAGCGGAAATCTCAAAATAGAAACTGAATTTTATTTTAATAGTTGCACAAAATAAATGTCATCGGTAGAGCGTTCGGCTAGAAACCACAAGGTTCCTAGTTCGATACCAGCCCCCACCAACTCAGCGTATGAATAGCACAGGGATATGTGCGGTAAAGTAAGGAGCTGATGGTAGGCGTGGCGCTCCACCTCAGACATAACAACAATCTCCTTTGTCTAGCGCTAGTGAAAAGGGGATAGACTCCCTCGCTGATTGGCCGATACCGACTTTAGGCCACCCCGATGACTTTTTACTTTTATATCAAAGCAAAAATTGCTTATACACAACGGGATATAAAGTGAAGGTTTTTCAGAGACGCGTTTGAAATGGTTAAATGCATTATAATCCAAGGTTGCATGACTGGATGGGAAAGGGGATCTACTGGTCATTGTTCATGCTATAACAATAGAAGAGGTCGGTTTCAGAACTGAAACCTCTTTCATAGGAAGAAACTTGCAAATTAACATTAAAAAAATACCACACAACATATTTTTATTCAAAGCTTTGTCCTCATTTGAAGAAAATAAATTTTAAATACTAAAATAATCATAAAATAATGATGATTTCGGTGCTGCCCGAAAAGATAAGTAGGTCAGAAAAATCTGGGTCTTGTAGAAAAAAAATAGAAAATAAGTTTAATATATATTTTTTGAATTGCAATATCCATAATATTCTCAATAAATCAAATAAAAGTTGTTTTTTTAATTAAACACTGTAAAATATTTTATTTGAAATACAAATAATTACGAATGCGGTCTTATTTTTATGAAGCTGTTTTTAACCTGTGTATAAGTAGAAAATATTTCCCTTAAACTTATATTTTCATATTACTATATATTTAATTTTTTATAAAACTTCCTTAATAATCAGTTTTTATTTTCAAATTTAATGTCTTTCATTCACAAGGCTGTAGTGTTAACGGGGTAATCTAGGAACTTGATTTAGTCTGTATTTTGTTGGCTTTTAGGTATGTCTATTAATTTGATCATATTCTTCTAATTATATTTTCAATTTTAATCCATGGAAAAAAGTAGAACAGCTTGGGCTTTAACTTTGCTCTGACCACTGGTATAGGAGGAAGAAAACTCTAAATTCAGACCTGTTGAACTCCACTTATAACTGATCTTCTGTGGAACAGTGAGTTAAATTCATAGAAAATAATTTTTGACATTTGATTGGAATAAAACGAAACTATTGTTCATCAAATCATGTATAGAATATACATGGATAGGTGTTTAGCTAAGTCGGTAGAGCATCCGCCTAAGAATCGCAAAGTCCCGGGTTCCATACCTGTCCTCGCCAACTCAACATATGAGTAGCACAGCGTGTGGTAAAGAATCTGAGTGCTGACGGTAGGTGTGTTTTTCCACCTCAACAAAAATAATCTCCCTGATCTAGTGCTAACGAAAACTGGACGCCACGCCGCCGACTTTACTTTTACTATAAAATCTAGCAATTCTTAAATGTTGTTCGTTTTATAATATCCATAAGATATGTACATCTTCTTTAGAAATAGATAAACTCTAACATTGGCCACTTATCTCGAGGAATTGGTGCTGTCGGGCATACGATAAACTTTTAACATTATAATGTAACCAAATGTCCATGTGTGTTGGGTTCAGTCAAAAATCGAATGTTATTTGATGTAACATTTAAGGTGTTTTCTTTTGAACATTACAAAATGTAAATAAAATAACGTCCTTACACGTTATAATCCTTTAAAAGGTTAATACTCTATGTTGAGATTTGTGTTTCTTTCAAAATTGAGACAAAGAAATATCTATGATTGTAAAAATTCCCCGCTCGTTATCGGATTCTTATGAAAATTATTTGGCATCATCTACGATCTTCAATAGAATTCAACACAAAGAAGAAAGTTAATCCCGTTGTGAGGCATCGGATTTAGTTTGTCGTTTCTATTCGTAATACTTCGAAGATGTTTGAGGTAATCCAATTCGCACTTCCGCATCAGTCTAGTCAATATTAATCTCCCAGCGTTTGTCTAAGTCTAAAGATTTTTGAATAAGTTTTCTTTCTTATAATATAAAACAATTCCATACAATTTAAGTAAACAAAGTTACCACGTACTTTGTCCGTTATGAGATATCTAAAGGCTATATAATACAGCAATATTTCGAATCTATCTGGGTCATTGTTTTAGGTTGCAGTAAATGTAAAAAGTAAGAGTAACATTGGCGGAGTGACCTAGTGTTGGTATCAGCCGGACAGCGAAGGAGTCTAATCCCTTTTCACTAGTGCAAGACTAGAGGGATTGTTTTTGGATCTTAGGTAGAACTCCACAACAACCACCAGCTCCCCATTTTACCACACACGTCCAAACTCTGCTACTCAATTGTTAAGTTGTTGGTATACAACCCGGAACCTTATAGTTCCTAGGCGAATGCCCTACAATCTAATTTAAACTCACTAAAAATCACATAGATATAATATAGCTTTCTATTGCAATTTGTATTTGAGAAAATAATTATATCTATCTATCTATCCATCTATCTATCTATCTATCTATCTATATATATATATATATTATATATATATATATATATATATCCACATACACCGTATTGCGGGGTATCACGTCTCTTCAGTGGAGCTAGACATTAGCAAGCTACCTCCTGTCGGGAGGTAGCCTGTGTGCCATAACTCCAGAATGATATATGTACCAGAACGATATGTGTCACATAGGCCAACTCAAGATGTAGAAGTAGTCGCTGTTAGTAGTAGTAATAGTCGTTAGTTCAGAAATAACACACGCATGTTGTATAGTCACAGGGGATGTTTATTTCTTTGACGCACGTGGGTTCTTTTTCAGAAAGAAGGAAAGAGAGAGGGAAAGAGAGAGGTGGCACGGTCAAATTACTCTGTCGTAAATCATGTTTGCTACTACTATATTGAAGCAATAGGGGGAACCGCGAAAGCCCCACTTGCTCCCAACGAGGCATGGCCAAAAAGAAACCGATTTTCTTCTTCTTCCGTTTCTCTTCCTGGGGTGGTAGAGCCACATCCGTTTCCGAAAAAAAAAAAACTCGGAATTTCTGTTTTTATTTTTAAATCTATTTCCTGGGTCAATCGTCGGTCACACTACTTGCACGC
>CM042139.1:148855329-148897829 GCA_023376005.1 Doryteuthis pealeii
GTCGTAGGAAATGGACACGGTGAGAAAAGTTCTAATCGTGGACGAAGCTGTATGCATTTCACATAATGCTAATGCAATTGGCACGGGTATGCATCCGACTATTCTACATCTAGAGCTACATTTTAGCTCTGGGTAAATAATAGGATAACAAGTTTAGGAGAAAGAAAACTCTGAATTAAAACCTGTTGAACTCCGTTTAAGAAATTGACATTGTGTCACCTTCTACTCGCAGAAAAGGAGGGGGTAAATATATACATTCCATATACAGTTAGTAGAACGTCTATTGTAACTCAGTTCTACGTACTTTATCCTTTATATTGACATTATTATTCTACTCTTTGAGAGATTTTTACACGTGTTTTAACTGGTAATTTTTTACTTGAGTCTGAGTAGAAGAAAATCAATTCGAGTCTTTAGAACTCTTCTAAGTATTCTAGCTGATCTTAACAGGACTTCGATCTAGATCAGTGGTTCCCAAACTGTTTCAATCTAGAGCCATCTCGGCTTTCCAGCGGATTCCTAGCGTTCCCCTCACTTGCGAAAATTGGTGATCATACCAGATTGAAAGTAACATGCAGTGCTTTCAAATCTTAGCTGATGTTTGACATTTATCTTTGCCTGGTGATTCTCTATATCCTTGGTGGATGACAAGTTGTAACTGGTGCACCATTGTACATGTTGTGTATAGGCGTCAAGTAAACTTTCAGAATTTTGACTCTGATTTCTGACTACGTAAGAAAACTATGTATTCGTTTGTGTTGGTTTTATTCTGCATAAACTGAAAACGTGTTCTTATACCTTGGTATTTATGACATACATTTTATCATTTAGCTTTCGTCAAAAAAGACCAAGAACATAAAAAAACAAGTTATTTAATAACTGCCATCCTTCCGTCTCCTCATCGCCTTTTTTAGCCTCATTCCCTATCGTCACTTCTGCCTCACCGTCCCCCTAGATTTTTCCACCGCACCCTGCGGATGGTACCACCCACATTAAGAACCTCTGATCTAGATGATATTGATTCTTCCTATGATCTCCCGTTCCCTATATTTCTTTTTTCCTGGCATTTGCAGATGGATCTAAGGGCACAGACTACAACTGGTATCACCATCACGTTCATGTTTTCCAGCGTTTTCAGCTCTCAGGCAAAATCCAGCAGTGGTAGTGGCAGCAGTAGTAGGAGTGGAAGAAAGAGAAAGAAGATTATTAGTAGCAGCAACAAATATCTTTAAGCTTTGAGTTTGTTTTTTTTTGTATTCTAATTCTTCGATTGTAGAATTGATTATTTCCACTATTGTATTGGCATACGTCGTCATTCTCATGGGGGTGGACACCGTGAAGAAAAACAAACTAATTCTCAATCAAAGAAAATTGTGAAACATAGAAGTTTGAAGAACTACAAAATAAAAAAAACTTTTTTGCTACGAACGATTGCACCTTATCCATCTAGCAGAGGGATTTAATGAATGTTTTGTACGGACGCCAAATTATGAGGTTGACATCTGCATTCAATTTATTTGCACTTGATCGAACTGTAGTAAAAAGTGATAAATAAAACAAATCAAAATCAAAGCAATGTCTTTAAAATGTACTTCATCATTGGCACGTGATATTGCACGCTGCACTAGATAAAAAGTAACGAGTTCGGTATATCAATGTGAGATATATTGAAACATCATTACAAAGGGCTTCAGTTTTATGAAACATTATAGTCTTGCAAGGAAGGATCAGCTCAGTCGGTAGACCACCCGGTTTGGAAGCCTAAAGTTCCTGGTTCGATACCGGTCATAGTCAACTCAGTGCATGAGTAGCACAGCTTAGGTTATTATCTGTGCGGTAAAGCATCTGGGAGCTGACTGTAGATGGGGTGTTCCAATTCAGCAGAACATTATTCCTTTTCTAGGGTTAGCCAAAAGGGGATAGAGTTAGGTCTCTGTCCGGTTGATACCGACAGGAGGTCACTCCTCCAACTCTTTACTTATAGTTGTGAATGTAAGGAGAGCAAAATTAATACTACAACTACAATTATATTTGGGGGAATGATGTAGTGGCTAACGTGCTGGACTACAACATCGTTGTAAGCGATTTCGAAGTCCACTAGCGCTAATACACATGGATATCCTATGAAACCCCTCATTCCGCCACTTATGGATTAGATAGTGCCACTTATGTTATTCTACAAAGTTTGATATGCCATTAAATAAAACGGATTATTTTTACGGCAAATTTAATGATAACCAAATTCATAATAAGAAATCTACTGTTATTATGTATGGAGGTAGTTTAGAGAATATGGGGCTTTTTACACGGATTATTTTACTTCGATAATAGTTAGACTTTTACGTGAATAAAAATCAGTCAAAATGGGAAAACATGTCAGAGGATAGTTTTGTTTTAATTTTTTAAATGAGGCTTGAAAATTTGAAATATTTAGAATCATCGAACTGTTGTCCTCATCCTTATTCTCATAAACACAACGACCTGGCCGATGTGCCCTTGGATGGACGTCAGGAGTTTCAATCCGGTCTGCAGGCGAAAGTATCATAGAATACATAACGTAGCTTATCACTTAACATGATCATAGTTAACAGAATGAGAAACATCTACCCCAATGGATTAAATAAAGGTTTCGGTTTGAAGATTTGTGAAGGCTTCCGATTAAGACATGAAGTCTGCAGAGTTCGGAAAAGATGTTTTCCAAGTTCAAAAAGAAACACCTGAAGCAGGTCTGACCGTACAGCGGCCGAAACGTTGCGTATATAACAATAAAAACGAGCACAACAGTCCGACAATAATACATAATATGTCAGACCATGATGTAGAAATAGTTGACATATTACGAAGAGACGAGGACCACTAGCATTTATGTTGTAAACTTATGTGTGTATGTCGATATATCTATATATATATATCTATCTATCTCTCTCTCTCTCTCTCTATATATATATATATATATATATATATATATATATATATATATATATATATATATATATATATATATATGTGTGTGTGTGTGTGTGTGTGTTTGTGTGTGTGCACAAAAAAAACAATATAGAGGTGGGGTACTCCAATTTTGAGCACACTGACAATGACAGGTGCCCACCACTATATTGAGTAACAATAGAAGAACAAGAATTAGCCAGAAGATTTGTTTTCTGCGTAAAACCTGTGTTTGTCTGGTTTTCGACCAATCAGTTTTTAATCGTGTATTTAGCGCTTTTTATTGAGTGATGTTACACTTTATTTTGCTGTTAATCCCAAAGTATTTAAATGGTTGTATTTATGTATTCTTTCTTGGTTTTAATTGTTACTATCTCGATCCCGGCCAGGGGTAGCTGTTAAAGTGTAGCCACACTGTTGAGAGGTGAAACCTTGAAACACGTGTCAAAAAATGGGGATTAACTTATTTATTATATATATATATATATATATATATAATCGTAAATGTGATCGTAAAAATATTTAAACAAACGTATGTATTTAATGGTTAAAACACCACCCCTTTACGGCAGCTGTCAAATGGCCAAGATGTTACCGAATCGGGCGAACGAAAAGTCAGACGGTTTCGCTCCTGGTTTGTTATTGTGACTAGCCAAACGGAAGAGACGTGAAACGTCTAAACACAGTGTCTGTTGATGAATATATATATATATATATATATATATATATATATATATATATATATATATATGGAGAAAAGTAGACAAACACGGGATGTTGTGGAAACTTGATGTTTATTGTCGACGGTGCAACGTTTCGGTCTCTTATTAGACCATCTTCAGGACTTGAATATAGTTCTTACTCCAATGATGGAAATTCTCAAAATGCTGAAAGCGGAAGGTAGTCAGTAGGGGGAAGTGTAGTTGGGGGTGGTTAGTGGATTCTTCTTCTCTCTGGAATGGGGAGTGCCGAAATGGTCAATGGTGGTACCACAGGTGTTAGATTGTGGGGATTGGTTAGCTAAATATGTGTATGTGTGTGTGTGTGTGTGTGTGTGTGTCTGTTTAATTGTTTTTTGTTTATGTGTGATTGGGAACTGGATTTGTCGTTAAGTTATATGTGTGTTGTTGGTATGTTGGTAGCTTAACGACAAATCCAGTTCCCAATCACACATAAACAAAAAACAATTAAACAGACACACACACACACACACACACATACACATATTTAGCTAACCAATCCCCACAATCTAACACCTGTGGTACCACCATTGACCATTTCGGCACTCCCCATTCCAGAGAGAAGAATCCACTAACCCCCCCCCCAACTACACTTCCCCCTACTGACGACCTTCCGCTTTCAGCATTTTGAGAATTTCCATCATTGGAGTAAGAACTATATTCAAGTCCTGAAGATGGTCTAATAAGAGACCGAAACGTTGCACCGTCGACAATAAACATCAAGTTTCCACAACATCCCGTGTTTGTCTACTTTTCTCCACATACTGTCGGATTAACCTCCTCACATTTCTACCATATATATATATATATATATATATATATATATATATATATATGTTTTAATATATATATATATATATATATATATATATATATATATATATATATATATATGAATATATATATATATGATGAATATATATGATGATATGGTGATTGCTGCTTCTTGACAGAATAAGGCTATTTCTACAAGTAGTCCATATGTGAACAGTTGTGAACATGCAAATGGACCACGGATCCAGCTTGTTTTTATGTACCCTATTACACATATGAAATCCTCGACATACAGGCGCTGCCACACAGGTCAGACTTCAATGTAGGAAATGTTTCCATGGCGTCCGTCATGTGTCGCTTCAGAATGGAGGGCTCGAGTCACCTTACCTCAAACTTCTTACAGCTATCATCGGCCTGTCTTTCCACGAGGATGTGTATCCAGCCCACCCCTTCTGTCAATTGGTCCTTATAGCTGAGGCTGATTTCCGCAAGAGCATCTGTCTGCTCCTTATCGAGATACTTCCCTCTCAAGATCGGGAGGTGTCCAGACATTCCAAGTGGCTATTCTTAGCCTTGTTTTGTGTTGTAGTATTTTCTAGTTTTCGCCCAGCTATGGACAACCGTCGAAATGTTGGTTTCTGGCCAGCTTGATAGGTGAATCGGCATTTGTTTAGGTCACCTTTTCTAGACACTTCCCAAGTGGCTGGCTGAACAGTGTTAACCAAGGGGTTGCACATTCACCCACAACCTCGCCGAGGCACGTTGCTGTTCAATCAGCAAGGCGGTGACGTTAAGTAGGTCACGAATCACGCCGTATGTAGATTCAAATCTGCATGCTTCCATCCTGTCAGGCCTGCACACCTCACCATCCCTCCATCACTCTGGAACTTGTAGAAATATATGCACATGTTTTTTGTTTTACATGTTGCGTGCTTGTGCGACACACACCGCATGCTCTCCTTCCCAAAAGTCAAGTATCAGTGAGAAGCCGAGGCAAGATGACTGGGAGACTTTGGGGAACGCAGGTAGATGATCTGGTGAGATCTACGGGTCCACCACCCCGAAAAAAAAGACTAAGTTTTAACTTAGTATAAGTCCACAGGTACCATTTTAAATCATCGTCAAGTAAGATCAGTAATATTCAAACAAATTACATTACATATAACAGAATCCTTATTATTTTCAAGTTGTTTTATTATTTTTTCAAGATTTCTAATGATTCATTTGATCCTAGAATCTTGAATATCAAGATTGTAAGATCAAAAAGATTCTGTTTTATTTAATGTAATTTGTATGCATGAAATGATGGTGCCCAAATACACCTCTAACTCCTAAATAACTATTAATAATGGAGATTCGCATCCGGTTTTTGTCTGTAACAAAAACTACGTCATTGCTTACTTCACTATATCCGAAATCGTCATAACATAGAATAAATACACTCAAAATTTGAGCATGCAACATTAGACAGTCCTCAGTGGGTTTTTTAAAACAAGTTTTAATAGATACATCCCCAGAATCATATATTTATATATAGTTTGTTTTATTTTAATAGATATTCAAAGTTAATAGAAGTTAGTTTTGATTTTAAATTGTTTTATTTTTTTTTACTCCTTTAATAAATTTGATGATTTCATGATTTATGGTTCAAACTCTCCGGCATTTAATTTTTAACTTCCACTTCCTCAAGCAATATCTTTCAAAAATGTATTTTTACATCGCCCGGCGTGCGTTTTTTTATTTTGCTAGTATAAGTAAAATACGAAAACCGCTGAAAGTAGTGTACAGAATTCATAATGAACATTGTTACCTTGAATTCGAATTGTAGTTACCCATCCATTATTCTTCTTCAACCAGCGTATATCCTAATAAAGAAAAAATATATATTCAAATCACATAATTTTTGACAAAAACGTATGACAGATACAAAAAACTTGGCTGAGTAGAAATTTTTTGCAATATTTGGTAACGTGAGATATAATCGATAGCTTAGGATGCTTTTACTGAGGTCAGAAAAATGACGAACGATAATGGACTGTGAGATATAGAGCTCACCTGATACAATCCTACTGCTACTCGACAGATTTGCCTCTATGTTTTGGAAAACGGTCTCGAAATCGCCGGTTTTCGGCTTACCTCACTCTCTCTGGTTGTCGAAGTTTTTACAGTTAAAGCGACGTTTCTTGAACCATCTGATTACTGTTTTGTGGTCAACTGCGCATTCGCCTTTTGCACAACAAATGTCTATGGTTGCTTCCGTTGCGATATGACCCAATTCAAAACTGCGAACTATAAGTTCCCAAAATAGACTATGTTGCTCGTTAATCTGAGTGAACTAATGGGCAAAGTATCAGTAAACGAACTGTTGCGACAATCCCAACTACGGCGGATAACTTCCACATCTTGAAATTGGTCAGCCATGCGTGCTACAAAGTAGAACCTAAAAAAATACCGCAACATTCCTGACTTACTCTAAGGAATATATTTTGACATTTTTTCTTTTTGTTTCTTAATTTAATTAATTTCATCATTATTTGTCAACATTGAGCAGAAAAGTATGTCATAGGCCTTTATAGTTACCAGTCAATTAATGTATCTATTCACATAATTCTATAGCTATTTTATATGTTAACTTAATAGATTACTTGTCAACCGCATTTTCTCTGAGCAAGGATAACATGCCTTCATTTGTGCTTGTATTAGAGACCATTCCGTATCCTTTATCATGAACTGCTTTGGTCACGGGACATACGCGCTGCATACGAACACGTACCAAAATATTGCAAAACTTTAAACCCACTCTTGTATCTAAGAACAGACCATAATATAAAACACAGAACAGAATAAATGATAAAAAGTTTTGTCTACACCAATTACATTTAAGTTTATTTTTACAAATCTGTGTACAAATTGAAACGATCGTTGTGTTTTCTATTGTATCTTTTTGTATAGAGACATGATAACGATTATCTGTTGTGTTTTATTTTGGGTGTCTTATTTTTACATAATACGAAAAAGATAATTTTTTTCAATTGAATTCCAGAAAAGCAACTCAAAATACGTCCCAACAAAATTAATAACAGCAAGAATAAATTATTAATTTTTAATTTCAAATCTAAGAAAAGTCTTCTTCTCTGAGATAACGAGGCAAATTGTTCGATATTTATAAAACCAGTTGGCAGTAAGATTTTAAAATATAGGAGATATTTGAGTATAGCTGATAAAATCTCCACACACACCACGACGTATTCATTGATATTGGGCTTATTCTTCTTATATGAGATACCATACATCATCTTAGATAAGGTTGGCGTCAATTTTTATTCAATTACATTGTATGAGTAACTGATATTATAGCAATAAAATATTACAATAGTATGTAACACTAGGCTGGTTTAAGAATTGCATAGTCTAACTTCCATTAATCATTAATCTAATAAATATACAAACATACTGATATAAATATATTATAGATGCCCCTCGTTCACATACACACACAAACCCAAACCCAAACACACACACAAACACAAAAACACACACACACACACACACACACACACACACACAAAACACAAACACACACACACACACACACACACACACACACACACATATATATATGAGGTGTGAAAAAATATATGCAATTATACAAATTCGTTTAAGAAGGTTGTGCTCGTATGCTGACAAACAGAGCAGTATAGGAATTAGAATAGTTATTTTATTTCCATCCTTAGTTCATCGGTTAAATGTCTTTCATGAATTTTCCTTTAGATATTTATCAAACACTTCGCACAAATCCAAAGTCACATGAAGTCAATATCTTTAGGGGAGTTTAACAAGATTGAATTCAGAATTTCCCTTTTTCTAGACTGGTTGCTTAAGCAAGGTTTTAGAGCCTACTACTCATTTAAAGTTGAAATAAAAATAGTTGGATGCATACCTTTCCCAATTGTATTATCGCTATGGGAAATACAAACAGCCTCCTCTATAATTTGAATATTTCTCACCATATCCATTTCCTTTAAATACCCATTAAACAACGGACGGGTGCTTCTATAATATTGATAATAATAATAATGATAATAATAATAATAATAATAATAATAATAATAATAATAATAATACAACACTCTGACAAGTGTTTCCTGGAAGTAATAAATTTATAATTTCCAAGGAAGTCTTTTGTCTTGGGATTGCTCTTTTTTAAATAATACATATGTACAGTTATAGCACCGTTTTCTGTGCTTATTTTTCAAAACTTAATTCATGTTGATATAACTAGTTTTTCCTGTTTTATATTCAGATTGCCAATAAAAGACAATACTTTTTAAAATGTATATTTATCGTGTAAAATAAATGTTTCTTTGGTCACTATATTGCATATAGAATGGCATTTATAACATATGTATGTATGTTTTATAATAGTTTTCGTCGATACGAGTTCGAATCTTGGACAAAACTGTTTGCATTTCAGATAAAACTAATACTTTGGAAATGAATGAATCCAATAATTCTCCCTCCAGCTAAAGGTAAAAAGTGATGCAGACTTTAACTCTTTAACCTTTGTTAAGCAACCAGTTTTAGGTGCGTGTTTAGCTCAGTCGGTAGAGATATCGCCAAGGAAACGTAAGATTCCAGGCTCGATACCGGGCTCCGCCAATTCAGCGCAGGAATAGCACAGATAATGTAGTAAAGTAGGTAGCTGACGGTAGATGTGCTCCCCCAAGCGCAACACAAACAATCTGGCTTGTCTAGGTCTAGTGAAAATGGGATAGACTCCATTGTTTTCCGGCGGATACCGATAATAGACTTTATTTTTGGTAGGCAACCAATCGAGGTGAAAGAAATTGACATTGTATCGAATTCTAATCGAGTGATTAATATATATATAATATATATATATATATATATATATATATGTGTGTGTGTGTGTGTGTGTGTGTGTGTGTGATTGAGATACATGATTTAAGTGAAATAGGTACAGACAAGTGAGTATATTATGTAAGTATGATTGATTATGCAAAGTTATTAGTGATGAACATATAACAATCACGTGAAGGTTTGGATTTTATGAAAACTCTTCATATATTATCATAATAATACATGCGAAAAATTATACATTCGGGAGATTTTGGTCTTATATCGGTTTACTCGGTGCAAATGTTTTTTTTTACTCCTAATTTCCTGTATGTATGTATGTATGTATGCATGTATGTATGTATGTATGGAGCATGTGAAGTTTTACAGTTTTGAATGTCCGGGCACTGATTGATTCCGTTTGACTTATTACCTTAATAACAACTGTCCAAACAAACACACAGATATATTATTGGGCGAAATTGACTCAACCTGTATTACGTCAGAGATAATCTGGTAATCGTTTGCGTGAAAACTTATTAAGATGTGGCTCTGACTTGGCAATTGTGACTTGGGGGGAAATAAAAAATCTCATGAGAAATAGAATTGCCTTGTGTTGTTATTAAAAACTATAAATGACACAAAGCAATATATCCCCCAGCACCCAAAGTTGATTTCCAGACGCCAAACATCAAGGAATTATCAGCCAATTCAACATTAGCCCAGGAACCGGATTCGAACCTCACCACATAGTACAGAATATGAGATAAGTATACGACTATTAATTTTACTATGAACATGTTATCACTCCATTCCGACAAGAGAGTCGTAATTCTAATAGCAACTTAACCCTTACTAGGGTGTCTTATAGTATAATGATTTGAAGAAATTTTGTGAATAGGCAACATAGATTATCATATACGTATGGCTTAAATTTCATATTAATTGGAGGGAAAAAATTCAGCCGGGTTTTGTACCTCACCACCAGGGACCGTTGTTTAAAATGAAATATACTTATCCCAGTATCTTGGTTACTTCATAGACAATTTAATTAAAATTGAAGTGAAAGAATTCAGAAGGGATTTTGTGCCCGGTCGGGGATCACCTTTGATTAATTTTAAATATACTAATGCGTGTGTGTGTGTGTGTGTGTGTTAGAGTCGTGGACATTAAGTCAACAGCACTTGGTTACTGACAGTCTCCCGCTAATGCGATTCCCAAACCAAGCTAATATTTGTTTGGCAATTAGATACACGAGACTCTATTGGAAATCAAGCGCCGTTGACTTAATGTACGCACTCCCCTGATTTAGATGTACATTTTCTATCCACAATATTGAGCTATATTTACTGATAAATGTGTATTGTATGTTAGAATTGTAGAATTTTACTATACGACATTTAAGTCTTTCTCTGCATTCTCCCCCTCACGTCGACACGTCGTCGTATCGACAAAATCCCACTTGAGGTATGGGAGATAAGGTAAATTAACCACATACTTAGAGCAAATATTACTAGAATACAAGATCCCCAAACCAAGAGTTACCGATATAATAATCCTCTACAAAGACATTAATGCAATGTTGCGTGCATCGAATGGTGACAATAATTTATTTGGCATTGTCGCTGGAGTCTTCTATGAAGATGTGTTAGCACCATGAATATATAGTTACCAAACCCTCATCCCGTCGCGAGTACGATGTGACACAAGAACAATTTCTTGAGCCGAGTCTAACAGTTTTGAATTAAGAATTTTCCATCTCCTAGACTGGTTACCTGCCCAAGGTTAAAGAGACCAGTCTGGCCTACTGGAAGGAGAATAGTTGATTGCATACCTTTCCCACGGGTATTAGTGCAATGTGAATTGCAAACAGTTCCGTCCAGGATCATAAATATTTCATTTAGACGATTCTATTTCCTACGACTCTAACCATTACACCACTCTCCTCTAACGTTAGCACCATAAATATCCATAATATATATATATGTATGCATAACATTTATTAAATACTTCGAATGTCATTAGATCCCGTAAAAGAAAAAAGGTTTCACCCCCCAAAAATCCAAGAAACAGAATATTACATATACAGTAGCAGTATCGATGCTACTATACGGCTGCGCCACTTGGACACTAATGTCCCCTATCACACAAATAATTCGTGTAAGACGAACGAGATATATTGGAAAAGCAAGAACAAACTTAGTAGTGACGTTCTCCAGTGGAAACCTTCATCTGTGCACACCAGTGTGGGCTGTTAAGTAAATACTTACATCGATCAGCTCTGTGCGTATTCTGGATACTGGTCAGAAAACCTCTTGCGGGCGATGGTTGGCGAGATATTTTCATGGACATCCGTGCTGCCGGCAGGACATAATGATGATTATATATATATATATATATAGAGAGAGAGAGAGAGAGAGACAGACAGAGACAGAGACAGAGACAGAGAGAGAGACAGAGAGACAGAGAGACATACAGAGAGTGGCAGAGAGACATAGACAGAGAGTGGCAGAGAGACAGAGAAAGAGAGAGAAAGAGAGAGCGAGAGCGTGAGAAAGCGAGAGCAAGAAGGAGGAGGGGAGTGATATATATATTTTACATGCCTATATACCTTACAATGCAGCTTTATCTCTTAAAACTTTGTATGTTTAGTTTTATTCACTTGCCTAAACTCTTTAAAATGTCATAAGAGATGAAAAAAAATAATAAATGATTTGTTTAGGCTTCCTTAACAAATTTAATACAAAATATAAAAATCATTTACCTAGGAAATAAAGGAAATAAATCTTATAATTAGAACAGTTATATGGATTTTATTCTGTCTTAGAAAGATTAATTGAAATGTTTCGAAATATTTTCCATCTCAAATTTTCTTTTCTTTCTTTCTTTTCTTTTTTTTTTCTCGAATAGAAAAAGTCATTATCTGAGGGGGTTGATAAAAGTACATCGTCTCGTTTGCTGTCTCAATGTAGGACACATAACGCTTATTAAATCCTCAGAAATGGATGCTAATGGACAAGAAACTAACATAATCTCTCGTTTTCTTTCATGTTTCTGTAAATCCGTATTTGCCAATGGAAACACAATTAATCGATAATAGTTGAAATATAATACATTATCAATGGAAGAGGTGTTCGCTATAAACACTGACGTCACATTGGAAAGTTCAAAGAGATATTCATAATTATTATATGTGTTCATTATATAGCACAAGAAAAGTAATGACTATTCATTGAAGAAGCAACTTACTATAATAGAAATATACTGTAAAACTAGCTATCTCAATATTTTTAACGATGACGAACCAATTCATGATACATATTCCGAGGGTAAATATGTCGGTTACAGTGTAAATAAATAAACCTAGTTCATTAGTAATTTTGAAGATAGTCTGCTTACTAATTTATTCAGTTCAAATGCTGAGCGATGTTGTTTGCAATTCGCATAACGGTTTACATCCAATTATTTTCCCTCCTGGTATGGGTAAATAGTAGGGCAGACTAAACTCTTATTTAGATCAGGAGAAAGAAAACTCTAAATTCAAAACTGGTAAACACGACATAAGAAATTTCCCATTATTCTCATCACAGTCGTGTGGTGGGCTTGATATATATATATATATATATATATATATATGTTGCAATATGGGTATATTCCTGACTTTTGTGAGCTAGAACTGCTAATGGAAGGAGGAGGAATAAATAACAAAGGCTTAAAAAATAGTGATGACCCAAAAGAGGAGAGCGATGGTTTTGACCGTAGCGTGACCCCGAACGAAGAATTGAGGGGCAAGCGGAAGTCGGGTGTTGACCGGAAGTCGGGTGTTGACCGGAAGTCGGGTGTTGACCGGAAGTCACGTGGTGACGTGGGGGAAGGAAGAAAGGGTTCGTTCTCTTTTTTGCCGGCGTCCGTCGTGGGGCACAGACCTGATGAGAGCCCAGTAATCTAGTAGTGTTCTCTCTCTCTCGTTCTCTCTGCCTCCCCTCCTCCCTGGTAGAAGCCACTAGACGAGCACGTTAATAAAGGCTGGGAGTTGTGACGACATGTTTCTCGTGTTATGATTTTTTATCGGAGTTTTAGTACCGTGAGTATTGCAACGTAAAATATATCGTTTTGGTGCCCGTTGACCTCGGAGTTTAGACACGGACTCATAAGGAACCAGTTTACCACGACGCAACGAAGGGATACGAAAAAAAAGACATCGGCCGTAATTGTAACCGAAACTAACGTAAACGAAAGAAAGAGCGAGTCAAACAAACAAAGAAAAAGGACCCACGTGTGACGAAAAAAAAAGGGAGTGACCTGTTGAGAAACGAGAGAGAAAGAAAAGAAAAAAAAACAGAAGTAAAAGAAAAAAGAAAGAGCAACAACAGCGAGCATTTGAAGAGAAAAAAGGGCTTAAAAAGAAAAACAAACAAAAAAAAAAAGACCCACCTTGAAAAAAGAAAAGGGAGCAACCTTTAAAATCTTATTTAAGGAGATGAACGACAACAAAGCGTCAACAGACAATTGAGAACTTAAAAAAAACAAAAAAAAAACGGACCCACGTGTGAAGAAAACAAAAAGAATTTAAAAAAAAAAAGGAGCCACGTGTGAAGAAAACAAAAACAATTAAAGAAGAAGAAAAGGACTTATAAAAGAAGGAGAAACCCACGTGGAGAAAAAATATACGTCCACGTGTGAATTTAAAAAAAAAAAAAAAAAGAAAAGACGGAATTAATGAACTTTACAAGAAAAAAAGAACTTTAAAAAAAAAAAAAAAAGGAAAAATATACGTAGAAGTGACAAGGTAGGTGATAATTTTTTTTTCTCTTGTTCTACAGTTGTGTATTTTTTTTCTCTTCACTGGTTATTGATATCATTAATATTAGTATAAGTCTTCTATTATTCTGTGACTGAAATTGTTTATGCGAAATGGAGTCTCAGACTATTAAAGAGTTTTTGCAGAATCTCACCGCAGGCTTGGTTGATGCATTAAATTCTGTAACGAGTGCTTTAAAAAGCGTTGAAAAGGGGTTGGATAGGGCCTATCAAAAAACTCTTTTAGAGGATAGATTAAGAACAAGGAACAATAGAAAAAAATTTAACAAGCAGAGTAGAAACGTACCTACAGTGAGGAATTGCAATGTGCATCCTCAGATAGGTAATAGAGACCAGACTAGACGTTGTTGGGGTGTAATAGCAAGTATCACCTCATTAGAAATTGTCCCGTAAAAATTAATAAAAAGTGGATGGCACCTACCCCTAAAAGCACATCCGAACAAATTAAAAACAGAGACAAGCATGGGATAGCCCTCAAAAATCAGCACCACGCTTTGTCTAATATGAATGGCAAAACTAAGGAGGGCACACAAGTCCATTCTACGTCCTCGGAACATATCTCAGAAAATAAGGATAAATACACAGCTATTAAGAGAGAAAACTCCGATAAGGACACTAATACTTCACATAGTGATGTGGATACCGAGGGTACAAATCACACCGGTGAAGGTGGTAGGAACAATGAACAACTATGTCCCAATAGAAAAAAGAAAAAGAAAGAGAAATTGAACAGACAGGTGGACGTTAATAATGATAAAAATAATTTTGAAGAAATGGCTAAAATGGAAAACCACAAAATAACTCCAACAGTGAATAGCATCACAAAAGATTCCCCTAAAACAGTAAGGGCTAAAGTAAATACCACACCGTCAGATAGTGACTACAGAGAAATAAAAGAATATGTTCCCCTAATGGAAAGGAAAATAGCTATGCTTAGAGTTGCAATGGAAGAAAGCATTAAAAACGCTGGGAGTACAAATGATTATGGTAGTAGCAGCGAGCTCACCCGGGGTCAACCAGTGCTGCCCACAAGGAAACATGATACTCCACCAGACAGCGACTATGAAGATAGCTTTAAAGGCCTGTGGTTCAAGTGTTTGTTCACACAGCAGATACCTTCCAGAAAAACCTAGTTTTGGCGCTCGGAAATAAATTAGAGATAGATGAATGAAAAAAAAAAAAGAAAAGAAAAAGGATGAGAAAAATGAGTAAATGAAAATACGAATTACACGGAATATGAGATGGAATAATGACGAAAAAAAAAAAAGATAAATAAATGAAAAACTGAAAGGGATTAAAATGAATAGATACAAAAAGAAAGGAATAATAGAGAAAAGAATTATTGACCAGCTGAAGAAGGCGACGATAACGCCGTTGCTTGAAAAAAAAGCTATAAATCAGTATAGGTCTGCAATTGATAAGAATGAAAAATAAATGAGTAATTTTTTTTTTAAAATTCAAATTGGAGAGAGTATTTAAAAAAAAACAAAAAAAAAAAAAAAAAAAAAAAAAGAAAGAAAGAAAAAATGAACAAATAAGTAGGTAAGGTCAGAGCACAATTGTGGAACAAAGAGGAGAATATCACCTGCTTTAATGATTTTGTAAGTGTTCTTTTTACTTTATATATGTATGTGTTTTTTGTATTATTGTAAAATTGAATGCTCGTGTGGCTCTATCGGAGAGAGGAAGGTCTATATCGGATAGAAGGGAAAAAAAATCTAATGAATAATTACGCATATTCTTGAAAAAAAAAGAGATACTTTTGAAATTTTTACGGGTAAAAATTTTAGAATGATGGTAAGGGAGGAGTGTTGCAATATGACTTGTGTGAGCTAGAACTGCTAATGGAAGGAGGAGGAATAAATAACAAAGGCTTAAAAAATAGTGATGACCCAAAAGAGGAGAGCGATGGTTTTGACCGTAGCGTGACCCCGAACGAAGAATTGAGGGGCAAGCGGAAGTCGGGTGTTGACCGGAAGTCGGGTGTTGACCGGAAGTCACGTGGTGACGTGGGGGAAGGAAGAAAGGGTTCGTCCTCTTTTTGCCGGCGTCCGTCGTGGGGGACAGACCTCATTAGAGCCCAGTAATCTAGTAGTGTTCTCTCTCTCTCGTTCTCTCTGCCTCCCCTCCTCCCTGGTAGAAGCCACTAGACGAGCACGTTAATAAAGGCTGGGAGTTGTGACGACATGTTTCTCGTGTTATGATTTTTTATCGGAGTTTTAGTACCGTGAGTATTGCAACGTAACAATAATAATAATAATAATAATAATAATATAATAAAACTAATAGTAATAATAATAAAACTAATGATAATGATAATAATAAAAAACTGATAATAATAATAATAATAAAACTACTACTACTTCTACTACTACTACTACTACTACTACTAATAATAATAATAATAATAAAACTGCTACTACTACTAATAATAATCATTATTATTATTATTATTATTATTATTATTTCACTCTTTGATAGTCTTTTACATCAGCTTGAGCTGGTGGTCTTTCACTGGAAGTTGAGTGACCACAAGTTTCCTTCGGTTTCCAGGACCCGTTTGAGTATTACGACATTTATCCTAATTTTCCACTGTTGTTTTTTTGTTTTTTTTCAGTTCTCCGAACTAGTCCAAGTATTTGACTATATTTTCATTTTCTTTCATTTTCACCCAGTGATCGGCCGGGATGGCAAAATCCACGAGTTTTCATTCTTGTTCACTAACCTGGTCACCTAGCCGATATTAGGTGAACAGTCCGTATTTAAAAGTCCCAGAGAATATCATGCATCTAATTCTATAGAACAGATTCTGGCCTGTGCATATATTATTTAGTAGCATGGTGAAAATTTAATTTCTTTTACAATTCTCAGTGGATCACCTTTTCCACCCAGTTGTGCCTTGTCCTGTATTATCTTTTTGCTAGTTTGCAGCATTTGTTTTTATATGATTAACCATTTCGTCTTTGTCTCAACACATCTACACTTGGTATTTTGTTGCATCTAATCTATTCATTATTATTATTATTATTATTATTATTATTATTATTATTATTATTATTATTATTATTATTATTATTCACTCCTAGCGGATGTTTTATTCACTTTATTTTCTCAGTCTCCATATCAGTCTATTTCATCGAGTTTTCCATTGGCTAAAAGTATGATTATTAAATTATAGATGCTTGTATTTCACTGAGAGCGATGCTGAACGTGACATATAAACAATAATTCCGACCAATACTAATGTTGTCGGGAATTGTAGAAATTCTAGAAAAAGTTTTGACCCATTTCAATAATTTTCGACTGTGAAACGAGTCAAAAGTTCTGCTTAGCGGATAGCTTTGTTTGTCTGTTTTTTTACCAAACAATTATTTATGGATCATCTAATTAGGATTGATATAATTGCAAAACCTAGTAACATTACCAGGTTAATCTCATCAGGATAATCTTCAATTTATGTGAGTTGTTTTTCCTATTCGTATAGTCGAACATTTGTATCAGAATTTGTAAAAGATGACTAAATTTTAAATATTCCTTCATGAGGATATTTTCCCTTATCTAGACAGGAGGGCTGGACAAATATCAAATATTCATAAAAGTGATGGTACTATAATAGTTTATGAATGTAAACTTATCATAAAATAGGACACATACCTCTGAAATATTTTGTGTATAAATTTCCCTTTTTACCTATTCTTATTGCATCTATTCTGGTGTCACATGATGGAATAATGGTTAGCAAGCTACTCGCATTACTACTGGATTGCGATTCCAATCATCGCTGGACAAACCATACTTTCTATCTTTTGTCACATCCTACCTGTGGAGAAGGGTAAAAAAAAATTATAATTTCATCTATAAATGTGCTTCTCCCAAAGATTAATACAAAGTAAATCAAAAAAGCATAGATAAAATATTTACTCGTCTTCCTATTACCAATTAGTGTGGCAATATCCATTATGCCCTGTAAGTATCTTCTATATCCAACTGTTCGTTAGACAATCGGCGAAACGAAGCTGTTTGGCTTTTAAAACACAAACATCTTCGTTTCGCTGTTTGTCTAACCAGTTAAGGGAAAGGGCATAAATCGTAGACCGTAATCCCTTCTTAACTAGCTGCTTTGGAGAAATGTCATATGGGGGTAAAATTTAAACAAACCATGGTGCATCAATGTTAAGAAAATCTATGACTAGGGACTGGTCGTCTCGGACTATTCCCGTAGCTTGTATGTAATTGTGTGTCTACAAGCTGTGGTACAAACAAAACCGCATTTTACTTTCTACTTTAGTTTAGCTCATTAATAAAAACATGCTAATTTTGTCAAAAGTATTTGAATGTCATCGTTCATATAGATGGGCTACCATGATTAAGAATAACGTGCCACCATTAAATTTTCTGTAGATCTTGACAAAATGGAAGAGAGACCCTGTAGCATAGTTGCTGTCGTAGTGGATTGCAACAATGTAGTAAGCAGGTTCAAATTTCAATCGTGCTATTATGTTCACCTTCAGACTAATACTTTTAAGAAAGGTATACACTCACTTATCCCCAAAATTTAGGTTAAATAGTACGACTCCAAAAAGTAAACTGTTACGAATACGTTTTTCAGATGTTCACTCTATATTATATGCAATAAAATAAGATACCTACGTTGACTATCCGTTCGCAAGAAAATAAATTTGAAGCAATATTGTATACTTCCTCTCTTCAAGTGAATAGCGGTTGTTACGCGATGTTTTCTTTTGTCTATGAAGCCATGAAGTTGCTGTGTAATTTATATTCCTCTGCGTATTTCACCGCTGTTCCTTACATAGATTTGCCTAGGATCATGAATGTAGATAATGTAAAGAAGACTGTAACATTTAACTCAATAATTCAATAGGATTTAAATATGGTGGAGGTGAATGCTAATAAAGTAAATATGATAATCGCGAAACCAGTTTCTGTTAGAGGGCCCGATAGTTTGCTGCGTTTCTTTACAGAAACAAATCAACAACATGGGTTCCTATGTATAAGACAAAGTTATGTTACTTCTTTGAGCAAGATATGTGTATATCACACGTTTGAAGCTAGTCTCGAGTTTTACTAATACATCTTGCAGCACACAATAGAAGATATGTCACACAAACATAGATCAACTTGCTGATTGTATACATCCGTAGATATATTCGGTCTCCTCCACACAAAGATATTCCTGAAAAGACAAACAGTATATACGATCCTACTGACCATGTGACATATGTGTCGAGTTCAACAGTCTAATGGCGATGGTTACTAGCAGAGATGTGGTGCAGTAATCAATAACGTGACACGTCCAGTCGACGGGACTTAAATACGTTGAATGTATTACCTGCAGAGTTGTAACCCCTAAAATAAGAGTGTCCTTGGTTTGACACTAAACTGGATCTGATGTCGTGGCTCTGGTTCTAGAAATCCAGGGATTGTGGATAACCCCTTTATCAAACCCAGGTTCACTCTAACTCGGAGTGGTTGTATCTATTAGGGTCCCATCTATGGCTCAAATAGATCTGTTTAAAATGTATTCGTATTTGGTATGACAATGTAAAATCTCATTAAATAATAAATGAGGAAAACCTACATAAAAATGGGCGTAAAGTGGGCAAGATCCTCCGACTTCTGCGTTTAGATAATTCTCCATGGGTTAACATGCCTTTAACATCAATCAATTAATCGATACATCTATAATGTGGTAGCAATAATGGTTATCTCGTTGGTCGAAAACTACGAAAACCAATGTAAAGCAGTTTACTCATCAAACACCATTGACATAAAAATATGGAAGCACGGTTATGTAACGATTATTGTCGTGGGTAATGGAATCGGCAACCTGAGTTTAAAACTTGGATGAGGCTGATTGCCTTTTATTTGACGCTAATGCCCTGACAAATAACCTTCAGCTTTTGATTAGTATAAGGGTAAACTGGGTTATTTCGCTTTGTTTAGGTAATCAATTACATTTTTAAATTAAAACCAGCTATACTCCGATTAAAATTGACCTATTTCACATTTAGACCATGACGATGGGGTTGCGAAAATGTAAACACTATTTTAGAGGTTGAGAGTCATCATCTATAATGCTACCAGTGTAATCCGAAAAGTAAGGTCTCCAAATCACAGAAGACGCTGGGAAAGTGTTTGTGCTGCTATTATCAGCAATGTGGTGCTTGTTGTACATATACCTGCACCTGTTCCTTGCAAGCTCTCCTCATTGACACACTCAGTCTTGGCTTGGCAGTCATTTCTGATAGAGTTCACGATTGACGATACCGCCAAGTTTAAAAGATTTAAATTAATCGGCAGTTGACGAAAGCGCATGGAGAGACGTGCATGGATGTCAAATACGGTATAAGTGGTATAGGACAGGCATTAACATGCATCTCTCAGCAATCATAGGTGCAGAGGAAAACCTGCAGTTAGACCTGTTCAAAATGCAGTCGGATTCCGCACTCAATATAAAGTATAATCAAGTGAGGCTACAGATTTCTTTTCATACCTTTCAAAAAGGTTCAAACAATTTGCCTCAAGTATATTTGCAATATTTGGTTCAACTTAAGTGTGAGAACAATTATTTTCGTTCATGAATTTTACTAAGATTCTCATAGTACAAGGCTGACATATCAGCACTTGTCGTCTATGATCAAAGTCGAAATTGCACATACATTAAAACCAGACATACAAAAAATTATCAAGCAACAGAGGCGTCAAGCTTTACGACAAAAAACAACGAAAATGATTGAATAGGTACTAATCAATTTTTATTTTTTTTACTGTCATAATTTTTGTACATGAGGTATTTTATGGGATAGCAAACTGTAAGTATACATGTATGTTGCTTACAATTTTTTTTGGTCATACAACCTCATTAACGTACATACATAAATGCTTGTAAAATATTTGTTTGCACTTTTAAACAATAAAAAAGATAGTCCAATAAAGTTTGTATTTACCTTATCTAGTTGTAATATGCGGCCCTCATGACATACATATGTAATCCATGCGGCCTAGGGGGAGGGCTGCTCAGCTTGACACGCCTGGTGTAGGGTGTTTAAAACGGCGACGAAGTTTAACGCTTCCTAAACGACATTGCGGTGATCTGGTATGACATAGGAAGACAAAAACAGTCACAGTGACTACAAAAATGCATCGCCTGAAATAGCGTATTCATAGAAAAATAGATCAATTATCAAACTTTAAAATGATGTAAAGATCAGTGATAATGAACTATAAATGTCTCTGTGAGTTCTAAATATTTCGGCGAACCTACCTTTTAGATTTCCCTCCTATAATTCCCTTGCGATTGCTACTACTCTTGTCCATTAACTAACCCTACATGATACTAAGAATGTTTCTAAAAGTCCCTTGAAATCTTCTAGGTACTTGTGTTTCACATCATTTAACATTTCAGGTTCCCATTAGAAATACGAAATAAGTATTTAAAAATAATTTTATCGCTTTGGTTAAATAAGTTTTCATATTTTATATCTTTAATTACGTTTTACAGTGTTTAAATGTTACCCGGCCTCAACCTAATTTACATTACTCAAAACGTCGTTTCATTCCATGGAATTTAATTTACACAACCATTTCAAAACTTTTTAATTACACAGAAACCTTAGAGTGTAGAAAATAATTATTAATAAATTTGAATGAAATTTAGTAATATTCTCTGCAATAAATTTCATTAAATCTATTTTTCTGTCTACAACGTGTCATGTTCGCATAATTATTGTAGACGAGATTGACAGATGGAAACAAAAAAAGAATAAAACTAATAAAAAAATGTGTGATTATAGAAAAAGATATAACAAATCAAACATCTGTCTTGACATTAAAAATTCACCACCCTGCCCTTCTCAGGTGATATTCTTTAACTACACGACCGTAATCTTCACTGGAAGGAAATTATCTTTATTAATACTTCATTATCCTACATTGGATCAGCTGACACTTGGTATTTCCGGGTCAGGTGAAGGTTTCCGGAAACAAAGACGAGATGAAAATATAACGCCTAGTTCACACACACACAAAAAAATGTCAGACAGGTGTTGCAAGAAAAAAAAATTAATCGCTGCAAATCATTTGCAATATGTTCGTTTTGATAGTTAATTTGAATCGTGATTTCCATATACTTGAAGTGGAAAACTACTGGACTGTATTCCGATGTAGAATTCACTACAAAAAATGAAAGAAAACTATCTAATTCAGGGGATGAAAAGTGATTTATTTAAAATGTAGAACACAAGCAAACGTGGAATAAACGAAAGATAAACAAAAGAAAAAGAAAAGCAAAAACAAATAGACTCTAATTGCCATACTAAATTCTGTCTTCATTGTTACATTACTCGGTTATGGTAATGGTTAACGGGAACAGATACAATATGAAGATATTAAGACGAGTACATGAAATAGTGAAACGTCAGAAAAGTGGTATGAGAAAAATTACCACTCACTTTATTAGTATTTCATCTTTCCTCTAATCATGTCACGAATCCAGAACACGTGGAGTGGCATTAAATTGAAGGAAAAAAGCTCCTATTGCTCCCGAAATTGAAGCCCACCCTCAATGAGGTTGGACTGTTTGACTAGCTCAAAAAGAAAATTAAGTTGTTTTTTTTTTACTATGCCGATTAGGCTTTGACTAGCCCCTTCTCACATGACCGTTTTATGCACTTACCATAAACAAACAAAATAGAAGAGAACAGGTTGTGCTGACTCGCTTTCACATAGGCCACGACTACATCACCCATCATCATTTACTAGAGAGCACAGAATCCTAAATATGCCCTACATGCCAAGAGAGATTTACAGTGAAACATATATTGCTTGAGTGGAGTAGAGTTTAATCTGGTGCAAATAAAATATTCCAAGCAAGTAATTTTGAAAAGAAAATGTAAAAAAAGACCATCCAGGATTTAACATTTCCTAAAAGAATTGGGATTGTACTAAAAATATGGGCAATTGAACAATAGTTAAAATCTATACATAAATACATTTGTTTTCTACCAAAATATCGCTATGAATCCAAAACATAGTCGGCATTAAATGAGCCACCGAGATTGATATGCCGTAAACCAAACCAAACCAAACCAATCATGCACTTACCGCAAGGGTTCTCGTTGTTGAACTCTTGTTGTCTACAAAAAAAAACTTGTCACCAGATTTTACTGGTGGAATGTAAACGGTTAATACATTACACACATATCGTTGATGCAAATATTTTCCAACTCATGAGAGGCCGAATTTGCTGACTTTTAGCAATTTTATCTGAGTCACCTCTGTGTTATAGAAGAGAAATAATTTAACCTAGTGGAAGAACGGATCCCAGCAACAGAGACGGAAAACGTATATTAAGCAATCCGTAACGGTCAGCACGGCAGGCCATCAGTAGCCTCACCGAGATGCAGACTGACCATTGAGAAGCAGCAGCTACCTCCAGGAAGACACAATCCACCAGAAATCCCACACGACGTAGCAGCCGAAGTCCACTTAACAATTTTATGCAATAACAGGTGAGTACAATAGACGATAAAACTTAAGTGTTGACTTTTCCGACATGCTTCTTCTTAACTGCTCATGCAATATATTCTCACACATGGACTATGCAATAATATATGCAATGTATTCTCTCACATGGATTGACCAGGTGACTCTTTTCAAATTCCACATTTATAGATGCCCTATCCTTACTTGTCACTACTATGGCTCCCGCTACATGCTAATGCTGGGACACTCACCCTATAACATGGTCCAATCCCCCACAACTACACTTTCAATATCTTCTGATTTGGAGGTTTTAACTTACTTTATTTTATTTTTTAATAATTGTTAAGAAAATATTTTGCAATTAAGCCAGTGTTCTTTCTGTGTTCCGGAAATAAATAAATACACAAATAAATAAAGAAGAAAAGAAAGTTATTAAATATTGAAAGAAAGACATAAAGAAAAAGATAGAAATGAAGGAAAAAGAAAGAAAGAAAGATAAAGAAGAAAGGGAGAAGTAAAGAAGGAAGGAATGATAGGAAGGAGAAAAAACAAAGAAAGAAAGAAAGTAATAACGAATAAAAGAAAAAGGAACGAAAGAAAAAAAGCCCTAAAAAATAGAAATCAGGATTTAAAGAATGAAAAAAAATGGAATAAAAGAAAGTAATGGAGCTGGAAACAAGAAAAGGAAGAAACAAATAAAGAATATAGATAAAATACATAAGGATATATATAAATACAGAAATTAGGAAAGAATAATTAGAGAAAGAAATATTTAAAGAAGAAAAGAAAGAAAAAAGAAAGAAAGAAATATGTAAAAAAAACAAATAAATGAAGAACAGAAGGATTGAAAGAAAGAAATAAGGAAAGAAATAAGGAAAGAAAGATTGGAATAAATGAATAAATAAAGGTAAAAGAAGGGAAGAAAGAAATAACAAAAGCACGAATGGAATGAAAAATAAATGAAGAAAGAACTATAAAAAGAAAGGATTAGGAAAGAAAGAAACGAAGAAAATTATATAATAAATAAATGAATAAAGAAATAAAGAAATAAATAAAAAAGAAAGAGCGAAAGAAAAAGGAAGAAAAAAATGAGGGAATTCGGAAGAAAAGAATTCGGAAAGAAAGAATTTGGAAGAAAAGAAAGAAAGAATTCGAAAAGAATTCGGAAAGAAAGATAGAAGTAACGAAAGAAAGAAAGTAAATCGTGACATAACAAAGCGCAAATGTTTAAGTATTGTCAAGATTTATCGCCAACGAACATGACATTGTGCTTGACATCGGTCATCATTTCATAATAATGTACATCCATTGATCGATGTGTAAAACGGATCATTTTATTGATTTATTTCAATAGATAAACATATGGCTTAAGTATATGGATATTTATTGGATATTAAAAAGTAAGTAAACAAGAGAAGCGACATCGTATTATGAAGTCATTAGTTTATTTTCAAGAGTGTTCCGACCTTGTTATTTTCCCATCAATATCGCTGACTGCTGACTTGCCTATCTGAACTTAATGTCTTTTTCATCAGTTTCAGTAAATCTTCGAAACAGAAAGATTGTGAATAACTAGATGGAATTCGTATATTTTACCATGCATTATTTATTTCCTCATTTCCAAATCATTGAAACAGGTCCGGTAGTTTCCATGTTCATCAGAGGATTTATCATTATGAAGCCGACTCAATTCTTAATAAATTCAAATGTCATTGTATCTTTAATTAGTGGCTTTCAATGTTCATTTCCTTTGGGTAATACGCTCTTAAATATTTTATAGTAAATTGAGATCAAGAGAAAAGGAAGTAGAATATAACTAAATTCGATTATTCAGTTATGTAAATAGAGCATTATGCAATCAAAACAGGGGTTCATCTTACATTCCATTTATGAAGTCAATGTCTACTTCGTTTCTTTAGACTTAATAGTAAAATAATGGACTTGAAACAAGTTAATATACAGAATAAGTATTTCGTTTAGTTATACGGTGCATAGTCTCCAGAAGGTCTGCCGTTTTATTAGCTATATCGCAATAATAGATAAAAGGGTTTTAAACTAAGTTGGTTTCATTCCGATATCATACAAACTGTTTAGTCTGGCAAAGTACCGGGTTATTGAGCATTTGAGACGTTTTCTTTACACTAATTAATCTGTACTTCAGAGAGTGTTGTATAGCTCTTTACTCCTTATATTATCTTATTCTCTCTTCTTGGACAATTCATCTACCCTATGTGGCCTCTTATATGCTAGTTGGATCGTTTATCATCTATCTGGGTATCTGAGCTGGTCCTCTCTGTTCTTCTGGCATGCTCTTTTGGGAATTCTTGCAAATACTTCATATATGTGTTTGTTGTTGTTTTTAGTAACAAACACGAGGATTGGAATATTTTTCAGACGCGTTTATTTAACCCAGGTCTGGAAGAAATTGCCATATTGGAAACATTTGTCTCCTCCAAAAACCAGCAGTTATATCTCCAAATGCCCAGATCCCCTTCCGCTCTCACGAATCGAACTAACCAGCCAGAGAGGAGCTACAAGGTCACCGAAAGGCATAGCTATTTAGATCTACTTTTATGTTTTTTCATGATTCACAATTACTTATTTTTGTTTTCTACTCTAATGTACATAATTTGTAGGCAGCCCATAAACATTGGGCTAATAATTATTTTATTAAATAATTATCATGATCTTACCTGCTTCTATCGGTAAGGTCCTGGCAGGTCCTGTGCACGTCATAAAAATCCGCATATATCTGTTTGATGTAGATTTTTAATGTGTGACTTACACTGGTGTGTCCATGTGTAGGTTTTCACCGGAGAACATCCTTTATGAGTTCGTTCTTGTTTCTCCATTCGTGTCCGGCATGTCTTGTTAGTCTTACTTAGACGGTTTTTCTGATACGAGACAAATGGCCGTACAACTGCTTTTTGTTGGCTGCTGCATCCATTAATTGTTAAAGACAAACTCCTCGTGTATTTCCATTCTAACATCTTCTCCATGCATTTCATTAGAGTCCAAGTGGTGCAGCCATAGAGTAGCACTGAGATGGCTACGGCTTGAAAGAATTTTCATGATATCTTATGAAGTAACGCCTGATGACAATGCTGAAAAGTACACACACACACACACACATATATATATATATATATATATATATATATATATATATATATATGAAAATAAATGGAAGATATGAAAGATAAATATGAATATAAATATTATCTACAACACTACGGATTTATCAACACCACAAATTCTTTGAAATTTTTCCTCTTTCTTCAATTATGCTGTGGACTTGTAAATTACCTTTTTAATAGCTGGAATATATCATGAACAATTTTGATACTCTTTATACACTTTTATATAATTTTACATCAAACTATTTTGACTTTAATTATGAACTATAATGCTTCTGATTTTTAAAAATAAAATGTTTTTTTATTTTTAACATAGAACACGCATTTTTTTAAAATTCCAGCATTGAATAATAGCGTTTTGTTTGTAGCCTTTCTTCTAACGGTTGTTTCATCCCGTCTTTCTCTCATATGTTGCTCTTGATGATGACCGATCTATTGAAGCGGTCGAAACAGATTTCTGTCAGCAATTATAAACATCATTTGTTTGTTAAATTCATATATATATATATATATATATATATATATATATATATATATATATATATATCGACCTTCGTTTATATCGAATTCAAATCCAGTAAAGAATCAAACGGTACAATTATCCCCCTATTTTAACCCTTTCATACAAGGTTTGTTTTAGCTCAATCGGTTGATAATCCGCCTAGGAATCGCATGGTCCCGGGTAAGATACCGCCAACTACACTAGGCATGAAAACAATCTCCCTGTTCCAGGTTTTGAAATTCTCGCTTTTTGGTCGACACTGACAATAGGACAGTCTGTCGACTTTTAAAAAAATAGTTTTAGCGAGATACATTATTTCGTATTTCTCCAGGGAAATGAATATTTGATATCTCTTTATTCTTTCTACATTTATGATAATCAAGACATCATATGAATAGGATATGTAGCGTAGTCACAGGCAACTGCTACATTGGTTGCGCTCGTCATGGAATGGTTATTATCACCGTATATGGACACGGCAAGTCGAATTAAAGTCTTACATTAAGTCATTAGCATTTCACATAGCGCTAATATCCTTGCGAAAGGCATGCATTAAATTATCATCCGCCCCGCCCCGAGGTATTCGAAATGGAAATATTGGTCTCTTGAATATTTGTATGGCAATCGGTCTAAGATGAAGGAAACTTTGAAGTGAATCCTGTTAAATATTTATTTTAAATTGACCCTGTTTCGGATCCCGCTCGTGGCGGACGGGTTGGGTTAATAAATAATATGTCGGTGATAGCTACTCCTTCGATAGATGAAAAGAAACCCAAAAACACAACTTGCCTCAAATATTAGGACGTATGTTACCTGATAATAAATACAAAGTGTATTGGAGCTTTATTGATCTTGTAGCAGCCATCCCTTCCCGTATCTTTGATTTGTTCCTCATTCTCCATACTCGTGAATTCGTATCTATCCTCTTACCCCAACCACCAAAAGTGAGGGTGACTCGAGAAGCACATTAATTCTATAGGGATTCAAGGAACCCCAAACCCCCTCTACCATATCTCGCCGTCCGTCTCGTTCGTCCACGCCGCTCCACCACTAAGATAGTCGATCAACTAAGGTAGCCTCATCCAATCCTGCGTAACTGCAGATGCCTGTACACGATGCTAGATCAACCGTATCTTGTTTCAGCTAGACCATTGGAAGAGATGTTGAACTATGTCAACTCGTCTCTCTTTCGGCTCCTGAATGTTTTTATAACTTATCAGCTATATGAATGGGCCGTAGTACACATTACGTATATACGTATTAGAAATTCTTCTGGGAAATATTTTTTCAAAGACAATTTTATAAATGGTACAAGGAGGGTAAATATTCAATTAAACAGAGACCACCTATACTAAAAGTGGTAAGAAGTTTGCATACGTATTAGTATGTCATTTTCTCATGTTTACCGATTGCATATTCTATAAGTTAAAGGTGAAGCTGGTAAATACGAAGAGATATCAAACGCTTCCTATTGAGGTCAGAGGAAGATCAGTTTCATTGATCAGTTGGAATGAAATGAATTCGACTTCCAATGGATATTCGAAATTTGTAAGTAGTGTTCAGAAGAGTTTCAAAACAACCGTTTGTGAAAAGCGTTTTTCTTCAAGCAAGATTTAGCAACGTGGACTACAACACCATAGGAAGTTTAAAGGAAGATAACTTTTCTGGATAAACAGAGAAGAAAGGGGGACAAGAGCGATAACGCACGAGAGACGGAGAGAGAGAGAGAGAGAGAGAGAGAGAGAAGAGAGAGAGAGAGAGTGTGTGTGTGTGTGTGAGAGAGAGACAGACAGAGAGAGAGAGAAACAAAGATAGATAGATAGATAGATAGATAGAGACTGGGTATGTGTGTTTTCGTGTGTGTGTTTGATTCTTTGTGTTTATGTGTGTATCTATTCAGTGGATCGCATGTGATTTAAATGCTCTATAAGTAGGCAATTGCATTTAAAAGGTATTTGTTGCGTCTGACCTGCATATTTAGTGCAATGAAGACGTTGATACAAAGATGAATTCCCAACAACAAATAATTGAATGAAGACAAGGATCAACATATAGACAGAGAAACCTGAACACTGATCTCATATGTATTTACACAAACATGGTGCAATACAAGGTTATTTTAACAGAGTTTGACAAGTTGGAATTCAGTTATCCTTCTCCTAGACCGGTTGCAAAACCAAAGTTAAATATACCAGTCTCTCCTACTATTCACCGGAGAATAGTGGGATGTTTACCTTCCCCAAGGGCATTAGCTCATGCAAAATGCAAACAATGGTTTTATATAGCAGATAAATATAATGCAAAGGCAATTAGTTTCGTTTTTTTGTGTTGATTTCTTACTTGGTGATTAATTATTTATTTTTGAAAAACTATGTTTTATTTATGAAATGACGAATGATATATATTAGAGGTGCAAAATCCGACCACTGCGTTCACCAGAACATGCCTAAATCTAAAATATCTATCTTTGGCAGGTTAAATCACAAATAATTGAAGTAAGAGTAGAATTTTATGTTCTCATGATTTATTGATTTATTTATTCATTTGAAGGCATGTCGGCTCTTCTAGGATTATTTAATATCTTGATATTATGGAATCGTGTTCGTGTTCATGGTACGTACAAATTTACTTTTTGTGTAGGTGTTTTTAAGAAGTTTTTACACTGTTCTATTGGATACGAATAACTTTTAAAAATATCAATTTGGTCCATTACCCTAATTCCGGTTCAGAGTAAATCTAGGATTAATGCCAATGAAGGTGTATTTCAGATCACCCAGATCTCTAGAACTGGTGCATTATCAACTGAATCACTTTGATGTGATTCCCGGGACAACTCTTTATATTTTGCAGGTCGTATAACCAGCGAAAGGGAGGGGGGTCTAGGTTTCAGACTTTGCCTTTCCATCCAAATCCATGAATGACATTATCCGAACGATAATACCCCCAAATACATATGTTACTCTGAGTACAACACTTTTGTGGTTCCAATTATGGTGTTCTAGGGAATATGTGCGTGAACGGGTATTTTGATTTTGCTACCTTGTCGATTTTCAAATGATTAAAGTAGTTCTCATGAAGACAAACATTGAAATGTGAAATGTTTGTTGAATCAATGTCTCAAAATAAGTAATAGACAACTTTTTTTTATCGGGAATGAATAGCAAATTGACGTGCATTCTGGTAAAATAAATATTCCAGTTACTATAAAATACCGAACAGGTGTCGACCATTTCATATTTGAAATTTTGCGACAGTAAGTACGTGGGCATCACAGTCAACCAATAAAATCTAGGTTTTTTTTTAGTATCGTAGCCAAACGAGAATAAATATGTTTTGCATTTATGCGTTTCTGTGCGAAGATGTTCCCTAATCAAAGACAAATAGAAATGTATTAATTTTCTCCAATATATTAATCCAGATATTTTAATTGTTGAATTAGCAGATGGAATTTTAAAAAATAATATCGTTTTAAATTATCGTTACATCATGTTAATGGAAATATTTGTATTTGCAAATTCAAGGGAGCTCTTCATACACCTATTTTTAAACGAGGTATTTATTTCTGTGCACGGTTCTGTCAAAATGATTATAAACTTTGTACGTAAGTTTTTAAAATTATTGTACTCGAATTGTACAAAATTTTATATAAAACAAAATGGAGGGTTAAAATATTTGCATAATTTTGTATTGTTCAAAATGCATGCATATAAAACAAGAAAAACATGCAGACTATCTATTGACACCTGAGAATCTTGACAGGTGTTACCATTCAGGATGGGTCTGGAATTAATTATGCTTAAGAGGGAACTTTACATTCCCCACGACTCCATCCTATTTTGGATCACAGAATACGTACACAAATTTAAATGTAGAAGTATTCCAGTATTTCTATCTGCTATTCATTAATTATTAATTTACTAAGATCTTTAAATATAATATTTCCATATTCATTCGTCATTTCATAAATAAAAGATAATTTTTCAAAAATAAATAATTAATCACCAAGTAACAAATCAACACAAAAAAATGAAACTAGTTGCATTTGCATTATATTCATCTGCTATCTAAAACCATTGTTTGCATTTTGCATGATGCTAATGCCCTTGGGAAAGGTATAAATCCCACTATTCTCCTGCCAGCTATGGGTGAATAGTAGGACAGACTTCCCAAAGTCGAGTTTCTGTGATGGATTTTTGTGTTGTACAATACAATAGGAATTTATCAACTATTAAGGCAGTTATTTGCAATTAATTTTACCTGGTTTGTTGGACTTTAACAAGAATTAACGTTAATTGAAATGTTTTAAAATATTAAATCAAACATTTATCTCTGTGAATATAATGAGTAACATTATTGCATCATAATATATTTAGCTTCTCAAATCAGTTATGCTGACAATATTAACCGCTTTTAAATCAAAACTGCCACTTGCTGATGTAGATTTATTCCAAAGTTTATTTCTTTAAATTCAGATTGTTTAATTCTAATAAAACTAGATTTACAATTTTCATTTATTAGCTTCCAATTTATTACTGAAAGTTCTGAAAAACATTCTAATAATCGGCCTTTCGATATAAATTAGGTTAGGTTTATTTTTTATGGAAATTCAATTTTCCACGTCAAAGTTTAATACATTTAGTAATTTTTGATTTCAACTATATTACTAATTTTCCTTTGAATTTTTATTGCGCTGTTTTATTGGTTTATAATCAGTTGCTTACATACAATTATGTGGCATCAATTCGTCCTATTTAAGTATTTATCCAATACGTTCACCCTAAGTATGATGTGATATAAGGTCGCAAGAATGGGGAATCCAACGAGGATGGAACTCTCTATTTTCTAGACTACCCTGCAAACCATTACACCACGACAGGATTCACTATCAAGTCTTCCTGTTTAATGTGAATCATTTTTAAACATATCAATTCTGCTGATATATGTGATCCTAAAAAGTACTACCACTTATTGTCAGAATTAACCTGGGGTGGTAATGGAAAATAATGAGTACACCACACTCGCCAGAGTTTAAGAATTGTGCCACACCAATAGATGTATTTTTTCCTACCAAGGAAACCCCCTTTTTCTTAGGACAGGTCTTATCTCTCTACAGAGAATGTATTCGTCGTATTCTAAGCCCATCCGGCAAGGTTGGATATGAACAGATCACTATATGAGTCGACATATAGAATCATTAAGAAGATTTACAGTACGTGAGAAAACTTAATTCGTATTTACACATATTTGCATTATTTGCACTAAAAGTAGGGTTCAGGTCATGTCTTACGACTGAATTTTAATAAATACATTACCTTGTTTATTCGTTGTTAATTTGTATTTCAACATGAAAAAGAAGAGAAAAGTAAGCATAAAACTAAACTAACGAATATGCGTTTATCTGTTTCTATCCGAAGATCTCGACCAAACGGAAAGTTTGCGTCACCTAATTGTATGAAAATGGGCTTCTCCATGGGTTCCAATATGAACTATGCTAGATAGACATCTAAAGTCATTTGAGGTCACTGGAGGTAATTTGCCATTTCTGACCAAACCAAGTGAGATAGAAGCTTTGATAGAAAGGGGTAAAAATTAATTTTGAACTCATAAATAAAGAGCTTGGGGCGTCTATTCTTTGCATAGGTCTAAACATATGATCGCAGTTCCCGTGAAAGTAATGAAAAAAGAACTTTATGTGTTAGGAAGAAGATTAAAGAACAAGATATGATATACAAATATGCTCTGAGAAAATTCCTATTTATTTTCTGAATTGTCTTTCTTGTAATTTATTCTACATTCCTATTATCTATCAATAGAATATTGCATAAATATTGATCTTATTAAAACGTTTTATATCCTATAATTTTCGCGAACATTTCCAGACACATTTGGTAGTTGTCTATAGCTAACTAATAACTCTAGTTTCTGATTGATATTCATAAATCTTTACATAATACGATTCAAGGTCTATTTCAATGGGATGTCTGTTAGATTGTTAATTAACACGAATCATGTAAGTCCAAATATAATATTCATGAAAACTTTTCTCATTAGTTTGTGCACTGTACTTATATCATATGATTAAATATAATGCTAAAGTATATTCTAATCGTCTAGGTTTCTTTCTTTTTTCAATGGCATATAAACATTAGTGGGTCATTTATTGTCGAAACCATTCGTGTAATAGTGTAATAGGATATAAGAGTGTTTATATATTTCCTAATGGTATTAATCCGAAAGTGAGAGTGATACAACGACTGGAGTTTGAACTCGCTACGGTTTCGCAGTCCAGCACGTTTACCATTACGCTACCGGGACTTCTGACGAAAATGACGTCAACAGGTAGGGATAAAAAGGTTCATCATCCCTAACAGTTTTGCTATTTCGAGTTCGACTTCACTACGCTTCCACATTTGGGACTCTGTTACAAAGAAAAATATTTTTTGTTGTGTCATCCAGTCAGGAAATGTATTTTGTACCTCGTTGCTCCTGATATTTAGCAGATATTAATCTAGCTTTGAATTAAACATACACGATACAAAGTTAGAATCAAACTCACTAATCAATTAGGTTTAGTTTCTAGGAAAATCTAAACGGCAATACACACACATATCAAACGTTCTTCATTTAATTGTTATGCTCTTTGCTAATATTTTTTTTAATACAAATGATTGATTTATTGCTGTTAAACCGTTAAATGTTATAGAATCAAATTCACTTTTATTTCAAAGTTACATTTCATATGTAGTTGTTTCTTAAAAGTTTATTTGAAATATGTTTCACACCGTCCTATCGAATACGGATAATTGTTAAACAAATTTATTTAACCCTAAGAGGTATTATCACTTAGTGTCAGATTGAATCAATTACTAATGGATATTAAGGGGTGCACACCAGATATCTAGAACTGGAAGCTTACTATCACATGCTGCTTAGTGCCATACCCAGGACATCCATTTGTGGGTAACAGTCAGAGTGTTCTAATCACCATCGACAGAGCGCCGCTGGCAGAGCGAGATTTTTTGTTTAAAACAATCGTAATAATAAATAAATGATATGTATTTATTATTTTTGTATAATTGAACTTTGTAACTTATTAGGGACCACGAGGAGACGTAACGGGCACAGTAATATAGCCGATTTTTCATTTCAGAAAATCTTTCATATCGTTTCTAATAAATTGAAAGCTAATCTTATCCGATTTACTTGCAATCATCCACATTAGAAATCAGAGATTAAATGCAGTCGTGCACGTAACTATATGAGTAAAACATACGAACAAACAAAATTAATTTCTATGGTAAACATCAATGATATCCCTGAGCAGAGATATTCATTAATGTGGTGTGCATTCATTTTATGACACCTGAAAAATGATTTATCGAGTATGAAAATATATTGATTGGAATAGAAATTTTAATACAACCTAATTTTTAGATATTATTCAAACTGTATATTAAGCCCCGAAAAAAAAGACGTATGTGACACAGATGTTCCCGTTAGAAATGGTGTCTTCTAATAGCTTGCTTTACGATTTGTGGTGTATGTATTTTTAAACATCAAACATTGTGTATTAAACGTTAGGATTTAAGAAACATGCAGTCACAAAATGCAGGTTTGTGCTAAAATATGTCAAGACGTTTATATATATATATATATATATATATATATATATATATATATATATATATATATATATATAAATATATATATATAATATATATATATATATATATATATATATATTAAATTATGTGTATTAAATGTTAAGATTTGAGAATATTCAGACATCCCGAAGATGGAGTGTCATAAACAGGTCGAGAACTTGTTGAGTTTTCAATTTTACTTTTTCTTAAATTCTAGAATTGAGAATTCAATAGGTTAACGGGTTGCATAGTCTTATTATGCGCTTCTTTTAATTATGTTATCTGCTTTTTCTATATTCTAAATCTTTTCGGATTCATCCCTAGTTGTGCTGAGTTTTCCCTCTATTCATCGTCTTGTGTGTCGTCTCTGCCCGTATCTTTCGGCATCCATTATTTAGATTATAAACACGGAAATTAGTCTGTTTTTATTTACTTTTTTATTATTCGTGGCATAATATTCTAACATGTACATGGAAAAGAATTCAACAGGGACGCCATTATGTGGCCAGACAGAAGATTGTCAAGAACCAAAATCAACTAACTTTCTCACAGTTGCTCAGTCAATTGACATAATCAACGAATATGAATATAACGTCAAGCTTCTCCGTCGCACTTATCTACACTTGACGCTTGATTAAAATCTTTTACACTACATTACAAAATGAACTGAAAATGAAGAGTTCAGAACATTTGAGAAAATTATAAAAAGAGTTGATGACATTTAGCTATTTAGATTGTTTCTTACGTGTCTACACCAGTCCATGTCATTTATCGTAATGTTTTGATCAACTGGCTTTATATTTGTTTATCAGCAGTCTTTGCTGAAACAGAATTCTACAAGAGCAACTTCCACCATACTTACCAAAACTCGTAATATGTGTTTTATAGTTTTCTTCTAAATTGAAAAATCATGACAGGTGTAATATTTGATGACATGTAATGCGATAAAAGGAGAATGACGAAACCGCTTCACACCATATCAACATTATTTAACAGTGGTGTTTGGACCAATGGCAACTTTGCTGGTATTAATTCAAATAAAATATTTAATTCTTTATCTATTTCTGTATTGGGAAATATAGGTTCCGTGTTGGATCTTTTTGAACAGACCCGATATTTATACAAATCGATATTTGACATATACAAACAATGTATGAAATGGATGCATCAACCCGAGTTTAAATCCCGCACGAGACATTGCATTTCACCTTGTGCTAATACCCTTGAGAAAGGCACGAATACAACTCTCTCTCCAGCTATGGGTAAATAGTAGGGCAGACTGGACTCTTTAACTTTGGATAGATCTTCAGTTTAGAAGAAAAACTCTGAATTCAAACCTATTAAACTCCGCTTCAGAAATTGACCATGTGTCGCATCCTGTTCGTAGGGGTTGATAAATATATATACATATACAGACAATGTATATGCGATTGGTTCTTAATCAGGTCTTTTAATGATGAAGAACTGGAATTATTTCCATTAAATCACTTTACAGTATTGATTCATACCTAATCATTTTATTGATATATATATATCATCAACGTACTCAAATCTGTCAACTAATTTGTAACCTTTGAATATTTCAAAACATCATTCCTTATCTTATATTGACTAACTGAAACATGTTTGATACTTATAAAAATGAATCGAAAAATATCTGTGTTATGTAATCGCCGCCCAGCACCTATATTTGTGGCCTTGTGCCAGACTTAGAAAAACCTTAGAAAACAATGTACTACCGATCCTCTTATATTACTGGGTGGTCTTTGTAGAATCACCGAAAAAGTAGTTAGAATGATAAAATCTTTTAACGAGAGAAAGGAGACGATAAGTCTATGTTTAACGAAAAAATAGGATTAGTGACTACCAAGGAGTCTTTGATCTTAAGGCTGTGAAACTTAGTTGACCAGAGACATTCGAAATAATGGAATATTCGATTGTTTCGAGTAAGAACGAGATGGTACCAGAAGAAGAAACTTCTGGAAAATGACTTTGAAATAGTATTTAAGAGACCCGTCAATAAGGTTAGAGGCAGTCTGTGATCGGAGGGAGTTAGAGTCAGTCAGAGACCGGGGCAGTCAGAGCCAGTCAGAGAAGTCGTACCGAGTTTGGCAAACTGGTGTCGCTGAAGACAAAAAAAGAATGGTCTGTGATTGTTAAGAAAACATTGTCACCGAGAAGTTTACTAAGGACTAAAAACTCGAAGTTGAATCCAGTTAGAATACAATTAATTAATTATTAAGCGCAGATATTATTAGGGACTCTCTCTCTCTCTCTCTCTCTCTCTCTCTCTCTCTCTCTCTCTCTCTCTCTCTCTCTCTCTCTCTCTCTCTCTCTCTCTCAAAAGTTATAGTGAAGTTTTGAATATAATAAACTTCTGAGAAGTAAACACGGTGTTATTAATTTTCTCTATTTACGACGAAAGAAACCGTTTTATGAATGGACTCGCTACACAAACAAAATAGTAAAGTTACTATCGTAAAGGGGACGACCACTGGACGCCCGCGGAGGAAGTCCAATTGACCGTGACTAGAAGACGCAAGGTTGTGAAACCTGATACAGAGAAGCACGCGGAGTGAGAAAGGTGATACCCCTTAACCAAGTGTGTGGAAGGATTTTGGGGCTAAAAGGCTGACTGCTAGATCCGTGTCAGTTGTAAACAAACGACCGTACGGAGATACGATTTGATACCGGGAAAGAAACAACAAACCCACTACGCAACTTAGATCCCTATTTAGTGCCGTGAAAGAAAAGGCACTACGTTACATATTACGAATTGGTGCCGTAACATTACATCTGTTTTGACTTATCAAAATCACCTTGGTTAGCAATGGAGATATAATCTACAACTCTTTCACGATAACCTGTCAAAAGCAGTCATTGTTTTATCCCTGTGGGTATATTACATCTTATGTCATAAACATTAGTTGATTACAAAGTTAGGGTGAGTCAAAATATTTTGAAAAAAAATTGAGACATTGAACGACAGCAAGTTAGAGAACTGCCGACCCAGTGACATGTCTGAAACTTGGCCTTGATCGGGGGAGCGCCTAACGGAGTAAGTAATATTTTGATTGACGAATTACAAATAGACCCGCCCCCCGTAAGGTTAGAAGATTCTAGAATCTAAGCAAAATGAAACGATACTTAAAAACACCGGTTTTTAGACGGATCGCAGAGAGAGCCCGGAACGCGTTAAGGAAGGTCTGATGACACGTGATTGTCACCAACATAAACCCGATATAATATGGCCACTTAAAAGCTAAGGACGATTTTTTGTAGAAGACACCGTCTCTCTCTCACTCTCTCTCTCTCTCTCTCTCTCTCTCACACACACACACACACACTCTCTCTCTCTCTCTCTCTCTCTCTCTCTCTCTCTCTCTCTCTCTCTCTCTCTCTCTCTTTCATCTTCAAAGAACCTGCCGACAAATAAACTTGATGTCATTCGTTTCATTTCTCTATTGACGAGGCTTTGGCTAGGGTCCAGTGAGCTTCGGCCGCTGGACCTGCCAGAGGTTAAATTAATAGCGTTGATCCCAGGGGACCATCCCCCCAGGCAACACTTTCTCCCCTCTATTTAAAGGGGCAGGGCTGGCTTCATTGTCACGTGCCTGAAGCGCCCCCCTTGAGGGGGAATGCCGACGAGATCAACGCAATTTTTTTCACCTACCACCCATGAGTCTCGGCTTGTGGGTGGTCCCACGTTAATAGGACATTGTGTCTGACCTTGTATAAGTGGGGTACGAGGATAATTATGACGATGCAAAACCTTTTCAATGGAACACAAACAAGCAGATATAGACAATGCTAAGGCACCAGTATTTTGAAGTGTTACCACCTCTCGTCCAACCATTGTAGTCTGCCAGTAATTTTGACTGACAGTACGAGAACAGAAAGTTTTGTTTTGGATAAAAATCAAACGATTACTGCTGCTGCTGCTGTTGCTGCTGCTATCCTTTTCTTGTTGAAGTGTAGTGCAGACTTTCAAAGGTTACACCTTACAAATGTATCCTTGGTACCGGCGTCACGGTGCATAATTCTTATTAGTGACGTCAACACATTATACACATGTCTGAGATATATCTGACGGTTAAACTTGACTGAAAAATAAGACACTGTTTATAACTCCGATACAATTTTGTCTTCAGAATTTAATTGTGAATTTGCTGCTTTAATTCAAATGATTCAATGTGTTATCAGCGCAGCTTAGAATACGGTAATTGAATTCGCTGAAGAGGCATACTACTCCCTCAAAATTGGCGTGATAGTTATAACACTAAACTGTGTCTTATGGTGGTGAGTATCTAGTTGTAAAGATATTCATTGTCATTACTCGCATGTCCACTCTTACTCAAAGTGGTAGCCGCTGTTATTTTCCCATCTATAGGTCAACTGGATCTGATTGTAAATTATTCGTACAAGCGATAGGCTTGTGGCAAAAATAATGTACAGAACAATTACACAAAAATCTAAATATCAATGTTTAAGAACGCGATTACTTAAATTCTAGACATCGCTTAAATTCAGATAGGTTAATATGATCTGAGAATCGAATCAATGAAAAGGCTAAAAATAGTAGTACTGAACGACCTTTAATCAAAAGTTGTATAATATTGGCGGCACATTTAGGGAGAATCAGTTTCCTATATCATCCAAGAGAAATAGATAACATAATTTCATTTTTCTTACCCTATTAGAATATGTTAAATATATATTTCTTCATTATATAAGATTATAAAGCACTTTAATAAATTTCTGAGCATAAAAAAGTACTTGTATTTATTCTTCCTTTTCAATTACTCTGAATACTATATTTTCAACATGTAAATTATAGATTTCCTTTATTTTGTATTTATGGCATATCAACCCTCGTGGGTTATCTAATGCCGAATCATTATAAAAATACCGGATCTTAACCATTTAACCCTGCGGGAGGATAAGCGTTTCCATACCTTTCCCGAGTATAATTGACCAAAATTGAACGTACTAGCTCGAGTTGAGTTTGAACTCACTAACAACGATGTTGCTGGCCAGCACGTTAGCCATTACGTCACGAGTATTCTCCTGCCTCTAATTATAGTGTGTTTTCCTAGATTGTTTATGTATACATACAATTAAGTGTAAATACTATGGTCTATATAGAATTTTCTTTTAAATAAGAATGTCTGTTTAATTTCTCTGAGTATGTTTACACATTTCATATGCATGAGCACAGTAATATACAATAATAAAAATATTTCTATCTGGTTAATACACCCATTATAAAAATCATATATATATATATATATATATATATATATATATATATATGTGTGTGTGTGTGTGTGTGTGTGTGTGTGTGAGCGAGTGCGTATGTGTGTATGTGTGTGTGTGTGTGCGTGTGTGTGTGTGTGTGTATGTGTGCGCGCGCGTGTGTGTGCGCGCGGTTTGTAAACCAAACATTTTCAAAGCAAATTTTATTTCAATGTTCTATTACAAGTCTTTTTAATGTGTCACCTCCTGAATGACTACAACTTTCCTACTGTTTTCTTTTAAGCTATGGTCACTATTTTTGAATTCATGATGGAGTCTGTCCTGGTCTCATTCCGTATTTTATTCTATATCCTCTGTTTATTCTAAGAAACCGATGACACCAAAGGTTGTCAACTTAAGAAACGAATGTAAATCCACAGACGTTTTATCAGCAGATCAGAGACACTGTGGAATGAGAGTTGCTCCCAAGTTCACAAAAGATTACGATCAAAAATTGATGCATTATCCCCGGTTTAACACCAATACAATGGGTAATGTTTTGTTTAATCAGGTCATAGTAATTTCTTTTTTTTATACAGGTCTATTGAAGGTAAATGTGGGGGGATTAACAATTAGTGGACCGCTCTTGTCTTATGCTTATTGAAAATCAAATTAATTCTTATAAAAATTAATTTTTCATCATATGTTTATACAGTTTATATGTGTGTGCATATTTATATGCAGTTCCTGGTTAGTAGAAATATTTTGAATTATTGGTTTCTGTGTTGATTTCTTTGTTTAATGGAACATCAATCATCATCGGTTATTTACTGTTAAAGCCATCTTTGTAGACAAAAAGTGTGTGTGTGGGGGGGTTCTATTTAACTCATAGCTGATGGATTAGGGCTTCATGCTTTTTCTAAGTGTATTAGTCCTAACCTGAAAGTAACAGCAAGATTGGTTTTAAACTCACTTACATCGATGTCGCTGTCCAACATGTTATGAACTACGCCACAGAGGAAAATATTCCTATCACAACAATGGAAAAATATTTCTTTTTTTTTTTTTAATAGAAACAGAATTTAAAGAACCCATTGTTCATTAATATTAACTTGGTGATGTTTAGAATAAGCTAAATGTATCACATGCAGAGGGGTAAAACCATCCAAAAGGAGATGTCCTGGGTAAAGCACTAAATTGCATTTAATAGGGATACCCCACTTCTGTAAATCTATATAATATCGAGTACCTCTTCAATACCAATAATCTCTGGTCCACTCAGACTCCGAGTAGTCGTGCCTGTTAGAGTCATATCTATAGGATAAATAGATCTGTCAAATGTTTGTATTCAATAGGAATACCTGAGACCTCATTACTCTAAATGATTTTTATAAACAAATTTTAACTGAAGCCTTAATTGTTTACTAAAGTATATTAGTATTTATTTTAAACAGAAGTGTTTCAGCTTAGACCAGCACAGCTAATGTTGATACAAAACCATATTGCTATGTGTAAAGAAAATGCTATAATTAAATAGAACTAATACCTTGAAACTATATCATTCAAAATATTACTTAGGAATAATGAAACCATAAAATTGCGAGCATTTGTATTAGACAGAAATACTTGATATTATATAACTACGTGAAAAAAAACCCCAAAAACAAACTATTAACAAAATTTAAATATTAATGAACAGTGGGCTCAATTCTCTGAACAATATGCATTAATTAATTCGATACAGGTTGATATGCCGTTAAACTCAATCAATCAACTTAAGAAAAGATGAATACTGCACTACACAAACTGTCACTCGAGTGAGTGTAAAAACATTACCTAAATAGGTGAGATGTTTTTTTTTGGTTGTTTTTTTCTTCTATTTTAAATATCAATAGAAAAAATCAACACTGCATAACATTTACGCTAAGATCAAATTAATCGGTTCTACGGTGAGATGTTTAAAAGTCCAAAACACAAACACAGAAACATATTAATGTATGTATTTATTGTATTCTTTTTTATTATTAAAATCTGTAACTCCCTTTGGTAATTCAATGCAAATATTTTAATGTATGCTCAATTAATATATTGCCATGAATCTCATAAAAATTTATCGAGTATAATTTTGCTGATGTGAGGTTTCGCTTCATTTTCTTCTGTTATCTATTCGATGCAACGCATTCGGTTGTCAGCAGAGCATGCACACTTAGCACTATTGGATATGCCGATGAACAGATAAGAAAAGGCTGTTTCTCATGATTGTAGACTGTAATCGAAATGAACTCTCGATATCACCCCCACCATATATATATATATATATATATATATATATATATATATATAT
>CM042139.1:148900329-148937829 GCA_023376005.1 Doryteuthis pealeii
TTACAATATACTTTTGTGTGTAATGAATTTTATTCCATTTAATAATTACGGAAATATATAAAGAAAAGTTACGAAAGATAGAAACAATACAGATTTCAGTTCCTTCAAGAAAAATCCTTCCAGAATTAATTATTTGTTTTTAAATAACTCAATTTAATGAGGAAAATGTACATGAATACGATGAATAGCAACTGCAATTAACATTCTAGTAAAAATATGTTTGAAAATTGCTTCATCTAATAAAAGTCAAGATAATATCACTATTACTATTAGTGTACACATAGTTTACTGTTAGATTGCGGAGTCTCAACAAAAATTGGTAGAGGCAAAGACATGATCAAGAGATAACGACGAGTTTACAAAAACATAAAAAAATAATCAGACATGTGGTCAACGAAAAGATACCACTCACTTTATAACTGTATTTCAAGCTTTCTCTAGGGATAATTCCGTGTCCTATCATCCATGCCTTGTCACCCACACCCTTCAATTTTTCTGACATTTTTTCAGGTGTGGATTCTGATAAAGTTAGACATTCCCCAAAATTTGAGCTTCCAATTCGAAAAGTTGTGTCGATTTTTAGCTCTCCAAATATACTGGGTTGACGAAAAATTGCGACTTTTTGTAATCTATTTTTGTCTGTAAAATGAGTTCTAGAGCTTCCCTACGACTAGAAATTGATTTATAAAAGCAGTTTTGCACAAGAAATCCAGAAATGCTATCAGAAATATTTTAAACTTAACCAATTTCAATATATTGATGAATTCTTTCTTTCTTTTTTTTTCATAGCAAAATCAATATTCTGATGTGGCAGTGCATCTATGACAAAAATGTTCTATTGTTATTTCACATATATTGTGAAAGTTTCATTGTCTAACTTACAGTATTGTATAGGGAAATGTATCATGTCTTATGTCGTATTCATTATTTTATTTATATTTAGCTTTTGATAATCAAATAAATACCAATGAAGTATTAAATTGTCTTCTTCATTTTTCTTTTGTAATTATCCCATTCATTTATTTTCAGATATCTTATTCGCCTCCATATGATGCATTACAATCTACTGTTTACAATAACCTCAGCGTTATCAAAATCAAAGATGAACATTCGATGTTCAATCAATCGTTAGGGATAATTGTTAGATTTTAAATTGAAGTATATATTCATATCACTCATGTGTAGTATCAATATGTACATTTTATTCGGGTAATGTTCAATGCCATTGTGGATAACTGGCGTTGCTCGAGATAAATAACTTCATTTTGGCTTTCATTACAATTTTGAAATTCAATAATATGTTCATTGATTTTCTTGATGATAAATTTAAAGACATTTTAAAGACTTGGGTTCTAAATTTCGCAGGGGTTTGACTAGAGAGCTCCCTTTTTTAGAATGAGATTGTTGAGTGCCATACCAGATGCTTGAAGGGAATTAGGTAATGAACAAATCAGTGATTTGTTTTTCTCTTATTCGTCGTCTGACACAATCAAAGCAAAATTACACTGTTCTATTGGATTATATTTTTCTTAGAAGAAGGAAACATATTTTGCCTTCCAATACTATGGTTTACGTGTAAATTCTGTAGTTTTCTCGTCTGTCTACGCAGGTCAATTTTCATTTAGTTTTCTTCAGAAACAAATGACTAATACTAAAAGATTTGCTTTTATTGGACATGATACTTGTGTGAAAATTTCCAATAACTAATATCAAAATGCTGAGGAGCAGATAAAACACAACTATACAAACAAAGGAATGGAATTAGAAATATATGCTGTCTACTATGTCTGCATTTCCTGTGATGCGAGAATATGTAGATAATTCCTATTTCCTATTTTCTTTACATAATTCGTTACGAATTATGTAAAGAAAATATAATAAGAAAATTAAAACGCCGATTGAAGCATATGCATAAGGAAATCCTAACAATTTATTGGTTTAAAGGTTTTGATGAAAGCACCAACTCTAAAGATTCAACATTCTTTGGGGTTAATAAAAATAATCTATACTGGAATTTCTTACCGAAGTATACGTTTAAGCATATTTTGACAAACGCATTTATAGATGATATGTTGTAATGTAATTGGATATTGGCTAGGCAGGTGCTACAAAGCCTGAAAAATTATATCTGGGGATAGCTTAAAACGTGATTATGAGAAAAAATGATTGAGAGAGATAATTAATTTCACATTACTAGCTAGAAATAAACAAAAATGAAATCCTATGTTTTCTTTTATAAACAATTTCGCCAAAATGTTAGATTTGGTGGTGACTGGGAGGAATTGGATCTCTTTTGATCTTAGAAAAAAGATGCCTTACGAGGGACCAAGTTATTTAACACGTGTTCAGAGAGTTCGAGAATCTTCTCAAAAGTTGTAAATGGAAAGGATTTAAACACCTGCCCTGAGAGGCAGAGGTAAATAGGTAGCTAGAAATGGTACCAGGCAGATGGGTCAGTTGAGGGCTAAGCCTTTGGACCACACGTGAGAGTTATAGTTTTGGGCTTGACAGCTGTGACTTGGGTCGGATGAATTGAAGAACGAACAACACAGGCTAACTTAAGTAAGATATAGAGAACGAAACTGAATGATTTCTCTCTCTCTCTCTCTCTCTCTCTCTCTCTCTCTCTCTCTCTCTCTCTCTTTCTCTCTCTCTCTCTCTCTCTCTCTCTCTTGAATCCCTGTCTGAGACAATACATTTTATAAAAAAAGGAATTCCTGAGTCTATTGTACTTCACTAGAATATTGCGAGCAAAAAGCAAAAACAAAACAGTAAGTAGTCTCAAGACGGAGCTGGAAATGACAACCAGACGAAAACAATCTGTTGACATAAAATAATTGACCATGACGACGACGCGTGTCCACTGATCTTCTTTTTCTCTGACTATCACCACATCACTGGGGACACTAGTACTTGTCACTTTACCCTGCCCACAGTAGTAGTTCTGACCGATCTAGCCGCTGTCCCCTGACAGAGAAAGAGGAGGAATTTGTTTTGGTAAACAAACCGTTGCGCCCTCCTTGTTTACGTTTGCAGTAAGTATCGTCTAAGCAACGCAGTGGTCAGTGCAGCTGCAGAGGGTCTACCTTACAATGTAGACTGATTATCTTTTCTTCATGCTTTAGAATCTATGGAAGATTTATATGTATTTAAGTTTACATAAACAAATTCAATTGTAGAAAATGGGTAGTCTGCTATATCGTTCATGGTTTGAAAACCATGAAAGCTTAATTGAAGCACATTTAGCCCTCTAGGCATTATTATCTATTGGCTGTTATTTCCTTAATCATATTTTTTATTGTATTTCCTCCCCACTATTCAAATCAATATCAATGTGATGGTATGAATTAGATAGCAAGCTCGAAGTAAATCACGATTTTGTATAATTTCTAAATTTACTTATTTTTAGTGAAGGTCACTCCTTCCTTATGATGAGATCTTTTCCACCTTTTGACGGTGCGACCTCAGTTTTATCCAGAATCACGGCACTTTAATCGTTCCCATTCGAGTTCAGTTCATTCTTTCAGCGTGTATCGCAGAACCCAAGCATGTCATACTTGATCTTCTATTCGCACATTAACATTTATCTATAACATTAACATTTATCTATAACATTTTGTCAGTTCGGTGTTCCTTGGCAATGACCTACAGGTATAGGTTCATATGACAATATCTATTTTTCGATTCTTTGCAACACTAAAGGAGAGTGTTGCAAATGTCCTGCATGTCACTGAGACATAATTCTTCTTTTCGTTGTTTAAGCCATTCCTGACGCCAGCCCGTTGACTAAGCGAGTAGACTCTAGTTGGACCCCCTCAGTTTATTTAGCTTCAACCATACGTGCTCCTGCATGGTAATCAACCCCACGGTAGTGTTGATAGTTCGGTATCCCTTTTAGCTTGGTTGGACCTGGGATGGGAATATGCATAGCTTCCGAACAGTAATTGTCACTGTGTCACGACGATGAGGCACAGAAGTAGGATTTTGCACTCATATATAAAAGATTCTCCTCCGCTTGAGCAATCAAGAACTTAATGGTGTTATTTGCTAAACATTCCTTAATGGGGTACACAGGTATCAAGTTGTTTATTATACTGATCCTAACTAATCATCAAACTGAGTCCTGGGCAGCTTAAATTCAGTGATCGGACGGCGACCGTTTGTTTAATCACAAGATTAATGTTAACAAACAATCAATTGTAACCATATAGACTCATTTATTTCTTTAATCTGATAATCCTACATTTGATTTTATGTAACTTAGTGGCAGATTCTCGTCCTCGGTGAACCTGGTGCCAGGTTGTTTTACCTATAATAATGTGATACCTTAGTACGACTCGTGGTAGTTGTGAATAACATTTATAAACGAGTATCTTTGAAGAGTGTCAGCCAGGCAGTTAGATATCGGTCGAGCATAAGGAGATACTTAAATTCTGCGGCTAGCGATCTCCCTCCAATTGGGCTACGATTTAAAAATGTCTTCATTGACTAAGAAATTACTTCTTCACGTATTCCTTATTTTACAATAGTGTAGGGGAAATTCCATGTCAGTCATCCAGAAAAAAGTAAAATTGTAACCCACCCCCTTCAATTTTTCTGAAACTTTTTTCTGGTGCGGATTATGTTAACGACTGAAGTTCGAACGTACTTACTAAAATGTTACAGTCAAGCACATTAGCAACTACACCGTGGGATGCCAACGTTTTTTGCTGGGGTTGTAATATAACTGAATAAAATGAATTATTTGACAAAACCTCACTTGTTGCGAATAATTCTCCAATATTTAGTAATATTTTAGAATTACTATTTTCTAATGAGTAACATGGACTAGTTTTTACACAGTACTGAATGAAGATGCAAAGAAAATTGATTTACAAACTATTCAAACTTAAATTATATGTCTGTCTTGGACAAAAACTTTCCTGTAATTTATTGAAGAGTCCAGTAAACTTTTGTTTGATTTATACTCGAAAATATTAATATCTTTATAGCAAAGTAGTATTAGTGCAATGATGTCTGCACAGATATTTACACACAAATGTCGGATGGGATTATTGATTAAGGCAGTTGTGTATAGTGACCGCTGTTAAAATATAAAATCAATTCTAAAACTTTCATTTACGATTTCCAAGTCAGACAATCAACTAAATTTAAAGATTGGCCCAAAATAATCGTCTTACTTCTTATTCCCCGTCATGTGACTTGAACTTCAATTTAAATAACTAGTTAGATAAGTTTTTGGCAAGAAGTCATGAGTATGAGTGACGGACAGTAAGGGTCACAATCAATATATTATAGTCATATTTCGAAAGAAAATCATGTAAATAATTACTTTGGATGAGGCACACATATATTCCCTATGTGTAGGTAAATGTAGACTAAAAGCTAACAGTATGAATCTACCCCAAACCTCTGCACGAGCAGGATGCGAAACAATGCCGCTCTCTTAAGGGGATTTCAACAAGTTTGAATTCAGGGTTTTCCTTCTCCTAGACCAGTTGTCATACAACGGTGAAAAAGACCATTATGGCCCACTATTTATCCATCGCTGGAAGGAGAATGATTCGTTTGATACCTTTTTCCTTGAAGTATTTGCGCTATGTGAATGGCAAACAGTCTCGTCCAGTATTTGAACTCTGTTTCATTTCCAACGACAATATCCATTGCACAACACTCATTACAAATAACTATATATGAAAACGAGCTATGTTTTTGCATGAGGAGACGAATATATGTCATAAATCATTGATTTGTGTCAGGTGTACATCTATTCACTATTTGCAATCAGATGTAGACTACAGGATAACCGTGTATAAAAGACCACATAAGGTCGGAAAAGCTTTCCAGTATTCCGCATGTCGTACATGATGTTTGCCGAATTTTCTAGTCGTGGTAATTTAATTTATTTAATTATACTTAATCCCCTTATCTAGGCATTCAAAAATTCATTGGGTGAGCCATGGTCAAATTCCTACTGAGAGAATCTGTGTTTACTTCACAAAAATGTTCGTAGGAAAACAAAATATTTTGTATATTTTGAATATTTGTACCCATTTCACAGAATCTAATGTTTGTATGATGCCAGTTATTTTATATGTTAATGCGGATAATAGAAAAATATAAAACTCAGTTTTCAGAACAATAGGTCATTTATGCAAAATTGCAAAAGACAAAATTATTATTACAGTAGAAAACATTTAATTTATTGGTTCGTATAAGTGTAAGTAATTTACATAATTATTTTATCGGTGTAGCCTTCTAGACTATTTATTCAGTAGAATATCTGTGCTAATTTCAGTAAAGAATATCACGTGATTCATAGAGTTTCACCATTATTATTCTTACGTTAACAACACGATGGTGAAGACAAAGGTGTTTAGCGTAGATTTGAGACAGAGAGTTATTGACTTCCACAAGTGAGGAAATAGTTACAGTACTATTTCAAACCAGTTAAATATCCCTAGATCTATGGCACAGTCTGTTATAAAGAAGTGTCGGCAGTTTGGCACAACAAAGAGTTTACCTAGGTGTGTATGAAAAACCAAATTGTCCTTGAGAACTGCACGAAAACTGTCACGAACCAACTAATTGTTTAGAAAGACATTTCCAAAAGTTTGGATACGATGGATATCAATGTAAGTTATATGGAAACCGACCAGGATGAACCCTTCTATCTTACCCATGTCACATTGTTACTTGGTTTAATTTTGTCAAAACGTTCATGGATAAAGCAAATTGCTTTGGGGAACAAGTATAATGGAGTAATGAAATAAAAATTGAGTTTTGGTACATAAGATTTGGCACAGGAAAGATGAGAATTTACTCCCCCAAAACACAGTTCCATCATTAAAACATGTAGGCGGCTCTATTACGTTTAGGGATTACTTTAGGTCAATGGGTCTGTCAATAAGAAGAATAATGTAATCAGAAGACTGTATAAACATTCCGTATGAAAATGTACAATTATCAGGGCAAAACTTTGATCTATCTCGGCGATTTACTATCAATCTAGGTAATTATCCCAAACATTCGTTTTAATCAGTGACTACGTGGCTTCAGAAAAAGAAGTATGCAATTCAGCTATGGCCTTTAATGGGTTCTGGTCTGAATCCTATTGAAAATATATGGATAGAATTGAAGGTTCACATAATTTGTCGTTAACCAAAATATCTTCAGGAAACAGAGGCCAAAATCATTGAGAAATGGAACAGAATCCAAGAACAAAATTTAGATAGCTATTGCAGCATGTTATAAAGATGAGAAGCTATTCTATTAAGTATAACTACCGGGTAAATTGTTCATATTTAAAAAAAATAAATTCATTTTTTTTATTCAGAGAGTGAAACGCTAAAGTCAAACTTTTCTATCATAAATTTCATTCATTACCACTATGGGTGCTTCTCACGGTCAATCAAAATACAGCTTAACGGAACCCGAAAAAACTACGCCCGTTTTCTAGTGAGACCCAGCGAGAAAAGACAGAGTTTCCTTTATTTCCCTTTGTGGTCCTGGGGTGGGGCACTGGATATACCCGTTTCTGCTCTTCCGCCGAAAATCTGGGACTTCCGTTTTTTTTTTAATCTAGTTCAAGTGTCATTGACCGGTCTCTGGATGACGTTTAGTATCTTAAAACTTTATTTTCTTTGGTTTTTATTTCTTTCTTTTTTTTTTCTCTTTCTCTTTACCCAGATATTTGATTACTGTTTTCTTTTCAATTTAACTTTTCTATAGACCGTGTTAATTAATTTCCTGACAGTTTTTTTAAAGAAAAAAAATGAGAAAAGCAGTCGAGTTTCCTTCTAGAAACCCTCTCAATGGACGAATTGTAAGAAAAAGTTTATGGTATCACCACCACACTCTTGGTTAAGATGTTGTGACTATTTTATTTTCCCCTAACTAAAGACCTACTTCTATGTACCTCATTGGTGACGAGGGACAACATCTAGTAAGTCGTGAAAAACTAACTAAAGGTTGAAGCAATTGAAGAATTTTGGCATGATTCCCATGTTCGATATTTGTTATTCATGAAATTGATACAAAGACAAAGAAGGGAATTATATATGAAAATATCAAAATGAATATGTCTCCAATTATAGATGATCACTGGAAATACCACAATAATATTCCATGTATATTATCGTTTTGTAATTGAAGAAATATTGCAGATTTAATGAAAAAAATCAAATAAGCAGTTTCCTGATGAATTCTTTTTTATTGTTTGTAAATTTATTTAATCTCAAGCCCATTCTTGTAGAAGAACAGTATTGTTACGATTTAACACATAGATGGGAGAATACTAGGGTTCATACCTTTCCCAAAGCTAATAGTCCGAAATTTTAAAACGAGGGTTCAAATTCCTTGACAATGTTTAAATGCATTTAGCGTTTCTATAATATCTCCAATATGTAGGAAATTTCTGTATTATAATTGTAATGTGTCGATCTTGTTCCGTTTGTTGTTTGGTGGGTTGATTGGTAGATTGTATTTTACGCCATATAAACCATAATTTTCTGCCGAAGACGTTTGTTTTATTCAGTAGTGTTGAATATTCAATTTCTTAAACACATTCTTAAAACTTATTTTTTATTTTTTTAATTGTTTAACCAATAAATGGAACACTAACAGGTACTATCACTCGAGTGAGGGGGTACCTGGGAGTACTGACAATGAAGGGGCACCCGATACACCCAAGGGCTCTGGAATTGAAATTTAACCACTAGATGTAGTTTAACATTCTACCCAGGACACTAAGACCCTCAGTCAACACCCATAAGCCCATATGAAAAAAGGGGTTTGGGGTTTGACATGAGAGCAATACGGTCGGGAAAAGCAAGAGCTTGATGTGACTAGCCGATTGATCAAAATAGGTGCCCGACCACCCTTCCAGTTGCATTTAATGGACTTCCCAGCTAGCAGTATTCCGTCCTTAAGTATCACATGTCACCACCCATGACCAACAGCTGGCCCCATTAGTGCGGGAGTTCCTAGCTTTCTGCAGTCGGTATATTCTACAGCACCAGTCGACAATTTTGTTCGCTGAAAGTACTCGATGCAACTTATATCTGAATTTAATCCTGAAACAGAGTACATAATATTATAGGAAGTTGAGAAAGAGAAAAATTATTATAAAAAATGTGCTCAATGGTACATAGATAACAGTGTTCATCATCGGTAAATGTGTAATGAATGCCATCAATATGTAAGTAACGGGACAGAAAAAAAATACATTAAACCGGCATTTGGAAAAATGATTTCTGACACCTCGTGAATATAAACAGAAACTAAAACTAAAACTAAACTTTTAAACTAAAACTTATACTAAAACAGAACTTCAACCAGCATAGGTATTTACCCAACCCGTTCGCAAAGGGAAGGATTCGACACTAGCTCGCAGAATTGGGGCACCCAGCGAGGATTGAACTCTCTATTCAATATTAATAGATCTATGAGATTAACCTACTAACCATTACATCACAACGGGACGCCAACACGCCCAGAACTTCAACTAGAGTAAGCTGTCATCGAATCCTTCAAATACTTGATAGTTTTGCCACTAGTAGACTGCACCTGTTGACGACAGTGTTTGAATCCTTATCAAGATCGGTAAGGTCTGATTCCACTGGCAGATTGACCGATAATTAGCGTTTATAATGTTTCAGCTAGGCCACGAGTAGATTCCGTGTCTACGAATGTCCGTGATACTTACCTAATCTAACTCATTTAGTGGACAATTTGGAATCTGGATCGATGATGTAATTAACTCCTGGTTCAATAATGTGTCTGCGTATTAGTACAGGGGATAATTTGCAATTATACATTTCAAATAAGACTGAAAAGTACTCAACACTCGAGGAATATGTTTTAGGTCTCCCAAATATTCCGAAATATATTGTTCTTACAAAATCTTCAATACTCGTGGGATTTAATATTTTCTTTTGATTTACTTATTTAACGATTTACCTAGTTATTTGTGGCGTATACCAAAGCAGCCTGCGTCCCAGTGTAAAGTTTCAGAAACTGATTTACATGATAACAATGCCAACTTCTTTTAGAGAGGTTAGTAACTATCGAATATTAACAACAGGAGGGGAACAACACTGAGGTGGCGCATACCATTGGATGGCGGTTTCATTAGAGTGGATGAAATGGAATCTGGACAGGTTGAAAGGGTCGCTGTCTATGATTTGGGATAGAGTTTTCCCAATGGGCAGAACATATTTTTGAAGAAACAACAGATAATTTAGAAATAACGCTCGGTGGGTAGTCGTCACCGGATTAAGGTATCAACACATCAATTTACAACGCATTTATTCATACACACACACACCCACGCGCGTGCGCGCACACACACACACAAACACACACACACACACACACATATATATATATGTATGTGTGTCATGTTCATTTTTATATATTTTTGTTGCATTTTTTGCTGATCAGTATATTGTTGTGTATGTACATATAAATTGTTTATTGTGTATGTATGTGTTTTATATGTACAAGTAAAACACTGTAACAAAAAAATAGGGTGATCTATTTTTTGGTGGGACGTGAAGAGATTAATCGCATTTCAATTTATTTCAATGCGTAAAATTGATTTGATATGGAAACTGAGTTACGAGCAGAATGAATTAAACTCGTAAGTCAAGTTATTACAATTTTATCACAGGTAGAACAACTATTATTGTAATATCTCGGTATTCGATTGGAAGTTATTTGAATTAACTCAAGCCTCTTGAATCAAATCATTATCTAAAATCATATAGTTATATAAAAAAACGGGCCTATTACAAAAACCTATTTCCTTGAATGATTGACAACACTAGACATATATATGGTATTCTTTACCGCACCATTTTGACAAAATCATGTGGGTCAATTAGATTTGGCGTGGCATCTACAACTATGTCGAATAGTATTTGTACAGAAACATAATTTCATCAACAGAACAGCTAATTGGTTTATTGTGTGTGTCAGGACATTGTTACAAGATTTTAAAACTTTGGTACCGTGCCAGTCAATAAACACGGAAGATTGAACTAAAAATGTTTGTCTACTTCTAATCATCGTGGGTGGCGAAGACTTTCGCAAATCATTTCTTCGAAGAAGAAAAACGGGAATGAAAACATCAGATAGCAAGAAGGAAATGCAAGTAAATAATACGTCATATGATGAGCGCATTTATTTAACCTTTATCACAATTCTTTTGAAACTTACTTAATAGATTGTATCTTGCTGGTGAAGTAATTGCATTGTCATCCTTTTTCTCAGAGTTTCAGTGCTATAATGAATAACCATGCGTGCAATATAATTTGTTGAGTTTCATGAGTATTTTACTAATCAAATGTTCCATGATGAATGGGGGTAGCCGATTTGTAATGTAGTGTAGCTTTTAACGGTAGAGGAGAATCACCAGAGTTTTTATTGACAGCTTTTGACCTCTCGTTGACCTTTGGCGAGATATTCTAACTGGTTGAGAATATCAGATGTGAGCAAAATCTGTGGGAGAGTTTAGCAGTAATGTTGACTTGAGTTGAGGAACTCCTTATAGCCAGCCGTGAAAATGACAATTTCTGAATTTTCCTCCCCGTGTTGGATTATTGTGCATCGTATAATAAGTACATCAATATCAGTAACATGTCTTTGTGTTCCTGACTTTATTAAGGACCGACTAAGATGGACACAAGGTGCGATGAAATACTTAATGAAGAAAGGCCAAGAGAATTGAACATGTCTAGCAGAGCCAAGAGGGATTAGAAGGTTTAAAAGAAGAACTAACAACAACAACAACAACAACAACAACAACAATAATAATAATAATAATAATAATAATAATAATAATAATAGGAATCGCATAATAAGAATGAGCTTTGAAAGTAAACAAGTGGCCCAACTAACATTTCCTAGGTTCTGGAATGAGTTATATTTTGTCTAAAAAATGCGAGGATAATGTTAAGATAGTTTGTTATGTATACGTAACTATACACTAAAGTTACAGTCTGAAACAAAGCTTCATTTGGGATCAACACACAAAGAACCAAATTCAACAGAATATCATTGGTATGTAAAAGTAGCTTGTTCACTTTTTATTACATAAAATAGTTATATAATTTAGCAAGCTTATAGTAATGCATAAAACTACATTTCTAATGCACTTAGTCCTTACAAAGCATATACACTTTTTTTTCTGAACAACTGAAACAAAAGAGCATTGACAGTGGATGCATTTACTCAACCCCTCTGTCAAGAGCAGGATCTGAAATTAATGTCATTTTCAAGTGGAGTAAATTTGGTTTGAATTCAGTTTTCATTCTATTAAGCAGGTTGCCTTAACAAAGGTAGATAAACCACTCTAATCTACGACCCCCGCCCCCATAGCCTGGGGAACAGAGGGAGAAATGAGCCGTAAAAAGCTACGTCTTTGAACTTGGATCGCTGATTACATTTCCAACAACGATAATCGTTACAATAAACTCAACGAAGTTTGACATGAGTACAAGTATGCATTTAACTTTGCTTAGTTTTACGCTAAACTATAATCAGACTCACACAATTAGAATCAAATTATCTACAGAAAAACATATGTACGAAGATTTATGTATTTATTTACTTACTTATTCGAGAAATTATATTAATCGTTCTGTTAATCCTGCATAGCCACTGGACTCTTCTTTTTGTGTTACTACTTCTATTAGGCTGGTTCTATCTATGTATAAATCTGGGCCGCTGTGCTGGCTTCTCTGATCTTAATGGTCTTCCTTCTTGGGATAACTTCTTGGGTCTTTTCTCTTGGGATTTCCTCTTGTCTGTGTCCGTTCCTAGTTTTTTTTAATAACGAACACTACACATGATATTGGTTTTCTTCTTAGATGTATTTATTCAATTCAATCAAGTTAAAATAAACACGTGTGGAGAAATGACCTCAGCGACAAACCACCATTTGTGTCTCTCCCTTTGAAATATCCCGCCAAAACTGACTTTCTAAAGTAAATACTGTTCTCACACTCGGCTCTTGTCAATCAGAGAATAGGTCAATAAAATGTTCAGTTCCGTCAATCACTTATACTGTATTTTTCCATGATTCAGAAATTACCGTTATTTTAATTTCTAGACTATAGTTTATACTTTATAGGCAACCTATCATTTATGTAACATTAGATATATTCTTGTAAAAGAACTCCAGTGAAGTTAATGTAAGTTCTTCAATTTCTATATTCATACTGTTTTGATTACCTACCTATCTCCCCAGAATCGGTGGGGCGTCACACCATGGAGTGAACACACAGATACATTAAGCTAACTGAAATTCAACCTCTTCATACGTTCGCACTTACGCTTTTACCATACTATTAATTTCATTATAGTTAAGCTATTATTCATTGGTACAAATTGGTAAACTTTCACAAGATTTATTAGATAGCTGATGAGCCAACACTCAGTAAGCAATTGAATCTATCTCTAAGAATATGAAAAGTGATCGGTGATCGACTAAAATGAAGAATTAGAGAGGACCAGAATAATCTCGTTATGCGACTGTTACTAGTCATAATTATTAGTGACTCGCTCCTTTTTCGAATAAACATAATGTTCAAGTAGCGTGCTGACAGAATTTACAATCAGTCACTAATTGTTAGACAAAACTAATTTAAGAATAAGATACAGTTCGTAAGAGCTGATTTTGGGGAATAAATTAAGTCTAATTCTGTGCAAGAATAACTCAACATTAGCAAGGTTTCTACTGAATAGAGGATACCACAATTTAATATATGTATCTGTTCAGAGAAAAGAAAAAAAACACCCTTATTTAAAGTACACAAATAGTCGTATTAGAGTTCATTGAGTAGTTGGAATTTAGTCTGGTATATTACGTTTTCTGCCAGTGAGGTAATGGTTATCATCGTAAGAAAAATCCCGACCCCACAAGTACAAATTCTGGACGAGGCTGTTTGCATTTCACATAGCGCTAATACCCTTGGAAATGTATGAAAGCAATATTCTTCCTCGAGCTATGGGTAACTAGTAGAGAGTACTGGACTCTTTAAGATTGCTTAGGTAACCAGTCTAGGAGAAGAAAAACTCTGAATTCAAAACTATTACACTCCGCTGATCTTGTGTCACATCCTGCTCACGCTGAGTGATATATATATATATATATATATATATATATATATATATATATTATCATAAAGGTACACGGTAATAACCTACTCGAGTTTCACCATAAGGATCTTCAGGGTTAAATCCAATGGATTAGTCAAGATATTGATTAATTGCAGTCGATTTCACGTGTGTTTTTTTCGCGATAAACGGTTGATTATAGGTCTGCGGTCGAAGAACGCTGGTTTTAAATTCGAAAATTCGAAAGAGCGGAAGTTGCTTTTTTTTAAAGGATCAAAATATACACATTGTTAGAAATCCGGTTTGTGCTATTGTTTTAGAGGTTTACGACAATGATGAGGATTGTCTATATTATTATAGAGTCCGTAGTGATTAAATATGGTTTTAATAATGTGTGTATAAAGTTATTTATTTTGATTAAAGCCAATAGAATGTGTATATATGTATACACAGATGGGGGTGTATTTTACCCTTTCAATGGTCTCATTATTATTAATAAAAAAATTAAAAAATTAATTTTTTTTTTTAAATAAAAAATAAAAAATAAATTAGTAAATAAATAAATAAATGAAATAGAATAAAATAATAGATTATTATAATACCTTACAGTGGTGGGATATGAAGTTTTCTTAATGTGTGCTTAAATTATTTTTATTATTATTCTTATTTTTATCTATTTTTTAAATTAAATTTTTTTTTTAATTAAAAAAAAATTTGTTATGCTCATCCTTCACTTTCCCAATCTTTTATTTTTTATTATTTTTTAATTATTTTTTTATGAAGGGCTATGTATATAAATATACGGTTGTAATTAAAAATAAGTCTTACGGGTCTATAGTTAGGGTATAAATGTAATAAAAGGGGTTGATGTCAATTGTTTTAATATTCTGGGGTAATAGTAGAGGACGAATGTAGGTAGGCTTGTTGTCACATGTTTTTGCATATGTTGAGTTATCCTGGGAAACGGCTAGTGGTATTAATTGGGGGGGGTTAAAACATCGAGAAACTTGAGTAGGTTATTACCGTGTACCTTTATGATAATACATTTGCTCTACTAACGTATTGAGCACTTTATATTTGTTATATCGCAGCGTTATCATTGTGAAACTTGAATCAACTACAACTGTGACCATTTTCACCGGTAAGTCACTTTTTCCACAAATACTATATATATATATATATATATATATATATATATATATATATGTATTAACTTTTCTAAATATAACATTCTTTTTTCGCCATCCCTCGGTAAGAACTGTGAAATTATTTTGAAAATGATCGTAATAGCGCAACTGGAATTCGAACTCATTTTCGACGATGTTGAACTCTAGCACATGTGCCAAAATCCAATGGGGACTCCCCGAATACAGATTCAAAAATACTAATTATGCTATGGTTTTTGGTTAACATTTACAATGCACATTATCCGAAATGTAAAACCTATTCAAATATTAGTATTTATAAATATGTGTACATATTTATAAGTAAGCAATATTAGTATTTATTTAAAAAAAGTACTCAACATTTTAAGTAAGATATGTTCGATTATGGCTTTATAATAATCGAGGATAGAAACGAAGATCAATCTAACAATATAACTTCATTAGCAAGACAATTTTGTATACGACTTGGTTTGAATCGTGCGATACGTTTATCCTCACTATGGATTTGTAAAGTGTATTTTATGGTCACAGTATAACAAAATGAATGCATAGGAGTAATAATCTTCAATTTGTACTGACCAATTTACTGTTAGATTTCTGAGAACTTTGACATTTGTTGGTGTTCTTCTATTGATACAATATACTGCTGACTGATAAGCCCTATATAAGATAGAGGGGACATTCTACAGATGCTGTAGGGTAAGATCTGAAAAAGCACTGCAATTTTTTAACTGTTAGCTGTTTTCCTCCATTTGGATTCTACAGCTTTTCTCTAACGAGGGGTCGGGTTTTAGCGATAATTTTCTATCAACCCTGAACGATTTCACACGAAGTACAAAATATATATATATATATATATATATATATATATATATATATATATATATATATATATATATATATATATATAGTTTGCATTTAACTGTAAAAAGTAAAATTGCGGTTTGGACTGTGGTCGGTATCCGTCAGACAGTGAGGTAGTGTATCCCTTTTCAACGAGTGTTGGGTGAAGGATATTCTTTTTGCGTCTGGTGTGGAATGCTAGACCTACGACCAGCTCCTCACTTTCACCCGTCTAAGCTATGCGACTCATGCGATGAGTTGACGAGGGTCTGTATCGAACCCGGAACTTTCCGGTTTCTAGGCAGATGTTCTACCGACTGAGCTAAACCGGCCATATGAGTGCAAAAATGAGACATTCTTGCATTATTATTATTACAGTAATAGAATCCTCAATCTTGGAGAATAAAGAGATTTCCAGTTCAAATTGCAATTGAATGATAATTTCGAGGAATATAAATTCGCATGTTATGCCATTTTCTAATCATCCCAATGTTCAATATACTGGAGATAATAATGAAATGTTGATTAAAAGTAATTACTTTTAAATTGAAGCATCAGTATCATCATGGACCACTATTACCACGCAAACCCAAAATGTTCATGGTGGTCTAGTTTCCTATAAACTTCACATTGTATAAAAAATTCATATTTGGATGTTGAATACTAATTCTCATTAAGTTTGTTTGTGTTTACCCAATCCCCCCCACCACCATGACCAGGATACGACAAGGCGTTTAATGTATTCGAATTCAAAGTTTTCCACTTCCTGGACTGGTTGTTATAACAAAGTTTAAAATCCCAGTCCGCCCTGTGATATATATATATATAGTTGGATTCATACCATTCCCAAGCGTATTAGAGTAATCAGAAATGCAAACAGCCTCGTCTAGGATTTGTACACGGTTCGTAGATTCTATATTGTATGAGGATAACTGTTACACATATGAGCACTTTATGTTTGCATGAGAGATTAATCCATCGGAAATGCTACATTATGGCTTTCTGAACCACAATAAGATGAGAATAATCCACAATGAGATGAGAATAATCCATACTTACATGATAACATGCTCTTTAACGGTGCTTGACGGCAAAATATGTCTACCTTGTTATTAAGTCTAACATAGAACGACAAAAGTCAGAAACCACCTGAGAATTAAAAACAAGACACTGATTAATTGTATTTCATGGACATTTCTTGAAAAGGACATTTCAATGCTAGACGATTATTTGTATATGATAGATATCACATTGCCAATATTAAAGCAACAATGAAAGACTCTCCGGAAAATTAAAATTTCATAAAAGAATACAATGACTTATTTTCTCATGAATGGTTATTATATCACATTTACTACGTATCAGTAAATATTTTATCAGTGTTAAAAAAAAATCATTTAGTTTTGATAAAATTACAGTTACTGATAAAGAGACGTTTTGTATACTGTCTAGACAATATCAAAATAACTCTAATTTTCTGAAGGTATATTTTCATCAATACTTCAATAGAAGAAGATATAGATTTTCTTTTCTATTTTAGAGATATGGGTGACACTGACTTTATTCAAAATATACACAATCAGAAATGGAGCTGACATATTGTAAAATAAATATTACACAAATCTATTAAGTATATCAGAATAAGTTCACTACTAAGAGAGTCCCCGTAGGATACTGGCTAACGTGCTGGACTGCGACATCATAGTAAGCGAGTTCGAAATCTAGTCGCACAATTAAGTTCACTTTCGAACTAATAACCTCCCAACTATGTGTTACATACTACCACAACTGTTTTTTTACAAGGATGGTCTTGGAAGTAAAATTACAATAGAAGATAGTTTGCCCCCAGCAACTAATCGCATCACATATGCCAAGAGTACAGGAAGAATAACAAAACAAAAGAAAAAGAAAAATGGCCGCTCCACAGCTATAATTTAAGAGACATGACACCGGAGCCAAGAGAATTGGCGAGATTAGGATAAGGGGTTTGCAAATGTCCCTGACATCAGATACTAAATAAAATAAGCATGACCGACAGAATAAACAGGTGTTTTTAGACCTCGATATTGTGTATTCGCCTTGTTTATGAAGGTGAATGTATTAATGTTGCAGAGTTTACTGTTGAAATTTTATCCCCAGACGTGAACTATTTTCAACTTGAAATTGGTTTCCTAGGTCAATTACTCAATAATCTACGAAGGTTGATATGCCATTAAACGAGGAAACCAAACCAAACTAAAATATTTAAAAGTAAATTCACTAGTGTGATTTAATATCATTTCCTCATTTGATATCTAAATAAATGACAATCTAACATATTAAATGTGTGCATGTTATGTTCTTAACAATTAATTATAAAATACACACCAGTTTATAATGTCCATAATGCTTTACTCTCTAAAGATCGATTAAGGATACAAGCAAGAGTGTTTCAGTCATTAAAAAAAAAAGCTATAACGGAAAATAAAGATTGATTGTCTTTAATGGTATGTCAACCCGTCAAGGCTTATTTTATCCCTGGATGTTGCTGAATTGAGTTCGATGGCCAGTTCAGCTCACTGGGTATAGCATCCGTTTAGGAACCACAAGACGTCCATTGTTTCAGTGTGTGAATGAAAAGAGAAATATAAATGAATACATTATGGAATAGAGAAAAAACATGGCTAACCATATTTTTGGTTTATATTTAAAAATGCTCTTACCAAATAATCTTGTCGCAAATTAGATAAATTATTACATGAAGGAAATTTAAGTTTATCCTTCATTTATATATATATATATATATATATATATATATATATATATATATATATATATATAAGGTGTAAAAAAAGTATCGAGTTTTTTTAATACTTTTTGACACATCCTGTATAACGTTCCATTTATTATTATTTTCAGAATACAAGGTGTGTCAAAAAATGTACCAAGTCTAAGGTTGTATTTACCAAAATAGAAATGAAGAATGAATGGAACTTTATTTTTGTTCAGAATACAAGGTATGTCAGAATACAAGGTATGTCATCTTGTAAATATATATATATATATATATATATATATATATATATATATATATATATACTTGTTTAACTTTTGCTCTGTGACTCTAACAATAAGAGCACACATTGAGCTCTCAAACTGCGACAAGTTGTTTTAAAAAAAAACTATGTCGTAAGGAAGATATATATATATATATATATATATATATATATATATATATATATATATATATATATATATATATAGGTACTTAGATTAATTTTATATAAAAGTAGCCAATGGTAGAAAGATTTTTGCTGAAATGTGTAAGCATCTTCTTCCTGATTGTATGCTTGTAATTTATTAAAAAAGAAATCATTTGTTATAAGTTATTCCTATATTATGAAAACCTGAAGCCATTAAATATTTAAAAATAAAATAAAAACAAACGAACAGAAAATATTATAATGCTTTTCTCCAGTTATATTTTATTGCAATTTTATTTCAAACAACCAAAGATTTGAGAAATCATCAGCATAAATTTAAGTAATTAAATTAAGGCCTAAAATTCCGTGTCGCTTCCATTAAAACATTAAGTAATCTGAAGCTGATTTAATTGGAACTAATAAAATCTAATGATATTCATAATCGAAATTATATCTTTCTACATTCATTGTATTTAGCTTCAAGTGCCTCACTTACTTGGCTCTTTAAGTAGATGACCGATGCACACGTCGTGTAATGGTTATCGTCGTTGTTAATAGACACGGCGACACGAATTCAAATCCTGGACGTGGCTGTTTTGATTTTACATATTGTTAATACCATTAGGAAATATATGAATCCAACTATTCTCCTGCCAAGTATGAATACACAGTAGGATATAATGGTCTCTTTAACTTTGGTATGGCAACCGATCTACGTGAAAGAAAACTCTGAATTCAAAATTGTTAAATGCGCTAAAAAGTAACATTCTGTCACATGCTGTTCGTGCACAGAGGTTGGTAAATTTATATTTAAGATCATGATAGATATTACATATTCAAATAGATAATGTATAGAAAAGTAAAGTCTGCGGAGTGGCCTATTATCGTTATCAGCAGATCAGCGATGTTGTCTATCCCATTTTTACTTACACTACACCATTAATAAATTCGTTTTGCTGAGGTGGAGCCCCACACCTAACGTCAGTTTGCAGATGTCTTATCGCAGAGATCAGATTACTCAAGTTGTGCTACCTATGCTCTGAATTGGTGAGGATAGTTATCTAACCAGGGAACTTGTGATTCCTAGGCGATTGATCTACCGACTGATCTAAATATTGAATTGAATAAAAGATGTTCGCTTTTTAAAAGTAGTCTATGGTTGTTGTTTTTTTAATCCTTTTAATTACCTTTTATAATCCATTTATCATTTTGTGGTAACTAGCTGTATGTTAAGGGGAATCGTATATTATTTAGAATCTTCTAATAATTGCCAAACATATTTGCGGCTTTAGAATTCTTGCAGGCATTCATATTCTCAAAAATAGTTTATAGAGGTGTATAAGTGTATATTTCGTTAATTTTTGTCTCGTTAATCTTTCCGTCCATATATCTCCGGAATCGACATTTCAGTATTAGATGTCTCAGATGTTATTTAAATGTGCCGTGTTTCTACACTTAAGTGACTAACTCCCCAATGCATTATATTCTTAATTCAAATAATTCTAAATAACATTCAGCAACAGTTTTTCTTATTAATGTTAGATAAAACTCCCGAAGCTTACCGAATCTGCTGGTTCGTTGGTAGGTTGGATTTTACCGCTTTATACCGAAGTTGTTTTTTTAATTTTTTTTTTATTCCTTCTTGATTTTAACTCAATTCTTTTTTAGATTTTTGAGAAAATAGGGGTCAATAGGCCAAGGGGAATGCGATAAAATTACAAGTATGATGAATTTTCATATCGAATATTGATAAGCTCTATGCGGATACTGGATACCGTGCGGAAAAATTTTCCAGGAGTGATGACCGAAAAGGATGGGTGTTGAAAAAGTGTCATGGAAATCCGTGGTGTCAGCATGATTTGATGACAACGGTGATACTATATTCTACCCTCATACACACACAGGCGCGTGCGCACACACACACATACACACACATACATACACACATACACATACACATACGCACACACAAATATATGTGTGTATGTGCAGTTTGCTTTTAAACCATACTATTTATATTTCTATATATATTCTCTAGGTAGGCACACACCTACATATAGCACGAGAGATAGGTAGTTTTACAGATACAAAGACAAGGAGAAAGAGAAAGTGTGATTTAGAGGGATAGCGTGAGTGTGTGTGTATTTGTGTGTGTGTGTGTGTGTGTGTGAGAGAGAGAGAGAGAGAGAGAGAGAGAGAGAAAGAGAGGGTGGGTGTGTGAGTATGTGTGAGAGAGGGAGAGGGTGATAGAGAGATCGACAATCATACATTTGTCTGTTTGTTTATTTTAGAAACTAGGATTTTATAAAATCCTGAGACATTAAAAATATATTCTTAACAAAAACATTATAGCAAATAGTAATAACAATAATCTGATGTACACCTAAGGATGAATACTATAATCAATGCTACTATAATCAATGCATACATATGAATGTTTAAAGGAACTAAACGACAATTTGATAGGAAAAAATATTTGAAAAAAAAAGGAAAAGAAAAGAGATGCGTAAAATCGCATTATAAGTTTTCTCCTTGGCTTGAAAGCCTATCTGAATTCATGAAACCTGTTAGCATTATTCAATTTCACAAAAAAAGACAATTCATCCGTGCTCAAGTTTAGTAGGTGACTCTAATACCCGCTCATTAAAAACCTTGATATTATTCAATATGAATTAACCCAATTTTATATCATTACTTTTATATGATTTTGGAAATGATTTTGGAAATGGGATAAAGGAAAGTAGATATGATAATTATACTTTCATATGATGCATACATTCTTGAAGGGAGCGCATAACCCGATTACGTCCATTGCTGGTATATATAATTCCTTTGCTAATTTAACGACTAAATCCATGAAAAGTGGTCAATAGACACGGTTTACTCTTTGGGCATCTTATTAATCCATAATCAAATCAAAGTAAATTAAGCTGTCTACTCTCAACTATGATGGAAACTGATAACATCACCAATAACTTAGGCTTCCGGGGTCGATCATCATTGTCAACATTATGGCCTTCATAATATATGTATCAGATTTATTACACACTAAAATGATTTATGGAAATCATAAATATATATATATTACCAATATTGCGTTAGCTGTTAAGCAAGTTTCCAATTTGCATTTAGTGTCATATTACACAGGCAAAGTGTTCACCTACACTCACACTTCACACAACATGTATATACACCTTAAAGAAAATATCACCTAATAAAAATAGTACAGCTATAAAGCATACTGATTAGTTATTTATAGGGGATGGTATTGTGTAAAAAATGGTCAACCCTCTCTACCTGTGTTTTGTGAAAGTGGATTCGTCCCTCGGCTATGAAGTCAATAGTGGATGATAGGGTAGAAGAGATGATAGCATAGCGAGACTGAATTCACGCTCTTCTAAATTATACCTAAATCTATAAGCTAGTGACTAGTTTTACAATAGTGACGGCAGACATTCAAAACTTATGCTTTTAAATTAATTTCTGATGTTTGCTGAACTCACGTCATTCAATGTTTGGAATGGGCCTATTAAATGGAGGATTTAAAATAGTTTTGAATTAGGGATTGGAATAACAACAGTCATTTCATCAACAAACACGACAAAGATTGGAACACAAAACAAGGATTTCGTTTTATTCAAATTTTTCGGAGCGTTGTCCCCATTATTACTGTTATATACAAAACTTTTTCGTCTTGTTTGGGTGTTTCCTATAACATTCGGGGACGTTCTTGTCAAACACGTGAACGTAATTGAGAACCTTCACTGAGCTTCGACCCGAACCCTTTATTTAATCCATTGTGGTAGATTGTTCTCATTCCGTTAACCAAGACTCGGTACAAATGTTAGGGTTGTGGAGGACTTCATTTTTAGTTGGATTGCCCATTCCAAAATAAAAAAAAAATTGTTTCCAATGTGGAAAACTGGGTCATAGACAAAGTCATTTCAAGTCAAAGCAAAGACAAATGTAAAAATATATTGTGACAGTAAAAGTTTTGTTGACAAACTAAAATATGAATAAGTCCCACAACAGGAAACTTGTGAAGTTTAACATGAATAATTTTGAAGAAAAAATTAAAGTGTATGTCTAACTGTAACCAAAACTACATCAGTGCTTACGACACAATATCCTCAAGAATTGCGGAAATTTATCAACGAGTATTTAATTAATAGTCAAAATTATTAATAAATAGAATAAATCTTCTTTATTAACGAAGTCTCTTCGAAAATCGGACTTAGATTTGCCTAAAAACAGCCCGTCTCATCAGTACGTTTAAAATCCTCCAAGTATCTTGATATTACTCAGAAAAAAAAGGTTTACATAATACATGGTGTGGTTAATTTGCACACTAGTTTTAATAAAATCGGGTTTGATAAATAATTACTTGGTGTATAAGAATATTGATTTATTCTCTAGCGAATTAAAATCAGGCCTATGAAGGATTTTATATAAAAACAAGTAAGATATTGTAAGATACAAATTTCTTGTGATAAGTTGGAAGGCTCGGAGTAACCTTTCAACGTGGGTACATGTATGTACATGAAGTATTCTGACAAAGGAGTTAGAAGATATTAACAAAGAGTCTTTAATACGTGAGCTCATAGAAATGCATTCGGGACATGAATAGATATACTAATTACAAGGTAGAATATAAGTATACAAAACAGATACATAAACGCATTATAAAGGAAGTAGAATGTAGGACTTACGTCCTAATGAGTGTCACTTACTGATTGCTAAGTGGAGGGCTCTGCCTCCACTTAAGTGTAAGTGGCACAAGTGGCTAAACCATGCGAAGTGTTTGTCTGTCCCTGAGAAAGAGAACTTCCCGGACTGCTGCCTAAATACTCTAGCCACCTATCGGCGGAAACCTATAGCAACTCTTCTGGACCCCACATCAATCCAAACAGGGCCAGACAATCGCTCCAATATAATTAAAATAAGTGTAATCATTTTTATATATGTTATTATTTAATTTTGGTAGTCTTCCTAATTTAATATATTTCATTATAGTAAGACATAAATACTTACGCCTGGGGCGCATATTGTTGCTAGTTACTATGATTAATGAAAAATATGTGGAAGAATATTGGTGAACCAAAATTAACTAAGATCGAAAAGTTATACGTGCAGTTTCAGAAAAAAATGTTTTCGCGATGAAATTACAGGTAATATCTCGTGTGCAGGTAAAACTTTATGATCTCAAGCATTCGTAATAAAAAAAATGATACATTGAATTTATTGGGCGCGGGTTGGATGAAACTGTTTGACTTGTGAAGTCAATCAACACATTCCATCTGTAAAAGATTAATTTGCTCCTCCTTTTAAAAAAAAAGTATGTATTAAGTTGAGGAAACATTTTCACTTAAAGGCAAATCTATTTCTCATGTCTGAACCTAAACGTAGAGTGCTATTGAATCTTTAAAACCCATTATCAAGAAACTTGACAGATTAGAATCTCTGGGGGTTTCACCAACGGATTATTCAGAGTGGGCATCCTCAACAGTGTATGTGAAAAAGAAAAATATTATTCTTACTACCAAGAATATGCGCCCTTTGCGCGTAAGTATTTAATTTTCAATATAATGAAATATATTAAATTAGAAAGCCTAACAAAATTAAATAAGAACACATAAAATATTACACTTGTTTTAACTACATCTTAATTGATTTCTATATAAAATATTTCATAGCATTGATTTTAATACGTTCAAGAATAAAACAATAATATGACAGATCATCAGCACCAAGTAATTATTTATTAAACCCGGTTTAAACCAGGATGCAAATTAATCACACCACATATAATGTAAAACTTTATTTCATAGTGATATATGAGGTACATTGCAGGATTTTAAACGTACTAATAACATGGGCTAACTCAGATTTTCATTTAAATTAAATACTCATTGATAAACTTGACGGTATTGTGACGTAAGCAGTGTCGTGGTTTCGGTTATAGACAAATAAGCACCGAATCTCCGTTATAATAACTAGCACAATAAAAAAACGCCCTCTGCGCTATGTAAAATGTTTTTGAAACATATTGCCTGAGGGGTGGGACTTAAAAATTCAATGTCAGCGAGTTTGTACCCTAAGTAAGTAAAATAATCAAATTCATTACAGGATTAAAAAACAAAACAATTTGAAATGTAAACTTTGAATATATATTAAAATAAAACAAACTATATATAGATATATAATACCAGTCATGTATTTATTAAAACTTGTTTTAAAAAACAATGAGGACTCTCTAATGTTGCATGTTCAAATTTTGAGTGTATTTATTCTATGTTATGAAGATTTTGGGTAATGTGACGTAAGCAGTTAAGTAGTTTTTGTTACAGACAAAAACCGGAAGCGAATCTCCATTATTAATAGATATATAAGCGCGCATTTTTATACAGGGTTGAATCAGTGTCTACTATGTGATATTATCCATTACCAAGCCCAGTGGAAATGCGTGTTAAATAAAATATAGGATTTTAAAAAATGAACCTGCCCATTATTGACAATATTTGGTTATAAATTGGTATACCGAAACATACTACCAACAGATTACAACTGTGGAGAACGATTATTATTAAACAAGGATTTTAAAACGGAATATTTAACATTTAGTGGCTGGTGTGTTAATTTGTTTAATGGCATATCAACTGTTGTCTGCTTTTTAATGACAAATCTTGTTTGTTCTCTTTTTGTATATATGATTTTATGTATTTCTAAGGATCGGTTTAACTCAGTTAATAGAACATTCACCAAGGAATCACAAGGTTTCAGGTACAATATTCAATATCGGTCCTTGTCAACTCAGCGCATGAGTAGTACAGCTTTGGTATTATTAACTCTGCGTTAATCAAATATATATATATATATATATATATATATATATATATATATATATATATATATATATATATATATTGGTAGGTAAAAATTGAAAATACTGAAGTAATAAAAATATAGACAGTAGATGTAACACTAATATCCGTGTACGTTTATATAGGTGGATAGATAGAGACAATACTGAAAAAGAAATAGATATATACAGTAGATTTGATACTGATATTTGTGTAGGACTATGTATATGTGAGACAATACTGAAGAAAAATATATATAGACAGTAGATTTAAAAATAATATTTACGTAGGCCAATATATAGGTGAACAGATACAGACAATACTGAAGAAGAAATAAATAGATAAACAGTAGATTTAATACTAATATGCGTGTGAGTCTATGTAGAGATGGAGAGATAGATGCAATGTTTATATAGACAGCAGACTTAATAGGAAAATGTGTTTGGATATATTCGTGAGCTTTAAGAAAGTATCAACCGGTCCAAGAAAATCGACTTGTACATTAATGCTCAGCGATCCTATATCAAGTTCATTGTACATCTTCTCACTAATACAGACTGACATAATTAAAGATCAGCACCGCGCAGCCGTTTCATCGTAAGTTAGTATTGACAGCGGTCGTTATGCAAACGACAGGGTGTAGGCCGGTCACAAGTGAGAAGAAGAAGAAGAAGAAGAAGAAGAAGAAGAAGAAGAAGAAGAAGAAGAAGAAGAAGAAGAAGAAGAAGAAGAAGAAGAAGAAGAAGAAGAAGAAGAAGAAGAAGAAGAAGAAGAAGAAGAAGAAGAAGAAGAAGAAGAAGAAGAAGAAGAAGAAGAAGAAGAAGAAGAAGAAGAAGAACGGGGTGGGAATCAAAGAAGTGCAAGAGAGGTTGAGCGTGGTTGAAAAGAAGGAAAATGGCGATTGCAATATTGCGTATTATGTGAGCCACAACATTTGTGCGTTATCGGAAATGATGCGGGAAATCAAATTCACAAGAACAACGCACACCTCGTGCTTATCATGGCACGGAGGTTATTGTCAAAAGCCAGCATTAATAGCGTATCGAAATGTCCTCACGCGTTTCGTCGTAAGAAGTGAGGTTATTTTCCCGTGCTCTGCGCCACCACGACCGCCAACACCGCCTGGCATTTCCCACTTAATTTGGGACAATAAGATATGTCCACAAACCACAGCTCAAATTTACTGACCAATAGTCGCTAGTCGTGGCCAGTTAAGTTGATGTGAAGAAACGGGTGAGTGTTCATTATTTTTATTTTTGATTTGCAAGATTGGTACTCAAGTTCGAGGGTTCTTTAATACTCCGTGTAAGGTCAGTAAGGGTTCCTTGTTTCAAGACGAAGAACTAAGATGTTAAAATCGCGACCTTTGCCTTATTTGAAAGCCTGATGTATAAACCTGTTTATGAATGTATCAGTTAATATCAAGCCATGTAAACCAGATTTATCTGTTATGTCATCAGTGTTCGTTTGACTTCGTTAACTCTATTCATTAAATCTATTCACGATGAATAGTTAGGTGTAATATCTTGCTCTGCATTATCATGACCAGTAATATCTACAGTACATTACCAAATAGAACACAAGACCAATCATTCAATAAACGAAAGTGTTTAACGACATAATGTATTGATTTAATGGGGTTAATAATATCTGTTACTCATAGATTGTTAGTATAATGTCCGGGATTGTGTTTTATATTTAGTATTATTGCTTCCAGTTAAAAGAAACTTGTACAGTTTTTATTATTTCATGTTAAAGTTATGTTTCATTTGAAGGTACTTTGTACAATAGTTATCGGCGTTGGAAATATGTTGACCTGAGTATAAATCTTGAATGAGACTATATTTCACATAGCTTAAAATGATAAGATGTAAACCATTCCAAAGTGTATAACAGATGCAACATTTATGCAGCTAACTAGTTGAAAAGAAGCTAATAGGGCTGATTAGGTTCTTTAACCTAGGCTAGGAACGAAGTACAGGAGACGGAAAAGTCTGAATTCATGGCTGTTAAACTACTAAATTGACCTCGTATACACATGCATAGGGGTTGGTATATATATATATATATATATATATATATATATATATATATATATATATATATATACGTCCATAAAAATTTTGATCCTGTTGCGTAAATTTTTGAAGTGCTAGGTTTTGCTTAATCCATCAACCACGTGTATCTCTCTCTCTCTCTCTCTCTCTCTCTCTCTCTCTCTCTCTCTCTCTCTCTCTCTCTCTCTCTCTCTCTCTCTCTCTGAAAATGATGCAAAAGTAGATAATAACGAATGACATTATCTAAAATCTATCAATACATAGAGTCTAAATCAGCATAATTTGTCTCACTATATGTATGACTTCCAGTCGGTGACTTACTGTTTATATATCACATTTGTATATAAAAATGTTCAAACTTTTTGTTTAAATATACATTTTAAATTCCTTACACAAAGTTGTAATCAATTAATTAATTGCCTGTAAAACTATTGCATCAATTATAAAAACAATTTATATTTTCAACTATTGATCTTCGTGGAGCACCGAGATGAGTAGGGTTAATAGGCATGCAGGTTCATGCAAGTTTATGCAAGTAAACACAGTAAAAATAATTACTATTATTAGCTAATTGCATTTTGTGACAAACAGATTTATTCTTTGTCTTTCGCCAGGGATTAGAATAATCTGTATCCCTTTCTTACCCAGGGCACTAGGACTCTCAGTTACCGCCTACTAGCACATATATTATAAAAAAAGTTCAGGGTTTGCTATATGGATGGGACAATCATTTAGGTGCTACGGCTTGACGTGGCCAAATGTTTGTTCGGAGGGGCCACACTGATTGCCAGTCTATCCGAAGTAATGGCCAAAGTAGAGTGTTGCATATCATAGACAGCTCAGACACCAGGGTTATGCCCTTAAGCATCAACTGGTGTCCCCACTGCGGGATTATACCCCTCTGCAGGGGTGCAGATATTAAATAGGAATAATCACATAAAATGCTAAAATTGGGTATAATCGAATATATGTATATATATATATGTGTGTGTGTGTGTGTGTGTGTGTGTGTGTGTGTGTGTGCGTTTTAGTGTGTGGGTGTGTGTGTGTGTGTGTGTGTTTTTCAGTTTTTAGTATTGAGAAGTAATGCTTGAAACCATATAATCGGGTAAAAATAAAGTATTATTTAAGATAAACCAAAAAAGTGTGTGATTTGTCTGAATTTTTTGAGATGAGGCTTGATAATTCGTATTATTTAGATATTTCGGACTGTTTTCCTCATCTTTATTGGTATATCCACAAAGTTTTTGGTCAATGTGCCCTCTGGCCATCTAAATAATAAAAAAATATTCAGAAAAGAAGGCTGCTTGATCCAGTGATAATCAAACTCACTATTAGGTAGTAATGGATCCTCGAGGCTAAATTGATAACGATTACACCACTCTATGGCCTCCTAACAAATGAACCAAACTAAGATATTTGTTTGTAACAATACTTTCCGACCGATCGTTTTATAATAACACTTTTCTGCAATGGGAAACCGCTAAATATTAACCATGGTGAGGCTGTTCATTTGTAGAGTATAGAAACTGATTATGATCTATTAAAAAGTTTAATATCGAATGTATTTTACCCTGCAAAAATATCTTATTAAAATAGATATACTTAATTAACTGCTGTTAGGAATATATTTTACAGACATTCCCTTTTCGTCTATTTAAGAACTGACAAAAATAAAATACCTCAACGATATATCGAAATTTGTAGCTGGCATTATATTTTTCTTTAAACAAATCCTATTGATTTTTCTGTCTTTCAAAATAAATGAAAACACTGCGTTCGTAAGTCTGAACAACTATTTGGGGGTATAATAATAGAATGGGCGTAATTGACTGGTATAATGATCAGGAAGACGACTCGTGAGATTAATACTCACCGAGTAACCCATTTTTCTGGCCTAATGTTAAATATATGTGAACCTAGGACAGATTGGCTTGTAGACCATTTGTAATATAATGGATGACTTTGAGTAAGTTCAAATTGAATAAAAACAACGTGAATCTAAATTCTGAGAAACGAAAAAGAGAAATAAAATAATGTTTCATGAGGCAGATAGTTTTGGAAATTGACTAGTGAGTAAGTCAAGTCATAGCACTCGCTTCTAGGTCAGATAGTCCTGGGTGAATGATTACAAGTAATTATGCCAGAATAACTAGATAAAGCTAGTGTCTTCCAATATTCTGGGTCAATGATGAACCTTCGAGAAGATTCGAAAAATACTTGAACCTTAAATGAATATGTTCCTCATCCCTACATAAGGTGCGGAATTAAAAGTGTGATTCAGTGTTTGAATTCGACACAATATGGGCGACTCGTGAGGAGATGAGGTCGAGTTAACAGCAAGTCTCAAAATGTCTGGGGTAGCTGGAATGAAAGGGCTCGTCATTAGAAAATATTAATCAGTCTTCCTCTCTCTGACCGGACAACCCACGCTGAGTAAGCAACTGATAAAACTGACTCCCGCAACTGACAAAATTACTACTGTGTCCGCGTGTTGTTTTTGTTTCTATCTCTATTTACCTTCAACATTGTGTCCTCTTACTTATACCTGAGGGACCAAGTGACATTACTGGTTCTGGCAGCTGCCTATGGCACACCATTGTTATTATGGCTGATTGTAATTGGGTAATTCATAATCATATGCGGCTACTACAACTAAGATGGGTTAGTAAATAACTTTAAGAATATAAAAGATGGAATGTGTCGGTAACTAAAATCACGCCTAGTGCTTAGCGGGTTGGTAGACTCAACTAAACTCACCTTTGGATCCAGTCGATGATCTTGTATAATATTAATTCGGATTGTTTCTAAAAAAGTCCAAATCTGCTAGTTTATCATTTTACCTTAATGTCATTAACATCCTTAGAAAACATCTTTAATGATGGCCGCCAACACTGTCGTGGTTGTTTGCGTTTCACTTAGTTCTAAACATTGGGAAAGAGATAATTCCATTCATTTTCCTTCAAGATATGGGTAAACAGTAAGGAGAAATGGGTTCTTTCACCTCGCTAATGTAATAGGTCGAGGAGACAAAAATTAAATTCACACCAGCTGTATTTTGCCTAATTATTGACCTTGTGTTCTATATATTGCCCATGGCAGAAGGGTCGGTAAATACAGTTTTTAAAAAAAGAATCTCATTAAACATAATACACATCATTATTTTAATAATAGATTCGTTTTTAAGAAATTGGTAAAAATATACGACCTGTTGATCTACCGTATGTGTTTCCAATAAAAACATCATTGTATTATAAATATTGGCGTTTATAAAGCACTTTGTCTTAAAATTTATCATGTATGTATTTTTTTGAAATCTGATAAGACAAATATTTTCATAAAGAAAGGTGAAAAGAAGGAAATTATGGTATTGTTCATTTTTATATTTAATCAAATCTTTTTTTGAATGTAACATCAGGAGTTACTCCCTTTGAACTGTAAAGTTAAATAATGAACTGCCGGGAAGGGAATATTTGATTGAAGGGAGACGAGAATTTTTTTTCAAATGATGAGTTTAAGGGATCAAGGGGATATGGAAAATGTATTAAAGAAGAATGTAACGGAAAAGATTTTGAAGACGAAAAAGTGAATTCTGTTGAATGCCAAGATTTCTTGAACGGGGAGTTATTTTGCAAAAGAACTAAGACATTATATTTTCTTCGCTTAGAATGAAAAGAAAACTTGTTTGAAGTTGAGGATTTACTTATTCTGTTGTGTCTTGTGCGTATTTTAAAAGCATAGTCCCCAGATATAAAGGCAGTGAGGACTATGATTATATTCAGTAGTGAAAGAAAATATTATTTTCTGAAAACACGAACATATATGTTATTTATTTTCCCGTTGTCCTCATGAATTGGAATAAACTATTTAATGAAATAATTATATCAACATGTTGTCTGCTCCATTTTCTCGAGTGTTTATTTCTTGAAATTGAACAATTTCATAATTACATCTATCCAAATTAGTTTTGCAAAGATTTTCCTGTGTCAATTTTACATTTACAATGCAAAAATATTTAAAAAAAACGCAGGAATAACACACGCACACACACACACACACACACACACACACACACACATACACACACACACACATATATATATATATACATATATATATATATATTAGTATCTGTCAATTCTGACGTCACACACGTATGTTACAAAAACTATTTGAAAACATTTACCAATAATCAGGGAATTATACGATTGTAATTAAATTTTCAGTGTTGATTTACCAATAAATTAATTTCATAATGCATTAGTTATTTTATTTTAAACTTTCTTACTTTTATCAGGTCACTACCCCCCCCCCCACACACACACTTATTTGGGGGGCGCAAAATAGCGGTGGTGGGTATATACTTCCGAACCAAATTACAGTATGAATAAAAAGACGAAAGACCGAAATGAATAGAAGAAAATAATTTTGAGAGCAACTATGGTAGAAAATATCTACCGAAAATCTGAAAATTAAATGTAAATAAAAACTAACAAAATTATTTAAGAGATTCTTATTTTACTCTGTTGTTTTTGTATATAATTTTCTTTTAGAATATCAGTGAAAAAATTATGCATCGTTATTTGTTTTGTCTAAAAGAGTGAGGGTCTAACTTTTCAATTGAGTTTTCTCCAAAAATTATTAGATGATGATATGCAAGTAAGCTTGTTATAAAATGAATATTTGTTTTCAGAATCTAAGAAATATGAAATTTAAAACTTGAAATTAGGCGTTTCATATCCTAAATAAAATGTTATCTATTAATTAGGTATATAAATTGTTTTCTCACGGCATGTATGAGTGACGCAAACACTTATACTCACTTTAAACAATTTTGATTTATTTACATTGAATCAGTTTGATTTAAAAAATTCAGTAAGTTAAAATAAATAATTCGTTGATTAATAAGTCAACAGGTTTATTAAAATCAGATAATTCCCTGATTTTTGATAAAGATTTGTTTATCAATCTAAGTTAATAAATTATGACTTACGACCTTCGATATGGGTATATCACACTAAACTTATTTTCCTACAAAAGGGTTCGCTACTCAATGTAAACAACGACAAAAAATAATATTACGTTTTAATAAATATCAACAAGTCAGTAATTATTTCTGTATATAGTATGTTTAATATTTTTTGTTATTGTTTTTTAAGAAGAAACTGTTGTATATTTTAAAATATTAAATAATGTAGGTGTTTTTGTTCGTTAATTACTTTCCACATAGTGACATTTAAAAACAAATTCAGAATAATGTAATGCTTAAAATGTATTAAAAATAAATTATATATGTAATATTACTTTCCTTTTTTCCAGATGTTTATTATGCTAGTACATTTTGACTTTACAAAAGACTGACCTTAAATAATTGATTTAATTAATCTTAATTCGTTTTTAAAATGAAATTAAGCCACTATTATGGCAGTACCTATTATATATATATATATATATATATATATATATATATATATATATATATATATATATATATATATATATATATAGTGTGTGTGTGTGTGTGTGTGTGTGCGTGTGTGTGTGTGTGTGTGCGTGTGTGTGTGAGAGTGGAGGAGAGTGCGACCGCCTCATTTAGGGCTTGTATAAATGATTTAAGAGTGACCACGGCGTCCATCACTGGAAAGAAGCAGTTTCTTGGACACAAATAAAGTTTAAGCCGTCGAAGTGTAATTCCTTGATGTTGAAAAATGGCATCGTAGTTGAAAAGTTTCGATTTACAATTGCAATAATCTCAATCCCTAATCGGAGGGGAAAACCATTGAAGTGTATGGGAAAACTATTTGACGGTAGCATCACATTTATTGCTGCTATACATGATCGTAATAAAGACCTCTGATCATGGTTAATTAAGGTGGATAGATCAGTTTTATCAGGGTTGAATAAAACGTGGATTTAGCTACATACCATTCTGTAAAGAATATTGTGAACGCTCTTTATATATGAAATTACCATGATAATGGAAAAGGAGATACGTTGCTATCTGCATAGCAGGTGTGTCTAACGAGGAGCCTAATCCGTTTTACTTTATATGGGTCGAGAAACGCTTTATAACACCCTTTCAAGGGTCTTCTGGAGCAATGTATGTTTATCCGGACTAGTGAGGCGCTGTTTTACCTGGACTCAATGATAGCTGCAGCAGACATTGAATTGCGTTGGGGCAGGAAACGGAAGGCTTTTCTAGAACCGCATATCACAGAGAAACGATTGGTACACATGGCTTAGGTTGGCAGAATAGTGACATGGCGAACTGGCATGGATATTGTCATAACACTCAAATTGACAGAGCTTCTGCTAAAAAAATGATCACCTTCACCAGGGCGTGGAAACAGTGCGGCTTCGAAAATGGTAGCTTTGGGCAAACGGGGACTAAATGTGATGACATTTTGAAAAGAAAGTATAGCTGGTTGAACATTTGGCGTTGTATGGGATTCCTCATCAAGTCTTCTTATGGTACATTACACAGCCTGGGAAATCTTAACACATACAGAAAGGCCGAAATCCGCAATTCCCTCTGTGTACGACGAGAGGATTACTCAAACATTAGTAGCTGCTCCAGGATAGTGAGCAAATGGCGTATTCGCTAGTTCTAAACCAAACTGGCAATAAAAAGACGACATATATTTGCTTAATCACAGATGTAGTTGAAAAGGCTTCTTGATGGTTCTGGAGCAAATGAACGAGCAATTGGCTCACTAATGTTCCAACAGACAGTTAAAAAAATGTTTAAAAAATATCAAAATTTAACATCGAGTTTTGTCTATCACTTTTAGCATATTTATAATGCTATACATATATATATATATATATATATATATATATATATATATAATGTTCTTTTTATATTAATTGGAATAAGATATATGTTGTTTTAATGTCATAATTGTTTCATGGTGTTATTTTACTTTTGACTGTAAAATATTTCATTCTACAAAGAATTCTTTACAAAGATTCTGCAAGAAGTTTGTACATTTGAAATTAGATGAATATTTCTTAGGATATGAGATTTAGTACTAAGGAGGTTTTATTCGGTTTTTATGCCTATACGTTAATATTTATAATCATTTTTTCTTCAGACGATGCAATATTTGATGGTGGCTGCTACAATTATTTTTTATATATATGAAATTTGGTGGTAAAAGATTTTGACACAATAATACGGATTTATTCTTTTTTTCTTCTTTTTTTTGTTGTTCGGTTAGTATGATATTGCAATCTTGTAGATTAGAGTGTTATTTTTTTTTATTGGGATTGTTTTTATCGTTACAAATAAAGATATTTTATTAAATTTTATATTATTTTTTAGGAGACGATATCTTTTGCTAAGACTATTTTTTCACTAAGACATTTTTCTGTGACACAATTCTTCGCTATCGTGGTCTCAGACGGTTTAATTTATATATATATATATATATATATATATATATATATATATATATATATGTGTGTGTGTGTGTGTGTGTGTGTGTGTGTGTGTGTGTGTTTGTGTGTGTGTGTGTGTGTGTGTGTGTGTGTATTCTCCTTGAGTTTTGTTTGTTTTAAGAATATCAGATTTACTTTCCTATTTTTGAATTATGTATATATTTGTTTTCTTTTTCTTTTTTTTCCTTGGGTGGCTCTGTCTGTGATAAATTATCATATTTTTCTTCTTTCCTTTGGAATGCAATATTTGATATAATATTCTTGGGCGATTATGTTGTTTTTCTTTTAAACATACGACATAAAAATACCTGTGATTAATACATTCTGAGCGCCAAAGTTCGTTTCTGGACTTATAAACATCTCTAGAGGCGTGGGGGATACAACTGGTTGTATTCTTCATTTCTTATGGGATGGGGGAGGTGACGGATTTGCTATGTCTTCACATTACAAAATGCCACAAGGTCAGCCATCATGATGCATTTAGCTGTTGTAGATCTCATTACTTGAACATAAGTTGGTGCATGATCATCAATAGCTGGGATAAATCATTAGCTGAAGATGTATGATGCCGAACGACCCTTTGGTCACATCGCTGACTTTAAGGTAAGGTGCATCATTCAAATGTATTCCTTGATATAGACAATTTCCGTTTCGGGGAGATTCTTGTTTTATTTTGCAATTGCAGGTGATGTTTTTGTTGTTTGTCCCCTTAAAGCAAATTGTATAAAAATAACGTTGTATACCAAGCACCTGCAAGATCTAAAAAAATGCAGCCGTAACAGTGGGCCCCTGGAAGCAGAGGATATACATACAGAAGACATCATTAAATGATAATAATACGAACAATACAGAACATGTTCTAGACACATTTGGAAAGTCAAAAATTCACCAAAAATAACATGGATTGTACCACATGCCTAGAAGAACAAATATCCATATGTACATTCCCTGAATAACATAAATGACTTGAATGATCCAAATGCATATCCGAATGTAGGTATAAAAACAATCTTATCATCTCACCTAAAAAGTAATGACCCCATAGACTGAGATATATTCTTAAAAGATTTTTTTTAAATAAAATAAAATAAAAAAGTACATTAATAGAAATAATTACTATAACATAATTCAAAATAAAAATCAGATAATCAAAAAAAATATATATTTGAATAAAACCAACAAAATGATTAAGACTGACACATAATTATTTCTAAGTGAGTAAAAATAATGAATACATAAATATGAAGGATTTGAAAATAGATAAAACGCAACACAATAGCAAATGTTGAATGAGTGGAGACAGTAACAAAACGTTTAATCACATAATAGGCGAATACAAGAAACCGCCGCAAAAGAGTACGCGTCTAGACACAACTGAGTGGGAATGAGGATACACTGAGAATTGTGTAGAATATTAAATCTTTACCATGCTACCAACTGGTTTATGCCCAAATAGGAATCCTCCCAGAGAATGGGATTCATAGCATTTTCTTGGAAATTGAGATACAAATGAATCACCTAATCCCAGCCAGATTACCAAACCCAGTGTTAATTAATAAGAAAAAGAACTTGCCATCTTGTGCGGTCTCGGCGAACAACATAGTAAAAATGAATGAAAACGAGAAAAAAATGACAAATACTTGGATTTTGCCAGAAAAAAAAACGGAACATGAGTGTGAAGTTAGTACCATTTCTGGTAGGTGTTCTTGGAACGGGTCCCAAGAGTTTCGAGGAATAGTAAATCAGAGGAAGAATCGAGTCTATCCACACAACAACTTGTTATGATTTGTTAGAATACCCAGATGAGCATTATAGACACGAGGAAACTTGT
>CM042139.1:148940329-148942829 GCA_023376005.1 Doryteuthis pealeii
ACAATAGAAAACCTTGATCCATCGACATTATAGCGTTTGGTGAACTATGGTTTCAACCTGTAAAGGTTGTCTTTATATATATTTACCAACTCCTCCGCACGAGCAGGATGTGACACAATGTCAATTTCTTAAGCGGAGTTCAACATATTTGAATTCAGAGTTTTCCTTCTCCTAGACCAGTTGTCTAACCAAGGTTAAAGAGCCCAGTGTGCCCTACTATTTATCCATAGCTGGAGGGAGAGTAGGATTCATACCTTTCCCAAGGGTATTAGCGCTAAGTGAAATGCAATTACCACATCCAGGATTTGAACTCGGGGCGACGAGTCCATTTTCCATGACTTTAACCATTACACCACGCGCTTCCTAAGGTCTTTATTTGTTAGTTAGTTGGGAACCACAGCCCGCTCGCATTTTTTATTTGTAATTGAACTAACATGGTCACCGTTATTTAAAATTTGTGTAAGTAAGATATATCCTCATATATATATATATATTATTGTTTATATTTTTGAAGGCAATTACAATGCGTATATCGTATAATATTCGATAATTGTTGAAAACAAGTAAACCCGGCAAATAACGCGTGCGACGTTGATCACCGTACAGCTGTTTAAACTTTATTAAGTCTCATCAGCGGTGTATACCTACGATTTCCCTCCGATAGAAATCGAAACCGGGAACCCAGCACGCAGAATCAGAGATTCTGCCTCTGGGCCACCGAATTAACATTGTCAATGATAAACGCCACTACTATATAAAGTACAGTGAGCGTTGGCGGGGGGGGGGGTCGCAAATGATATACGCATTGTAATTGCCTTCAAAAAATATAAACAATAATATACTTTACTTAACAATGCTAAAAAAAAAAGCGAATTTCCAAATTCTAAATCTTACACCTGAGCAAAGGCCAATTTGCAACCCCCCAACGCTCACTGTACTTTGTATAGTAGTAATGATAAACGCCACGTTTATCATTGACAATGTTAATTCGGCTTGTTTCGTGTGCCACGTTCTGGTGTCCCAGAGGTAGAATCTCCAATTCTGCGTGCTGGGTCCCCGGTTTCGATTTCTGTCAGAGGGAAATCGTTGGTATACACCGGTGATGAGACTTAATAAAGTTGAAACAGCTGTACAGTGATCCACGTCGCGCGCGTGGATCACTGGATAATTATTTTCAATAATTATCGAATTTTATACGATAGACGCATTTTAATTGCCTTCAAAAAATATAAACAATAATATACTTTACTTAACAATGCACCAAAAAAAAACAAATTTTCTAATTAATATATATATATATATATATATATATGTGTGTGTGTGTGTGTGTGTGTGTGTGTGTGTGTGTGTGTGAGTAGAAAAATAAAAAGACAAAATACGCCAACTAGAATAATTTATTCTTGATGGAGAAATCCACGTTGAAACATTTCGTTCTTTTTTAATACAATTTCATCAGGAGTTTAAGATGAAAACATTGTTGTTTGAAGAGCCCTGTAGTCTTCATTGCAATTCTCCAGTTCATGCCTGATTGTTTTTAAAGTGTTCAGGGAGCATTGGGCAGCAATTATAATGTTCTTATTTTGATGGCCAGCGCAGATCATCAGGATACAAGTTATTCTCTTCCATGATTCAGGTGGGTTTCAGTCATCCATTCTATCTGTCATCACTATGCGAATGAAGAAGGGTCCAAGCTTATAAATGATGCGTAGTGTGCGTCAATATCTCCAACCTACAGAGAAAAATAACCAAATATAAGTATGTGAAATTTATCCCGAACAACATATATATATATATATATATATATATATATATATATATATATATATATATATATATATATATATACTTTCACGATGAATTAATAAAATAATTATTTCGATAAGCAACATTAATAGAGTAGAAATACATAAATAACAGTAGATACAGTGAAACTCATACATCGATGTACAAGGGAAAAGTCTTAATATGTAGATAATCTTTTTCGTAGATAAAGCTGTTAAAGTTGAATATTGAAGTATGTTCCCCTGTGTCAAGCGACACTAGATTGTAAAGGGGCGAGAGGCATCTCAGTCGCATACACAGGGGATACACAACTGGAAAGTGCTACCTTATCGACTCTAAAAGTGTTGTATATTGTACAAACGGAGATAGGAATTTCCGGTTAAATTACGCAGAGAGGGGACGACAAGAATGACAAAGGACTTTTTTCCCGGTAAAGCGAACAAAGAAGCAAAAAACGGAAATAGATTTGTCCGCTGATAAGTATAACAAAGAAAATGCGTAGGAGTTTGAGATATATAAAAGAGTGGTCAGTCAGATTCAGAGCAGACAGCGGACGGAGAACAAGTGAGCGACAGACGCTCCATTGCAACCAACGGCTGTGGGACCCACCATCCACCCTCCACCTCACCAACGCTAGTCATCCCAGCAGCAGTAGTAGGCATTGTCAATCCTCGGTCATTTCCTTGTCAACGCACGCCGCCCACCACGTACAGCCGAT
>CM042139.1:148945329-148960329 GCA_023376005.1 Doryteuthis pealeii
ATATATATATATATATATATATATATTTTTTGAACTTTTTGAAATTTTGACACACGTTGGATTCCGCAAGAAATAACGTCCCATTCATTCATTCATTCATTCCAGACATTTGAAACATCTTCACCTGATGAATGCATCGCATGAAACCAATATGGTTGTGAATGTTCCTTTGTCACCTAATAAATAGATATGTAAAACCTCTATATATTTATCTTATCATATTATATAACAGCTCTATTTTATATTGAGCACTCTACCAATTAATACTGCCTTTAGTGCACCATTCCAGCAAAATCTGAAATAGTGACCATCTCACACTACAGTATATATATATATATATATATATATATATATATATATATATATATATATATATTGTGGCAAACATAATGAACTAATTTTTCACTTGCCCTTATCATATTCCATTCTTCTATTCAAATTCATTTGCATGAACTTCTTCCTAATATATTCTCTCGCGATATTTCAGTTCCAATACATCTCTTGAATCACTGATGCAATTTGCAAGAATCTGTGTCATTTCTGATTTTTGAATATCAGTTTAGCATTGAACTTAAAGCCCCAAGTGAAACTCACATTCTCCTCTAAATCAAATGACTTATCAAAAGAATCTTAGCGTTTCCTTTTCGAATTATGATAATATATTTGGTGTAGTTTTCCTTGATTCATACTAAACATTCTAGTTGTTGAAAGCAATATTGAAAAACGATGGAATGCCTTTGGCTATTAACACTTTGCCTACCAAATTTCATCCAACTGCTTCCTTCTTGCAAAAGAATCAAGTACCACTGTCAGGGTTCGTTCACAGACAAAACAAAGGATAGTAGGGGTGTTCACGTGGTGATTTTTCAGTAGGATCGTGAAGGTGGGTGAGTCACTCTAAGCGACCTAAAGTTGGTAAAGAGTTAAAAAGATTCTTATTCGAAGAGGCTCGATAGCTTCACTAAAAGGGCATAGAAGTATAAAAATAAAAGTAAATATGATATAAAATTACCAATTTATAAACAACATATTGATACTGCTTCAAATTGTGGAAATGATTATGCATCTGATCATTATTATTAAGGATCGACATTGATAAGAAGTGCATTAACATTTCCCATCGGTACATTGAATAAACATAAAATGCCGAGGACACTAGACAAAACAATATTGACGTTTCTGTCACGAACAAATTATATAGTCAATTTTCTTTTTCAATCTGTCTTCAGTGATGATGCTCTCGGTTCTCTATATAACTGTATATAAATGTCAGTTCTTAGAAATAAACATTGTTTCTGAAGTTCTTTGATATTTAAGTTTGATAGTATTTGATAGGAAAAATGTCTAATTTATTGAGTTTTTTCTGGGCTTGGTCACATCGGAATCAAGCAAAAAATTCAGATTAGTGTAAAAAGGTGTCCATCCCCAACACGTACAATCATGTACATTCTTACACATAAATGAATCGGCACACGGATACACACACGCACACAATAACACGCGTTTGGATATTCTCTCACGCACGCATACAAACTCACTCGCACACACATTCACGCACAAAACTCAGGTGCATGTATATATGAATTCATATATAGATATAAAGAACTGGCATGAAACAATTATAATAATCAAAAGTAAACATATACGACTGAAAAGGAAATAATTTAACCAAAACATATATTATATATATATATATATATATATATATATATATATATATGTATATATATAAGGTGGGTGAAAAAAGTATTGAGATTGAAGCTGTATTTTACCAAGACACAAATGTACAATGAATGGAACGTTAATTTATTTCCGAATGTGTGTCAATTTCTAAAAGTCTCGGTAATTTTTGACACACCTGTTATATATATATATATATATATATATATATATATATATATATATATAAACATAGAAACACATGTCTGTGGATGACTAGTATATAGATGCTCCCAAATTCCATGGTTGATCAATGTAGGGTAGACATTAGTTGACCTTGCACCGTTTATGGTAAAAGCCAATACTCCTCTGTTGTTTACAGACTGAAGTCCCCTGATGATTATAAAACATACTTCCTGTGAGTTTATCAATAATTTTTTTGTCCCTGGCTGACAGTTCCCCAGAGCCGAGAGGGTAAAGAACTTGACGGACGAAAACACGTGCCTGTGGAGGACCAGTATATATATATATCACACAACCTTACACACCTTACACATCTCAAATGCATTCTAATAGAACACGCATTTCCAGCAACGCAATCTCGTAAACAAGCAGAAACTAAATGGATTTTTACAGACGCTGCCGCTGTCAATAACAACAGAGACAAAAGATCCGTTGAACAGGAACAACATTCATTTGAAAAAGGGTATCTAACGAACCCGAAAATTTATGATAAAAAATAATAATAAAACAATAAGTGAATCCAATACTCCATAACATCGAGTTCATTCATTTATTTTTACATGCTTCGTAATAACGCCCCCCCCAAATGCTTCGTAATAACGCTTAAAAAAACCATTATATATATATATATATATATATATATATATATATATATATATATATATATATATCACCCCCACCAACAGCAAAATCTCCTAACTGAATTAAGCTGCAGATTGAAAAAAAACGACAACAAATGAAAAGAGAAACAACAAATAAAAAAATCCTTCTGAGTACGGCCATGAACGTAGTTAAAAGCACTTGGGAAAATATGGGATACCTTTCCAACTATTAGTAACATGATATAAGTAAAATCACACAAAATATTTCAACCAAATATAACCAGAACCGTTTAAATAATAATAATAATAATAATAATAATAATAATGATAATAATAATAATAAAGCATACACCTGGACTCGCTAAGATCAACACTTAAGAAAATACCAAACTGGAAAACACCGGGCCACGATGGAATTCATGGATACTGGTTCAAAAAATTCACATCCATCCATGAAAGATTGGCCAAACAGATGAGTAAATGCATACAAGAAGGAAACGCACCCAAATGGATGGTAAAAGGAAAAACTACCTTGATACAAAAAGACCCCCAAAGAGGAACCGTCCCCAACAACTATAGGCCAATAACATGTTTACCCATGATGTGGAAAATACTGGCCACACAAATAAGAGAAGAGAACTACTACTCACTTGATTGCAGACTGTTCCCGGAAGAAAAAAACGGTACTGCAAGGAAACAAGAGGAACAAATTACCTACTATACATAAACCGGAGCATCCTCAAAGAAGCAGAAACAAAGAAACAAAGAAACATGGATTGACTACAAAAAGGCCTACGACATGATTCCACAAACCTGGATAATCGAGTACCTAAAGATGTATAAAATACAAAAAAAAATCAACAAAACCATGGAAAATTGGAACGTAGAATTGACAGCGGGAGAACAAACCTTAGCAGAGGTGAAAATACAAAGAGGCATCTTCCTGGGAGACTCTCTATCGCCACTACTATTTGTCATAGCAATGATGACACTCAGGCATATACTCAAGAAATGTACAGCGGGATACAAATTTAGTAAATCACAGGAAAAAATGAATCATCTAATGTACATGGACGACATCAAGGTTTATGCCAAGAATAAACAAGAATTAGAAACGCTCATATAAGCTATAAGAATATACAGCCAAGATATAGGGATGGAGTTCGGCATAGACAAGTGCGCCATTTTAGTGATGAAGAAGTGAAAAACTATATCGGCGAATGGAATAGAACTACCAAATCGAGAAGAAATTAGGACACTTAGACAAAAAGAGAACTATAAATACCCGGGAATATTAGAAGCAGACGCAATCAAACAAACAGAAATGAAAGAGAAAGTAAGAAATGAATAACTCAGAAGAACAAGAAAGCTCTAAGAAATCAAGCTATGTAGCAGAAACATTATTAAGGGAATAAACACATGGGCGGTCCCTCTTGTAAGATACTCTGGACCATTCCTAAAATGGACAAGAGAGGGGCTCTGACAGATGGACCAAAGAACAAGGAAACTGATGACCATGCACAAGGCATTCCACCCGAGAGACGACACGAACAGATTCTATGTCAAGGAAAGAGGGTAAGGGGTCTGGCCAACATCGAAACCTGTGTAGATACGGAAATCCGAGCACTAGACGAATGCACAAACAACAGTAAGGAAAGACTAATTGCAGCAGCCAAGAAAAGCATTTGACAAAATTTAAAAAAAAACAGAAATGGGAAGAAAAATAACTACACGAGTAATTTAAGCGCCAAACTCAAGAAATATCACATCAGAAGACCTGGACATGGCTAAGAAAAGGAAACCTCAACAGAGAAACCGAATCCCTTATAATCGCAGCACAAGACAATGTTCATTAAAACAAACTATATAAAGGCAAAAATAGATAAAACGTAGCTGAATAGCAAGTGCTGAATGTGTGGAAATAGAGACGAAACAGTCAATCATATAATAAGCGAAAGCAGCAAACTAGCGCAAAGAGAGTAAAAGTCTAGGCACTACACTGTGGGAAAGGTGATCCACTGGGAACTGTGCAAGAAATTCAATTTTCACCATACAACCAAATGGTATATGCACAAACCTAAACCTTTCCTTGAGAACGAGACGCACAAAATTATCTGGGAATTCGAGGTACAAACGGATCACCTAATCCCGGCTAGGAGACCTGACCTAGTATTAATTGGCAAAGAGAGAAACTGCCATCTCGTGGATTTTGCTGTCCCAGCCGATCACCGAGTGAAAAGAAAGAGAAAAGACAGACAAATACCTGAACTTGCCAGAGAACTGAGGAAGCTGTGGAACATAAAGGTGAAGGTTGTACCAATTGTAATGTGTGCCCTTGAAACAATCTCTAAAGCACTGGAAGATAATTTAGGTGAACTGGAAATCAGAGGTAGAATCGAGATCATCCAAACTACGGCACTGTTGGGATCGGCTAGAATACTCAGAAGTGTCCTGGAGACCTGAGGAGACTTGCTTTCAGCCTCCAGTGAACAACCAGCTACAGCAGGAGTGAAAAACAATAATATATATATTCATATATATCTATATATAGATATAGATATATATGCGCGCGCGCGTTTGTGTGTGTGTGTGTGTGCGCGCGCGCGCCTGAAAATTTTATGTCTTTTTTATTTATTGGTGCATACTGCTTTTTAAAAAGACACAATTAGGCATATACTTATATTTCTTCGATTGAGCTGGCTCTGATATAAAACTGGATCTGTCATCTATATCTGTATTGGTATCTGGTATTCTCTGTGTATCTGCTTTTCGGTTCATTTTTCTTGGGATTTCTTAGGTTTACCTGCTGTGTCTTTGTAGTGTTTTCAGTAACGAACACAAGACTTTATCTTCTGTGTAGACGTCTTGATTTCTTTTAATAAACTCAATGTAAGAACAATCACCTGGTGAGTAAAGCACTCGACCGTGACAGACCGCTAATTGCGACCGTCTCGTTTTGTCACCCAGCCAAGATTGATTTTCTAACTAGCTTTCTCACACTTGGCTCTGGCGAATCAGGTTAGGAAAGGGTTAAACTCTGCCAATAAATTTACACTGGGTTTTTCCATATTACCATAATTTTTATTAAAATACATAATTGATTAGCAATTTATCAATTATTTAACATTATTACACTGCACGTTTTTTGTTATTGACAAAGTTTGAAAGAGTCCGTCAGTGTTGCACGGTCTCATTAAATATAACATCTCTACGGCAATAATTTTAAATATTTACTCAGTTCATATTAATAAAACAATGCCAAAATAAATTGATAAAACGAAGATCCAGTTAAATGTATTTGGTTTAATTTGTGATATTAGTTGATAGGATAAAACCATTCTTTTTCATACTGTACAGATTTAAGAACGTATAACTACTGAATGGGAAACTTTACTTTAATCGTAATTCAATATAAGACAGGAATCTCTAGAGACAATAAACATGTTCCCAGTTCAGTTTTCTACAAAATATTATATTTTAGAGCAATGTGTTTAGGTTATTTCAAGTGAATATTTTCTCAGAGGATTTAACCCATTCAGAAAAAAATGTGGCAATGTGAGAAATTGTCAGCTATAACATTCCAATTAAATTCGTTAATATTCCACATCACTCTTTTAAATTGAAGTTTTATACTCGGACGAGTCAAATGTTATCGCAACATAAGGCAACCCCGTATGCTTTATCGAAGTCTGTGGTTTGGGTGAGTCAAGTTTAGCCAGTTTAAGTGTGTGGGGACAGAGAGTGTGCCCGCCAATGTTGAGATGGATCGCCGTACAGTGGTTGCGAGATGGAGTCACCGTGTGCTAATGAGGTGGTTCGATGAGGTCATTAGAGTGGTAGGGGTGTTTTACTGCTGATAGAAGTCGGCCTGGAAAAGAATACTCCAGTCGTTTGTGCTAGTGCGGGTGCGGGATGATTGTGACCGGTGTTGCGCTGAGTGGCTGCAAGTTTCGGGTACTTGGGTTTGGGTGCTCAGTTCCATGTGGGAAAGGAGAGCTATTTTCGACAGATGGAGACATGTATGATGTTCCTGGATCGGCTGATCCTTTTGGACCTGTGGATTGTTATCGAAGTCTGTAAGATCCCAAACTCACCTGACACTCTCCAAGTGCTACTAGCATGATTTGCCTTTATGGCTTGGAGGTCTCCGTTGAGATCTACGGTCTTAGGTCGACGGTATTTTTCCGCATCTTCGAAATTCTTTCAATCTATTGAACAATCTGGTTACTGTACTGCACCTTCACCTTTCACACAACAAGTATTTTTGTTTACTTCTGCTGTGGTATGGCCTAGTTTGAACTCGTAAAACATAAGTTACTGAATTAGCCTACGTTGCACGTTAATATGTACGGCTTTCAAATCACATATGGAAGAAACAATGCACAATGGATCAGCGCACCAACTATCAGGATAATGCCAAGATCAGTGGATAGCTTCCACGAACTGATTCGGTCACGTTATATACACAATTCAAACTGGCACATCCCTGAATATTTCAAAAGATTGACTCACACTGGAATATTTGTAAATGTTATCACTTATGATACATATCTTATATATGTGTAAAATGATGAATATATGTTGGGCCTTGGTAGCTGTGTGTTTCTTTTAACAAAGCGGTACGAAACTTAATTATATCTTCAGGGGAGAAGCGAATAATCTACAGTCTCCTAGATAAATATTTCCAAGCATAACCAAGTGATTATAGAATATGAAAACGAAATAGTATAAGCATATCAATGTCTACTTTTTTAATGTTATTATGTATTTTATCAACCTAATTATCCAGTGATGAGATATAAAAAAAGAAATGACATTATTCTACATTCCAAAATAAATAAAAGTTTTCTTCTTTTGGTAGACCTGAAATTTTTAACGAGTTCAGCCAAGATGACAAATAATGACCGAGATTAGCATTTTAAAGAAACATGTTGGAGGCATTCCCATGGCGTAGTGGCTAATGTAGTGGACTGTATCATTGTAGTAAGCGAGTTCGAACTCTAATCGTGCTATTTCATTCACGTTCGGCTTAATATCTTTCGGATTGGTATAAATGCACTCATTCTCGTACTATAGATTAAAAAATACCACAACTGTTCTATGAAAATGGCATTGGCAATAAATAACCAACGAAGGTATATATGCAATGAAACAACAAAGAAACCAAACCACAAGATACATTCTAAATTTCTTTCACCTCGGATTAAGAAGTCTTGGTAAATTAATTATTGCCAAAACTTACAAATTATATTTGATTTTCGTACTCTATAATATCCTTCCTATGACCAAAATTTGACACGAGTTCAATTTTGAACAGGTTTGCCATCAGAGTTTTCCTTTTTCTATATCAGTTGTCATGCCAAGGTGAAAGGGACCAGTATGACCTGCTATTTACCTATATCTGGAGGGGAAATAATTGGATCCATACCTTTCCCACAGGTATTAGAACTATGTGAAAAATGCAAACATCCTCTTCCAAGATTTGAACTCAGATTGCCCTCTCCATGTCCTACTACGAACACCTGCTATAGTAAAGTCAGCGGAGGAGTCTAACCCATTTTCACTAGCGCAAGACTAAGGAGATTGTTTTTGAGTCTGAGGGGGAAGACCACACCTATTATAAGTTCTCCACTTTACCGCACATATCCAAACTGTGCTACTCATGCGCTGAGTTTGCAAGGGTTGGTATCGAACCTGGAACCTTGTGGTTCTTTGGCGAATGCTCTACCTACTGAGTTAATTGATGTTCTTTGTCAATTCAATTCACCTGCGAACTATTATAAGTTATTCTGTGAAAGTTTTAATCGATTTATTATTAAGATTACCTCTTCACAATATATTAATACATCTTTTACTGATATTATTTTATTACAAGTATACTTCTGAAGATAGTCAGCAAAACAACATCAAATTTAACAAATCCCTTAAGATGTACATCTTAATTGAAGACATGCCTTTTAGCAACATTAAGGTTTGCAATAATTAAATTACATCTTTGAATGTATCAGCCTGGGAATATTGAGAATGTTTGTTTGTTAAGGAATTTTAATATGATAAACGAGTTTAGATATATTTGTATGGATGGAAACATGAATTGTAAAGTTTTGAACAAATTGATTTAGACTTTATAGGAATGATTACTTTTAAGAAGTTGGGGAATTGGCAATGATTCAGTATAAGCATATTTTTCTAATAAATATATGTAGAATTATTAATTTAATATGAAGTGACTATCTCTCTTTTTGCCTAACTATCATCTTGGACTTTTCTTCCTTTCAAGTAGCTGAATATTACACAAACTGTACATTCATACAACAGATGAGATAAAAGTAATTAGTATTAATCATGTAATGCTTTTCAAACCCTATATATATAGAAAGTATATAGAATTTATCTCAGGTGATAATGTATAAACGAGCATTTTCTAGACATTGACTTTGCATTTTTATTCTAATGGTAGCAAAAATAATTCAATCTGTGCTTCACACTATTTGACATCTTCAGTTATTTTACACTACACATTACTTTCTAAACCTTTTTTATATCAAAACATAACGCATCTTTCCCACACTGTAACTATATATAGTCTTTCGATGGAATAAAACGCACCCAAAATATCCTATCATAGAGTATGCGGTATATATACTCCCAAAACATTATTTTCCCATTTGGATTACTTAGTGTGTATTTATCCAACAACTCCATCACATGTAAGACATGACAAAAGATCAATTTCTCGGCGGAAATAGCTGGTTTAAATTTAGTGTTGTTGTTCTAGACTGGTTGGCTAACAAAATCTGAACGACCAAGTCAGCCTTACTATTTAACCATAGGTGAGGGGAGAACATATGAAATTATTCAGTTCCATAGGACATAAGCACAAAGCGAAACGCATCAATCTTGTCCAGGATTTGAACTTAGTTCGTTGAGTCTATTTCCTACCGCGATTACCGTTATGCTAATCTGGCATACTAAATTGATTTTGAAACATTTTACTTGAGTAAATTTAAGTTATATACATATTTACCCGCGTTTTAAAAACAATGAACTGTCTTATAATCTCACAAATTTTAGTTAGGTTGGCCTTCTTAAGATCCTGAGACATAATTATCATCTGAAAATAATATCTAACACCTATAAATAATTAAGCTGCATGATAATCTAAATATGCATTAAGTATTTAGAAGGATTCAACAAGAAATGTCACTGTAGAAGAAGGCAACGTAAAATGGGTATGACGTTTAACCGCATCTAATGGTGAAGTTCCAATTTTGGAGCTTTGGGGAATGTGGAGTGCCCCTACATCACAATTACTACCAGGCCGCCGGTCACCAGAAGTTTTAGTATATTTTAGAGTCCCATCTATGGGGTAAATAGATAAAGGATGCTTTTCTTTTTAATTCAATATCCATCATGATTTAATAAACCAAAACAAGGGTGGACATGCCATGAAATCCAACCAACTAACCAACAGAAAGACCTACTGTGGAACATTTATGACCGGAGAAAATCGATGCGGTGACAAGAATTTAAATCCTGGTCGAAGCTGTTTGCATTAAACATCGCGCTAATACCCTTGGGAATGGTATGGATCCAACTGTAGGACAGACTTGGCACTTTAAACTTGGTATAGCAGCTATTCTGGGAGAACGATAGACCTGAATTCAAACCTGTCAATATCCGCTTAAAAATGACCTCGTATCGCATCCTATTCATGCAGAAGCGTTGGTAAAAACATACCAATTAAAGTCTACAGATATGTAGAATATGTTGTGTAAAAAATTTACCTTTGTTCAGCAGTATACCACCAAGAGTTGTAATAATCGGTTTTAATTCCAAAGCTAGTCCAGGTACAAAGAACTATTTGTCCAAATTCCATCACACTTCTACAGCATGGAGGGACTCAGACGTAGATTTTCCCGCCTATACACGTTTAATAAATAAATAACCTATTCTGTTTCCAACGACATGCCAAATCCAATTTTACTAGAAGAAGCCAATAACAACAAAATCCTATTAGAAACTAATCACTGCATAAGAATCACACTATCAATTGTTTGTGATATAGCATTGATTTAAAAACATGGCTGCGATTCTGTTTGAATCATTGCAATTAAAGTAAATCGGCTTCTTTTTATCTTTTATTTTTCCAATCTCAATTGCGATCCTAAAATTGTAGGCAATATGCATCTTACAAGTTTTGCCAAAATTATTGCGGACCGATTCGCTAAACTAGTACGTTGCTGATAGTCATTAACCCTTTATTACCACTGGGTAGTGGAATATCCACTCAGAAATTCCTCTAGAACTGAAGACAGAATACACCCGCATATTACTGTCCCGATGGAAGAAAAACGATAAGTTATTGTTTTTAATAACCTACCTGTAAAAAAAGAAATCATCGCACAGCCACTAGTTTATCTTAATTAATTTTTATGATTACTTTTTTCCATGCTGGCGCCAACGAACTCGTGAGAGACAGTTTAGATTTCAAAGCGTAGATATTAGATATTATTTATTCCGGGTCCGAAACATGTATGATCAGTTCTGGTCAGCTCGGCATTTTTTTTTTCAGTTTGCCTGTTCGTGTTACCAAACTGACGGACGCCAATTGATTTATTTGACCTTTGACATTGGTAATTAAACCTACGCACACAGATCTACTCACACACACGTGCACACATACACAGATACTTGCGTATATACACAGATTTCATACCACACAAGAGCATAAATAGATACACTATACCGCTGCAGTATTTTATTACAGTAACATCTTGTATATTTATTTGTCCTGCTTTTCTCTCTAGGTATTGAAATAATCAGAATAACCAGATTAACTAGTCATTCTTTATATCTTCTGTGTTGGCTAGCTATACATATTTTATATTTTTGTACTGCTTTGCGACATCTGGATTTGAGCTGTTAGGCTCTTGTCTTTCTGCCCTCTGTTCTTCTTTGGTCTGTAACTACTTATCCCTTCTGTTTGGGATTTTCATCTCGGTCCTTTTGATTTCTTCTTGTCTCTGCTAGTTGCTTACATTAATCAACGAAAACAAGACGTTATATTTATTTATTCAGCACCATTTCACACACACGCATGTAGAGAAATGGCCCTTTGGACGAAGACGTAATTTAGCGTCTGTGCTAATCCCTCTCTCAGACAAGACTCCTGATTTCTCACTTTCCCTTCTATTCCATCTGCCGGCTCCGGCACCGCTCAAGCAAATAACAATTCAAAGTCAATCATTTACATTCATCACTCATACCTATGACTTATACGTATCAATGATTTGGGTGTTTTTCCATTACTACACTCTTTTCGATTTTCACACTTTCTCTTGAGGCACGCGCCACGCACCAACCACCACCAACATCATACATTGACCCTTTGTCTTTCATAATGTTACAACTTGCTCATTAACCTGGTTTTATCGAGGGGACGCAACTAAAGATAATAGCTACTGAATATAATAATACTTTTAAAAAAAACACACTAAATATATATATATATATATATATATATATATATATATATATATATAGCAGTTCAGGATAAAATATAGATAGACTAAAGAATTAATACATTAGAGGTACCATTATATTGGATATATGTCTCTTTCTCTTTTCTCTCTCTCTCCCTCTCTCTCTCTCTCTCTCTCTCTCTCTCTCTCTCTCACACACACACACACACACACACATAGTTATAATAACGTATTTTGATGATGAATTTGTTGATTGATTGATTGGTTGATACACTGATTGATTTAAATCGCATGTCAATAATTTCCAGGATTCTTATGCCTATAGATGAGGCAATCGTATTCATTTTACCTACATATGTTCCTTTTTCGAGTACTTTCTTAATATTTTCTTTGCATACGTTACTATCGAATAGTATTTTTAAACAGACCTCTTTGGACCATCGATAGAACCCTAACAGTTATTACTACATAGTTGCATAGTGTAACTTGGAGTATTGGCAACGAACGTTGTTAGTTGTTTTTTTTATAGCATGTCGACCGAATACATTTTTTGTTTTATTCGTTCTTGGGTATTCAGTTGTTTATAACTCATCTTTAAATACATTTTCATTAACGTGTTTTTTAAAAATCTATTTAACTCGTTTGAAGATATCCTAACAGGTATGCCACTTCGGGTCAGAATGGATTTGGGAATAAGGACAATAAAGGGGTACGCCACACTTCCTAGAGCACCGGAATTGGAACGTCAATACTAGATAAAATCTAACGTCATACCCTGAAATACCATACCATTAAGACCACCAGTCACTGCCTTCTAGCACAGATAACATAGAAAAGGATTGGGGTTTGTCATGAGAGCAATACGGTCGGGAAAATCATATAGGTGCTAGGGCTTGACATGACCAGTCGATTGATCGGAGGGGCATCTCCGACCAACCGTTCGTCTTTCAAGTAAGAGACAAAGTAAAGTGTTGTATGTAATGGACTGCTCAGTCACCAGGAATCCAACCTTAAACATTACGGGCCACCAACCACGACCAACATGTGGACCCATAATGGTGGTTGCCCTTCTGCAACGGTAAAGTCGCTATATACTACAGCCCCAGTTACCAGATCTAGGTAATGAAAGGGTACACCACAATTAGAGCCTCACCAACAGATGAAGTTTAGGATCCCACAGGACAACGTTTTGTGGGGGATGTTTCCCATATGTAGGGGATACAGCGTGACAGGTTTAATGATATTGTTACCCATTTGGCGTAGAAAAAGAAAGAAAAGAGAGAGAGAGAGAGAGAGAGAGAGAGAGAGAGAGAGAGAGAGAGAGTCATGTAATGACGAATGTTTCGACATTCAATGTGTACTCCATTTGACTACTTGTTAAGTCACTTCTATGATTTTAATAAAATTGTGCAATAGATAGTCTCATCTTAATCATGTCGCCCTGAGAGCACATATTCCCATAACTCCTTCTCACCACAAGTCCCTATCGACCAATCACACTTGGTAAGTCCTCCTTACAACACCCAGTATTCACACACAAGTAGACCATTTTCTTGAACATCCCATTTTACTCTGTAAACACAGCTAGGTGAGTGTTATGTTCATTGCTAGTATTGACAGATGGAAATGTGTCTGGTCATGTTGTTTTCTTTATAAGTATCTAAACTAAAAAAAATCGATATATGTGTGGTTTTACTTATTCTCTCATGGCTGCACATCTTTTGGCAGCGAAGTGATCTAATAATCGTAAAATTTGTGTGATTATATGGATATGTTTCTTTATGTGCCATGCTTGCTTCGAGATAAGCATACTTCTCAGTTCATGTTTCTGAGTGATTATATCCTTTCTGTTTGATATGCCTGTTTTTGTATTCTTAAAGAAGTGGCAATAGATGAAGCAGTAGTATTAGTATTAGTAGTGGTAGAATTGACATATTAATGCGTTTATCTATGTGTCTGGGATTATGTGGGTATTTTTAAGAATGAACACGTGATTTCCGCATAAATCCGCGAAATGTTTTACCCAGCATCAAACCCTTGAAAATATCCGCGTGTATCGATTTAATATCAAAAGATATCCCTGGACCTCTCAAGTCTACCGATCTGGAAATTGATTCGTTTGAAGGGTGCTGTTTTTCTGTCTGCCATATTCTCTTTAATTACGTTTGAGATTCTGAATGAAGGCGAAACATATATTTTCTTATTAGCGCAACTCTTCAAGATTAACAGACGACTGGTTTCTTAAATCTTTAACATAAGAGGAAAACTCTCTCAGGCTTAATTGGTTATAACTTTTACATCAAGGAAAACGAGCCTCAGATAAAGTAGTCAAATACTATAACAGCAGATATAATAGACATTCATAAACAAGTAAGATTGTAGAGATTTTCCTTTAAGACATTAACAAACATAATGAAATGTGTCATTTTAATAATTACGAAAATATTTAAAAAGTACATAACCTGTAATAATCAATGCGAATATCATTGTTTCGTATTTTTCAACTGTACTCCTACAGGTCGTAGTCCAACATATCATACCATTGTAAACCAAACGGATGCACTGGGAAAATTAAAAAAAATTCTAGGTCGGTGCTAGGGAGAGTTATCTCCCCCTAACGATTCGAACCGGACTCTCTAAAGAGGAGGGTGACAAAAATACGCACTATCTGTAGACAAGAACCGGACCACGCTACGACGCACACGCGTATCTTATCATCAGCCGAACTCTAATCCAAAACCATCCCACTGTATTCCCTGACAGTGAGAATAAATAAAACAAATATTGTTATTGTTAACATATTCCTTGTTTTTATTATCATTTCTGTATATCCTACATCTCGGGATACATCAGTCTGCAATACTGAAAGATTTGATTTCCAAGTTTTGATTGCTGCGATTGTTTTCGGAGATTTGTACGTGAATTTTTGCACAGATAATTGAATCAATCAATATATGAAGAGTCATTATTCTGAAGAAGAGCCCTCCAGAGGAGTTAATTTAATTGCCGCC
>CM042139.1:148965329-148975329 GCA_023376005.1 Doryteuthis pealeii
GGAATGAAATATACTCGTAAAGTATAGAATATATTGTAAGTTTAAAGAGAACAAGACTCCTGTTATAAGAACGTGTCAGGTTCATAGAACCAAGCATTTAAGATTAGCTGGAATATGCATATTCACATAGAGGTGCATGTGGTCTAATGGTTATCGCTGTATGAAATGTATTCAGTGATACTACGAAGCTATTTGCATTTAACATGGCACTAATACCATTGGAAAATGTATGAATCCAACTATACTCCCTTCAGCTCTGAGTAAATTGTAGGAAATACTGAAATCAGTAACCTTGGTAGGACAACCGGTCCAAGAGAAAGAAAAATCTGAATTCAATCCAGTTAAACCCCGTTTAAAATTATATTGTGTCCCATCCTGATCGTTTAGAGGGTTTGGTAAATTTATATGTATGTATAGTTACAATTCTTCCGCCATGGACAGGATGTGACACACGGGCAGGTGTAGAGTTAGAGACATATATTTCATATGCCAGACTAAGGTAAACTATGTACTTTATACGTCATATTCAATTTTTGGTGAAGGATTCATTCATTTACATGACTGAGTTAAACTCCATAAATCTACACAGTACAAATCAATTTTCAAAACCTTTATAATTATCAATTAGAACATCTTCTGCAATGAATATCTATGAAATACCTGAAATTGTGTTTTCCCGCATGAAGAAGAGGGTTAATTTTAAAAAGAATACACTGATGAAATCAATGTCTGATGACAATTTTATGATGCAGCCAGATACGTTGTGGTTCTATTGATAACTATTTGGCAGTAATTAATTGTTGACATCCGACGTCCAGTTTTATGACCAATAATAAACCCACAAAGTGTGATAAGCATAGACAGGAGTGGACAGATAAAACCGATGACATTTATTAACGTAGCCACACTGGCGCCGCAAATTGTTGGCTCAGATCATGAAGTAGCCTGGGACCTGACTAAACAAAACAAAGCATTATTATACGTTTAGAATTTTCTTACGATTATGAAATTTGGATAGAGATCGTGACATCGTCATTATTCCTCTGATAAGATGCCGTTAGTCTGCTAACCTATATTTATATTGAAAACATAAATTTAATGAACAATGATATGATGTTTCTTTATTCTAATCCAGTTTAACTGATAGGTTTTCCCAGAATTTGACTGAAAGCATTCGTCTAGGTATTCTAGTTCATGGTAGCAGAGCTGCATTTTGGATGGTATCGGTACTTACTTTGATCTTCCTTACCGCGGACTCTTTTCGCAAGGTAACAAACCATAATGGAAAAATATATTCAATCATTAGTTCAGAATTATATATTGCTGTTGTTTTTGTCTTTATTATTTCTTCTTTATTCGAATTCCTCACACCAGTTTAAAGTGGTGTTTTTTTTTTTACAAGAGTTGAGAGCAAGTTACCCTAGGTCTTCAGCTGATGTTAGCGGTGCTGATCTCTGGATGGTTGTCTGAATTTTGTCTCCTTTGCCTTCGGGAACTCATTTGTCTTCATGCTGTCTCCACCGTCTTGTCAATAGACTTTTCCTTCATTATTCTGGAAGGTAAGTTGTGCTTGTTTCAATTGGTTATGTCTCGGAATTTTCTGGTTCTTTCTTCTTTCGCAACTATCTTTGAGTATATTTCTTCCAGTTATATTGTCAGTTAGTTGCTGTTATTTTTTTTCTCGGTCTTTTCATTGTATTCTGTCATTGTTTCTTTTTCCTTCCTTAATGATTTTGTTTGTTGTCGTTTATTCATGTGTCTTTCTAGCCTTATTTCTTTTGTGTTTCTCTCTGGTCTCGGTGAGGAGTTCCAAATTATTACATTGACTAAATTTATTCTTGCATAACTTAGGTAATTTAGTTCGGTTGTATTTTCTATTAGGATATTAATTCTTTGTTTACTTTTTTAGTTTCCATCTTTACCTTATTCCAGTCCCGGTTTCTTGTGACTGGTAAAAATTACATTCTTTTCGCTCATGACTTGTTTTATTATCACTAGATTGTTTCTTTTATCTTGAGTTAACATTAATGTTGTGGTGCTGGGTTCCGTGATGGTCTGGTTCTCAGTATATTGTGTTTTATATAATTTAGGAAGCTCGCATTGTGCATATTCTTTCGGCTTACATCTCAATATATTTCCATTACTTCAGGATCAGAAAACAAGCCTTTTTATTAGGTCATCATTTCCAGGTCTGCAAGTCTTTGGCATGTTGTAGGGGAATTAGCAGCTTCTATCCAAATTTCTGTTATCTCTTTTTTTGTGTGTGTCCCACTGCAAATAAAAAAAATAGATAAAATAAAAATAAAAATAAAAATTAAATAACCGTTTTTATATTTGCGCCTTAAACATTTCTAAAGTATCAGTTCATCGCTCAATTCCCAGTAGATCACCTTCAACAACAGGTTGTGCCTGTTCTTGCATTCTTTGGGTGCTAGTTTGCTGCATTCAATTATCATTAGATTAATTGTTTCATCGTTAGTATTATTATTATTATTATTATTATTATTATTATTATTATTATTATTATTCCTTGTGACCTTTTCACACTAGTGCCTGAGTGACACATTTCCTCAGGATGCCTAGTATTGTAGGCGATTGTAAAAATGCTGTTCTCTGAATCGTCTCAATTTTTCCTCTGATTTCCATTTCCTCTAGTCTTATTTTCAAACACTTGGGGACCGTTTCAATGGCACCAGTTACAACTGGTGTCTCCTTCACCCTCAGTTTTAAGATCTGTTTTTTTTTTTCCTTTATCTGGCAAGATCCAAGTATTTGAATATACTTTATCCATAATTTCGCACTCGATGAACCGCTAGCACAGCAAAATACACTAGTTTACATGTTGTTAATTAATACGATGTTTGGTCTTCTGTTTGGGATAAGGTTATCTGTCTCTATCTTCAAATCCCTTAGAATTTTATGTGTATCATTCTCTGGGAAGGATTCTGATTTGTGCATAAACCATTTGATTGCATATTCACATTTATTTTCTTGTAACTTGTAGATCACTTTTCCCACCCAGTCCTGACTAGCCGTATATACTTGATGTATTGGTCTTCGCTTATTACATGGTTAATAGTTTCATCTCTGTCTCCACCCATTCTACAGTTGCGGTTCGGTTGTGTCTTAAATATATTTGCTTTGATATAATTTGGTAGGCAAAGAGTTAGCTTGATATGCAATACTCCAAGGTGATACTCTTCAATTCTTTTTTACTTACTAATTATTCAATACAACAGCCAATTAGGTATTCCATGCTGATATATTTCCCGTATGAAAATCTGCCGGGAGGAATATTAATTTGAACATTATTTGAAAAAAAAAATGGTAGGTATTTTTAGAATATTCTTTTGATATATTCATAACATATATACTTACTATTGCTTTTGTCTACAGTTTTAAATTACATATCGATGTATTTATTTAACAATCCTCTCGGACAGGATGTGAAACAAGGCCATTTTTAGCGGGTTACAGCTGATTTACCTAAATTGATAAAGTATCCGCCAATAAACCACAATGTTCCAGGTTCGATACCCGCCCTCGTCATCTCAGCTGATAAGCAGCACAAATTGGATATCTGTGGTAAGGTGAGGAGCTGATGGTAGGTGTGGCGCTCACCCCCAACACAAAAACAATATCCTTGGTCTAGAGTTATTGAAAAGTTATACCGATACCGATAATAGGCCACTCCGCAGTCTTATTTTACAGTTTGCTTGAATTCAGATTTTTTCTTCTCCTATACCAGTTGCCTAACCAAGGATAAAGAACCCAGTCTGTCCTACATATCGATGAATAGATTTGCCATATTTCTATTATAATTTACATTTGATATTCCACAGACTACTGTTGCATATTTAAAAGATAGATATATTTTTTCCAACAGGTAAAAATACCAAGATAATTTGGTACAGCCGTAGAAGGAATTTGGACGGCAATAAATTAAGAAACCGTCCCCCACCAACCCAGCACATGAATAGCTCAGTTTTGAAATGTGTAATGAAGTGTAATGCTCTCCACCTCAGACTCAAAAAAAAATCTCCAAGATTTAGCGCTAGTGAAAAGGGGATAGATTCTCTCGTTTTCTGGCTGGTACCGACAATAGACCACTCCACCTACATTACTTATACATTTTATCCATAGAGCTAACACTAATAAGTACTACCACCCCAGGACATCATTTTGCAGGGGATATAGTCAATGTTTTCTAAGTCCCGTCGATGTTTTTTTATTTATTTCGTAACGAAATTGATGATCTTTTGAGCACATTCGAGAGAAGGAATTACTTATTTGACGACCAAAATGATCTACATTATGCCTTGACAACAATAATGTTGCAAAACATAGTCAAAGCCACAACTGGACCGCTATCAAGTAGTCAGAATGGTGATTATCAAGACTTATAATCCATTACAGTCGCACATCGCAGAGAATATTCGTCCCAAAGAGATGCACAGAAAATTGATTTAAATACAACTACCATTATTCCACCAAGAGAGAAATTGTGCTCCTCGAGAATATTCAGCATCATATTCAGCATAAATGACTGAGCAAATCGTCAGTGCATTAGGTTTCCAAGCCTCATTATCGACCAAGATTCTCGGACCTGTCACCGACTTAGTATTCAGGAGTTTGGACATTGTTTCTAAAAGTATTCAATAACATGGAAGGTAAAGAGAAATACTTCTAGGATTAGAAGGAAATTAGGTTCCAAAAATTCTATCGAAAGACCGTAAATGTCCTTGCCATCATTTTGAATATATATAGAACAGAATGGTTCTTATTCTGATCGATAATGTTACATGAATTTACATTTGCCCTTTCTATCTAGTAATCAATTTCCCGAGTAGAAATAATGAGTAGTCTCTTCGTAAATATTATTTAAGATTAAAGGTACATTTCCTTTCAAAATCTAAGGTTTGTTTGATGGCTGGTTATTTCATTTAATGCTATTTCAACCCTTCTGGGCTACTTAATGCCCAATGTGTTTGTATATATGATTTTTATTTGTTTTATAAACAGATAGAAATAATTTCAGTAACATCATGTGTATTAATAGATTCGTAGAATTGAGAAACTGCTGGTTGACCCTCAGCCACAGCCTTTTAAAAATAGTTGAATGTTTACCATGAGAGTAATTTTTAAAAAATACGGTCATGACAATCATGTAATTTCTAAGGCTTGATATACCCAGCTGATTTATTGGATGGAGCCTCTCCGACTGCCCGTCTTGCTCAAGTAAACCGAAGTGCTGTGTTGAATGTCACAGGATCACTTAGTAGCCAGGTCACAGACTGCCACTACGACCCGGTCCTCATGTATTATGAGTCGAAATCCACGGCCAACACATATTTCCAATGGGGGGTCTTACCATTCTACAGAGGTACAGTTGGTTTATTTTACAGCCCCAACCAGTCATATAGAAAAGTAGATATAAAAGGAAAGTTGATCTAACAATGAAGAAGATTATAAGCTGTAATGCATAACACAAATTAATAAGTTATTCAGTGAGAGTCAATCTTGCTACACCTTGAGTATTTTTCACGTTTCAAAAACCCTTTCACCAATGTGTATTTACTATGCTTAGCCTCGTCGTGTAAAAAGCCCTATCATATATAATCACTTGCAAATATTCTACATGCAAATACGTCTAGAAGAAAATTTCCACAAGAGAGCCGGACTTAGAATACGTTGAATGCATTATCTGCCGGGGGATGAGAATCACCTGCCAAAAAAAGGTAGATACTAAACTGCATCTGATGGTGTGACCTCAGTACTGGAGATCGGAGGAGTGTTGTGTACCACTTCTGTCATTGTTCCCATGGACTGGATCCAGAAATCCAAAATTGGAACTTCACCACTAGATGCTGTTTAACCCCACTTCAACCGAGGACACGAACTCTAGGTTGATGTGTATTGATTGTAAGCAGGTGGGTATATTGACTGTAGTTGAGCGGGAATGTGAACCGTTGACGTGTGCTGTGTCATAATTCTGTGAAGTGTTTATGTTGCTAAATTTCCTGGACAAGATCCGAAACATCTGTGAGTCCTTTGACATAATAATTGCTATAGGTTATAAATTACAGAAATTAATGTAATTGCACGCGTTGCCAAATGAGTATCTCTACGGGAGAACGGCTGCTCCACCATAATCAGCTAGGTTTTCTACGCATTGTTGCTCAGTAACACCAAAGCTGTGCTGATTTTAAAAATGGCTGCATTGTTTTGACAGTTAATCAGTATATCAGCGTCTCCAAAGGACAAATAACTATTTCAACAAACCTTCTAACAACATAAAGGTTGCGATAGGTAAATTGTCGTCTAAATTACGAAAGAGGGAAATAACACTGACATCTCTCTTTATCAGACGTTTTTACGAATATTACATGGAAATATATTTAAATACTATAGATTGAATGCAGTGGATTATCTTCGTAGAAGATGGACACGGCGTACCATCTTCAAATATTTTACTAGGCCGTTTTCATTTCACATAGCAGTAATAATCTTGGGAAAGGTATGGATTCAATCATTCTTCCTCCAGCTATGGGTAAATATTAGAACTGACTGGGATATTTAACCTTGAGCAGCCAATCAGTCTAGGAGAATAAAAACACTAAATTCAAACCTGTTAATATCCACTTAAAATTGACCTTGTGTCGTATCCTGAGGGATTGTGTAAATACATATAGAATATGTTCATTCAAATACATCACCATTGGCTTCAACCAAAATGTTCATCCAGCTTGAAAATATCTTGCAAGACTTTCCCATGTGACCTAGGTTAAGTTTTTAAATACTGCGATAATTCTTGCTTTCTAGTGTGTTTCATATAATAATCGATTTGATTTTTAGACACAATTATTCAACCCAAGTTAAACAAACACACGTGCGAGAAATGCCCTCTGAATAACCCAGCTAAACTCTATTTTTAATTATACTTTCTGTTCTTACGACCAATCGAATCGTTTTGACCAATCAGAGACCAGGTATAAGGTCAGCAAAAGATCAAGCCCCTATCAATTTACTTTTACCGGTTTTTCCATGTATGAGAATTAGCGTTACTTTTGAATTTCTACGCTATCGTACATGATTTATAGACAACCTATCAATTATGTAACACAGTGAAAGAACTCCGCAAACCGAATTGATTGATGAAAAAGTTGAAATCCTCTTGACTGATGCGAATAAAGCTTAGATAAGTAAGTAAAGTCGACGGGGCGGCCTAAAGTCGGTATCAGCCACTCAGCGAGGGAGTATATCCCCTTTTCAATAGCGCTAGACCAAGGATATTGTTTTAGCATCTGCGGCAAAGCGCCACACCTACCATCAGCTCCTTACTTTACCGCACAGATCCCTGTGCTACTCATACGCTGAGTTGGCGAGGACCGGTATCGAACTAGGAACCTTGTGGTTTCTAGCCGAACGCTCTACCGACTGAGCTAACCCGGCCCATCAAAAGCTTAGATAAATACCCATAATAGGTCTCCAATGTAAAATAACATAATTCGCTTGATCATTATCATAACATTTATTACTTTCCTCAGATCATTTTTGGCTAATTTTCCCAAAGAAACAGTTTGACTTTTTTTATACGTCATATTTTTTTAATATTCAATATCATACAGATTCCTTGAAAGGACTGTTCACTACTTGGATATTTAAATCCTTAATATATACAGTGACAATTCGTCTCCTCATTGTAGTTATAATATTCGCAATTAATCTACTAATGATTATTCTACACAGAAATACCTGAATCTATTTTAATAACCCTTTCCCTTGCAGTATTGTATTATTGTTCACTTTTGACCAGGTGTTTGATAATAAATTGATCATTATATATCTCCTCCTGGTGTAAATGTAGATGACATAAGGAGATAATTTTACAACTTTTAAACAGGCTGTTGTATAGATATATTTATCATGGATCGACTGATTTAGGTAAACACAGACGTGTTGCATACTTCAAGCTTGTGGGTGGTCATATCCGTGGTTTTGTCTTGTCTAATGAAGCTCTTACTTTGTAATAATTAGAAAGGGAACCGAAAATATATAAACTTAGAAGAAAAAAAGACAAAAATGGAAAGAAAAAGGAAATGAACTCTAGAGCGTAACATTCGAAGAAGGAAAGAAAAAAGAAAGAAAGAAAGAAATGAAGGAATACAAGAGAAGGATACAATTAATAACTTAAATGCAAAGCACAATCAAATAAATAAATACTGAAAGAAAGAATAGAAGAAAAGAGATACACAATAATAGAAGGAAATGAAAAAAAACGAAAAATTAAATAAGGGAAGGAAAAGAAGGAAATCCACAATCAAAGATGGAGAGAAAGAAGTATAAAATTAATTATATGATGAAAGGCACAATTAAAGAAGGAAAGAAAGGAATGAAGAAATAAAGAAAGAATAAACATGGAAATTCCTAATCAACGAAATAAATAAATAATGATGCACTCAATGAATTGAAGAAAGGAATAATCGAAGAAAGAAAGAAAAAAACGAAGAAAAAAAAAGTAAATTGAAAATCTAAGTAGGAAAGTCACAATTACACATTGAATGAAATAAAGAAAGAAAAAAGAAAGAAAAGAGAAATACAATAGCACAAAAAAGAAGTATTGAATCAATGAACCAAATTATTCCATGCAGACGAAGGGATGTTTGAAAATATAATATATACGGTTGAAACTCAGGGATACAAAACCTGGAGTCCATTTCACAATGTCCTTTGCGAAGTTCTTTGTGTTATTCTAACTTACATATTGTATATGTCATATAATTCCCCACGCTATAAAATACTGGAAAGTAACCGACTGCTATAACTTTAACGACAATAATGAGTTCTATCTAAACGAACTCCACACATATATTGATTATGATAATAGTCTGCCTCGCTATGGACTAATATCTAAAAAAAAAGGTCTAACACTTCAGTATACTAATAAGTATTCAATCCGTTTCAAACACCTGCATCCTTCTGCTGTGTTAACATACATTTATTAATAGAGTAATATAGTTTTACTGGGCCTTAAGTCTGCAGTGAGGTTGATATTCACCGTGTGTCATATATTGGCTGCAATATTCTAGATTACGCAGAATTGTCAGTACCGATAAGAACATACGTTTGATAAAGCTTGGCGTCATCGTGATGTAATGGTTAGCAAGCTAGTTGCGCAGATACTACTGAATAGTGAGTTTAATCCTCGATGGTGGCCACATACGCGCAACCTTGTGTCATATCCTACCCGTAGTAAACGGATTGATAAGTATACAATGAATCCCATCGTGGTGTGATAGTTTGCAAGCTAGGCCCGCTGATCCATTACTACTTAATAGTGAGCTCGATCCTTGCTGGATGCCCCATACTTGCGGCCTTTATTACCTCCTACCCGTGGTGAATGCGTTGAGCAAATACCTAATTTTAATAAAACTTTGGCGTCCCATCGAGGTGTAAAGGTTAGCTTGCTAGTCGCGCAGTTCAATTACTGATTAGCGAGTTCGATCTTCGATGCATACCCCATACGTCCGACCTTGTATCACTTCATGTCCTTGATAATCTAGTTGGCTAAATAAATGCCTACTATTAATAAACCTTTGTTGCTCGGATTTTTCTCGTCATTCTTCAGAATGCACTTTTTCAATTTAACTATTTGAGCCTCTTCTCTCCACTTCTAACCGTTTCATCGGTGAATCTGAATATACAGGAGAATCGTCTCTTGCGAGTGCTCCAATTTCCAAATTTCCCGAGTGTCACTCGGTCGATTTTTTGCTTTGTATTGAGAGCTAAAATGTTATGTACCAGCAAGCTTTAGATACGCTGATGTTATTAATTTTACTAAAAGCATTTAAGTTTCCAAATTTATTATTTATAATATTTATGGAAAACTTAGCAATAATACATCTTAGAGCACATAATATCATCCATTCTATTTTATTATTTATATAAAATGTAGTCCTAGGTTTCTTATTAAAAAACTTAACATAAAATTAGGGTGTGA
>CM042139.1:148980329-149022829 GCA_023376005.1 Doryteuthis pealeii
ATAATTATTTATATAAAAAATTATAAATACACATAAATTGTTTGTATAATTAGTTACTAATACACAATTGTAATAATAAAATAATCATTATAAATACACAATTACAATAATAAAATAAAAAATAATTACAACTTTAACCATACAGCCTTTACTATAAATTTTACCCTCCTCCACACACTCATACTTTTCTCATCACTTACTTAAAACACAAACGTATACATATAAACATACGCAGATGTATTTCTTCCTAACATCCCCTTACTTACACGCCAACACAGCAACTCAAAAGTTATGAGAATATTTTCTCGCCACTAACTTGAAACAAACATTCTTCTTAATGCACGCACGCTTGCACACACACACACATACACACACACAACATCGAGAATTGTTTCGATGTCGTCTTTCGTAACATATACATACACACGGGCACACACGCACACATACAACACCAAAAAATGCTCAATGTCATTTTTCGATACACACACACACACACACACACACACACACACACACACACGCACACACACACACACCATAAAAGAAGAATACTTGATGTCATATTTCAAACCATCTATCTTTCCAACGTTTCTCAATTTTCAAATTATTCTAAGAGCGTTAACTCCCTTTAAAAACATATTTGAACAGATTAATAAACAAGGACTATCACAGTCTCCTCATTATTCTATGATAAAAAACAGTTTACTCTTCCTTATATCAACAAATGCCCTGAAGAAGATCTACTCAACAGATCGAAACACTGCAGCGTCGGCTAATGAACTTAACACTCATTTCATTTAAACATGTGTTTTTTCAAATTTCTCACTATACTACATATATATATATATATATATATATATATATATTATATATATATATATATATTTCTTCTTCTAAACAGCTTTTTTTAACGGTAAAAAAATAACGTTAAAAATACAAGACGCAACAAATAGAATTAAATTCAAACGTAAAATATGTATAAAGAAATAACTAGTTAAGTAATACATATTTACGCAACTTCGAAAATTTTTTTATAAATCCTTTATAAATTTGTGAAAATAAACAATGAATTTAAAACAATTTGTGAAGTTCATAGGGCTGTTGCACAAATGAACCAGTTGAAAGCCAAAGGACTGGACACAATTAATGCTGAACTACTTAAATGTGTTGGCTTAAGACTGAATGGGATGCTGCATGAAGTGTTATTACACGCTTGGAGAAAAGGAGCGCATCAGGATTGGAGAGATGTACTTCTGATTCCTTTGTTCAAAAGGGGTTTAGAAGCCGATGTGACAACTATCGAGGCATTGCTTTTCTCTCCATTGTTGGAAAAGCTCTTGCGAGAATTCTTCTGAATCGCTTGGAAGAACATATATCACCAATCATTCTTCCAGATTCCCAATGTGGTTTTCGCTCTGGACATGGCACAACTGATATGATCTTCTCGGCTCGCCAACTGCAAGAAAAGTGCATTGAACAGAATCTTGACCTCTACCAATGTTTCATCAATCTCGCGAAGGCCTTTGACACAGTCAACCGCGAGGCACTCTGGAGGATTCTTGGGAAGTTAGGTTGTCCTTCACATTTTATAGCCCTTATTCGGTCTCTTCATGATGATATGAATGCTTTGGTCACATATAATGGTAACATTGCAGAATCTGTCTCAGTCATGAATTGAGAATTTAATCTTTAGATCACGTCTTCGCTGGTCTCATCATCTAGTTCGCATGAATGATTACCGAATCCCAAAACAATTATTTTACGTGGAAATCTCAACTGGCAAACATCGTCAGTGCAAACCCAAACTGAAGAACACTGCTATTGTTGTGGAGGACTTGGAGAAGCTAGCTTATAATATACCTGGCTGGAGAGCCACCATCTACCTGTCTGTGGAAGAATTTGAGTCCAACCGAATTAAACACCAAACCTTGAAGCGGTCTATTAGAAATGGTCATTTTCAGCCTAGCAACATTCAAAGTGGAGAAGTTACATGTAGTTTATGTGGAAGAGTATATCTCTACAGGGCTGGGCTGGTAACTCATCTGAGAAAACACAAGGATAAGGTGTCAAATGCTACTGGCACATAACTATGATGAGAAAAAACAGGAAATTGTCTTACTCAAACACGAGTTGACAGCCATTATATATATATATATATATATATATATATATATATATATATATATATATATATATTTGTTTGAAATACGCTAGACTTAGCGCAAGGTGGCGTCGTCAGTGATGTTATTGGCTAGCTTCATAGGGGGGTTTCGGGTCTTTCAACATAATACCCCCCTCAGCCAGCCAGACCCCGTTGGAGCCGATCAAACTCCAACTCGTCACCCTTGTGCAACGCCAACAAAGAAAAAAAATTAGACTACGACAACGCGATCCTCGAACTCTTTATATCTGAATGGCCACTTCTTCAGCCAATCAATGATCAGAGTAGTTGATATAAACAGGATCGCGCGATTCAGACATTTTCTTTTAATAAATGCATCGGCATGGCTAGGATGTTACTAAGAAGAAAAACACGTTGGATATATGAGACTGAAAGAAATGTAAGTTGTAACACTTGAGAACTCTTGTTTTTTGTTATTGTTTTTTTTAAGGGGGGGTGTTCCATAATAGCAATATACAAATTACTCCATATTCAATTTGGTTGAAGTTATACCCCTCTCTAAACCATGCCAGGATGATACCGAATCCTTCGAGACTGTCCTCATTTTGAAGTTATGGTAATAATCCTTGAGTAAATTGGTTATTTTGTTAGGGACATGGTACCGTCTCAGCGTTTCTTCTACTAGCTAGTATTACCTCGAAAATTCAAGAAATAATAAAAAATACAGGTCAACACACACCACCATTGTTACCGTATTATTATTTTTTATTTATTCCAAACTGCATTGTGATACCCTTCTAAATCAACCTCCTAACCAATACATACACAATGCTTCAAGCAAATTATGAAACTCTCTTATCTCTACGTCTGAGCCAGGATGAATTTGCCAAAATCAAGGAACTGATGAAGCTATCGGAGAAACGCGCAAGGATCGGCTGCTAAATTAACTTCCTCAAACGCTGCAGGAAATACAATATAATTCCCAACACAATCAGAAACATCCACCTACCAACATGCTTCCAACTACCAAAATTTGAGCGGACACTGCACTACCTTCACACGTTCCTGATCAAGAAAATGATACAACACCTACATCTCACTCTACACAAACACATAAACACATACAACGAGGCGCTAACAACACTACCCACTACAACAACTATACCCATACCACAAATTATAAACCAAATCTACCACTACAGCGTGGACCATGAAAAAAAACGTCGAAAACAAAAATTCCAATGGACTTAGAACAAACAACACCAACGCAACACACAACGCAAATATGCAAGAAAAACGAATGACTTTAAAGATGAACCACACAACACAATACCACAAAATCAGCCACGTGTTACAGACTTATCACACTCCCTAACTAATGAAGAAAAGGAGCTACTTAGTCTAGGACCCAAGTTTATATTGTCTCAAAAAATAAATGACAAACTACTACTGGACCTTGAGACGAACTTTTGTCGAACTGCATACCAACTGAAATGGTTAACCTTCATCGATAACACACCCAACCCCACAGATACAACAAATAAAAACAACCAACTCCCTACTTACACATTAGATAACCCACTACACCCACCTCCAGCCAACCAAGTACTAGATTCAAAACTATCTAGACTCAAACAATCAATATTCCAAATCATAAAAGGAAACAAAAAAATAACACCCAACCTTTCTAGAGCACAACAAAACACCATTAAAAAACTAAAAGAGAAAGAATTAATTTACCTGCCCTCTGATAAAGGAAAAGAGTTCTGCATAATCCCTAAGGATACGTACAACAACTTGGCATTCGAACACCTTAACAACAACGAACTCTATACAGAGGTCACAGATGTAACGCCTACCCAAATAGAAAACCGCATAAACACCACATGGACCAAAATCTGCAAAAATAGAAAACTCCCCAACAGATACAAGAACAACTTCACCAGCAAAAATAGCACCCTACCAAGGTTTTACCATCTAATAAAAACACATAAAACTAATTCAACACCGCAAATTAGACCAATAGTCTCCAGTGTGGAAGGACCACTATATAAGACATCATGGCTCCTTTCAAAAATACTGAAACCAATATTAGCGACTCTCCCTGGACATGTCAGCAACTCTGACGAAGTCATTCACAAACTGCAACAAACCCAATCAAATATACTCGAAAATAATAAATACGCATTTAGCTTGGACGTTACCGCTCTATACACATCAGTACCAGCTCAACCAGCGGTCGACCTGTTGAGTGAACGCATAGCATCATCCGGCCTATACTGCTAAAACCTCACCTCTCAAGACATACACCAACTTCTATCAATAATCGTAGACAACACATACTTCACGTTTCAAGAACGAACATATAAGCAAATAAAGGGCCTGCCGATGGGATCCAGCCTCTCGGGCTTACTGGCCATCTCCTACATGGACAGACTTGAACGTCAAGCGCTTAATATTTGCCGCTCTTGTGCCTTCTTCACCAGGTATATAGATGATATTCTCATCCTCACATCTTCCCGTGAAGAAGCCAACAAAATTGCATCAACATTCAACAACATAGACAACAACATACATTTCACTATAGAACATCCTGACTGCACAGGATCATTATCACTGTTGGATTTCCGACTTAAGGTATTAAACAAGGGAGAAATCCACACCGACTTCTATAGAAAATCGGCCAGCAGAGACTTGTTCGTCCACCACAAATCGGCACTCCCCCTTGGGGCAAAGACTGGATAGATAAAGAACGAACTTGCCCGTATCCGACACAAATGCAACAAGAAGCAGGACCAGATCACACACACCAGACAATTTATATCCACACTAAAAGACAATGGTTACCCCACTTCAATCACAAAACGACTCCAGCAAACAGAATCCACAAAACACCATCTCACGTCCAATGCCTGTTTTTTAAGGTTACCACATTTCAACGAAAATATAACCACAGCAATACGTAGGGCGATACGGAAGGAGGGCCTGGATATACAACTTGCCCATTACGGACCATCACTCAGGAGAAAACTCTCCAAAAGCCGCCATAAGGAGGCCACTAGTTGTACACTAGCGAACTGCCCTATCCGCGACACAGGTATGTGCCACGAAGTGAATGTGGTATACCGCACAAAATGTAACATATGTAACCAATTTTACATAGGTAGCACCACAAGACCACTACACATTAGGATCAAAGAACACTTACACACACAAGCATCCACTTTCCGTAAACACTTAGTTAAATGCAACAACACAGAAAGAAATATAACAGTCAATATAGAAGGTTCCTAGTTCGATACCGCCCTCGCAAACTGAGCGTATGAGTAGCACAGGGATCTATGCGGTAAAGTAAGGAGCTGATGATAGGTGTGGCGCCCCACCTCAGATGCTAAAATAATCTCCTTGGTCTAGGGCTAGTGAAAAGAGAATAGACTCCCTCGATCTCTGGCTAATACCGACATTAGGCCGCCCCGACGACTTTACTTTATACATATATGTATAATGTTCCTGTGAATAGAATTCAAGGTAGGTTTTCATTCGTTACATTGTATTTGTGTAACGTTACGCTTTTTTCTTTCACGGCACTAATTCGTATATGTTATGTGGCCGTCGTCTTTTTCATAAGGTATGGAAACTTCTTGGGTTGTTTACACACTCGCAGAATCTAGTAGTTCTTTGGTCAGTCAGCGGATGAGTATCAACCGAGTATCAACTTACACAGGCCGCGTGCTCTTCGTTACGGCCAATTTGACTTGTTGACAAGTATATATCTCCTTAGCATCAGTCAAGTATCTGTTCACGTTTGTTTGTTTAATGGCTTTCATTCATGATTTCCCGTACGATTTCTTTGGCGTAGTAAATAAAGATGTGGGCAGTATTTCGTGCTTTTCATGAATTTATTTCCTTAATGCAAGTTATTGAGAGAGAGAGAGAGAGAGAGAGAGAGAGAGAGAGAGAGAGAGAGAGGGGGGAGAGGGAGAGAGAGAGAGAGAGAGAGAGAGTCGATTTCTGTAACACACGCCTTTCAGTCATCCGCTTATGACTAACTCGCCCAAACTGCCAGCTCCGACTCTCGCAAAATCCGTAACCCGGCCGTCTAATCAACTCCACGGCCCCAGACAAACTGTTCTCAAAATCTAAGGTTCCCTCATTATATAGAAATCGATGTCGAGCTTTCTAGAATATTCTGGAACCTTTCGAACGTTCTGTTTTACCAAACCACACGCGCCACCTAAGAGGTCAACGGGTCAACCATCTCTTCTTCTGACAAACCGATTAAACTAAATTTTACTAGCATAATCCCAGACTTAATGGCTCCGAATAGACTCAAAGGTGATAATTAGAATTTCATATTGTTCTTGCTCGCCCACTCCCGTAAGGTCTGAGAATCGTGCTACATCCTATTAAGGTTTCTCTGTGTCTGGCACAAGGCCACAAATATGGTGTTCCTGGGTCCATTATGCTACATTTGATATTTAGATAGAATACATATTAATTATAATTATTCTACTACGTAAAAGTTATATCTTGTTTAATATTGGGTGCAAACTTTCTGCAATATTTGATCCATATTGCGGGAGCTGTCGTTGTAACTGTTTCTTTTTAGTCATGGCCAAGGAAATAACATAAAATCTCACACCTCTTTCATAATTGATAGGTAGCCGTTGAATTATGTATGTTAGTGTAGAATTTTGAAATAAAGTAAAAGGGAATTTACATATTTACCTTTTGTGATCTTGTAGCTGTTCTCTGATTATTCAGATTCCTGAAAACAGGATGTTGACTTAGAATTCATGAAGGTTTTTTGTTTTGTTTTTCAAAGAGAAAACGTCATATTTCCAGTAACTTTACTCCATTTGTTTTCACAAATAATCTGCAAAAGTGTGTTTTAGTGCGCATATAATCAGATTATGAAATAAACAGCTTTTCCGGTATTTTTTAGAATTTAAAAAAGGGTTTGTGTTTTTTTTAAACAATTTTTGTTCTTTTTACACCTCTTATCACAAATTGATGTTATTAAGTCATACAGATTTTCTGGAGAATTCTACCTTAAAATCCCATTGAAAATGTAATATGATTTTGAGATAGAATGCAGCAGAAATTGCATTTAGCTTGTTTTCATATGATAAGGTGTGTGTGTGTGGGGGAATAAGGCATATCTAAAAAATAAAAAATGAATGTAAATTGTAAAATGGCTTTTAGACAATAGTTAGTCACATGATCAAATACTTATATACAGTGGTCGTTCAAAAAGTTCTAAGCAACACCCAGAAACAGGAGCAGCTTCTTACAGAACAAGAAAAATCTTTCAGATGTCTGTAGTCTCATTAGAAATAAAATTCCACTTGAAGCGAGATAATTAGCAAAAGAGGAAACTCTTTTCGGTATATACCACAGCCAATATTTTTGAAAATCTGATGTCATTTAATGAATAACACAGCATATCAATTCACCTGAGACATATGAATTTATTTGGATTGCAAAATCAATCTGGTCGTAGGATTTATATACTATATGTTTGAAAGCGAAACTCCCTGAAAATTAATTAGTTTCAAATCTCATAATAAAAGGGCCTAGGTTTATATATCTTCCGAGAACAACTCGGTATGTCATGTTTTCAATTCTGGCAAATAAAAACAATCACCATTTATACAATTATATCATCAGCATCATCAAGTCGTACTGACAGCACAACATTTTATGACTCTTTCGTCCCGATCAGTTATTCATCCAATCAGGACTTCCTCACTTCACTCAGTGACGTTTTCTTTTTGGTCTGGTCTACTCTGGCGTATTCATGTCTAGGTTTCCACAGAGGAACGTCGCTTATGCGTTCGACCTCACGCCTCCAGAGGTTTCTAGCATGTTTCGTTTGTTTTATTTGGATGGTTTGTTTTATAAGATGTAAGTAAACGTACAGGTGCTTTTTATTGGGTGATGCATTCACAATTTGCTACATGCCTCACGCAGCATCTTTGAATAACATCAATGGTGTCTTTGACATTCTTATTCTAGGAACCTGCTTTCGTAGTTACAAAGAATTCTAACTCCGATATGAAAAATTAAGATACTTAAAAAAAAGATGAAAGATACATCAACATTGGTAACTACAGATATATCATCTGTAAATCAAAAGAAGTATTCTATTTGTAATAGAATTATGTTCTTAACCAACAACTTATAAGCATACAAATAAAAATAAATAGAAATCATAATTCAAAATAGTCCCAAATATCGAGGATTAAAAGATAATAAATGGATGTCTATTGATGTTTAAGTCTAAGGCTATATTAAATGACTATATTAAATGACTATATTAAATGACCCACTTGGCGTCAATTCGACTTCCGTCAAATTCGCCTTTTCAACACTTTTCGACTAAATTTCAGTTCAGTGAAAGTCATTACGCCCGAAGTTACCTACGTTATAATAAAATGCATGAAATGAATAAAATTATCTTAAGATTATATTTTCAATAGATGAAATACATAAAACATTAACATTAACTGATCAAAGAAGCTAAAAATAATATAAAATGCAATAGCAACACATTAGAAAAATGCCAGATTAAGGTAAATAACATAATTGCATTAATTCTATTTATCATTCTTTAAAATTACGATTAAAAGTGTATGTCCATTAGTTGATACGTTAACAAGAGTTCTATTTTTCCGCGAGTTGTTTACACTAATTGTTGGGTGGTTATCGGCACACTTAGGTTTGAAGGGCAAATCTCAAAGTACAGATCATAGTTTAATTGTGTGCATTATTCTTTAAAACATGAGAAAAATGTGTTTTTAGTGTTATTTATGATTTAGAGACAGTTATATTCTTTTGCAAGGTACTTACGTTAGTTTTACTGTACATATTCTTATTTAAAGTAAATTACAATTCATTACATCTTATGTACGGCAGGGACCGTCTCCTATACTTTTTTCTAGCCAAGGTTAACTAACTCAGTAAGTCCTACTATTTAGGGCATTAGAGCCAAGGGAAATGAAATCAGCCTCGTCTAGGATTTGAATGCGGATCATCAATTCCATTTCACTTGAAAGGTATACAAAAGAAGAGAATAGTGTGTGATATGTACGCGTGGGTTTGTCTGAGTTCGTTTTTGCGTGTATGCTTGCGTGTGTAATTGTATAACTGTGTGTCTGTATCTGTGTAGCTGCGTATCTATGTTCGTGCGTGTCAGTGTCTGTCTGTCTGTCTGTCTGTCTGTCTGTCTCTGTCTGTCTCTCTCTCTCTCTCTCTCTCTCTCTCTCTCTGTGCAGTTTCTGAAACGTTCCAAGGGAATTAACAAATCAAACTGAATAGGCTATTTGATAAGCACCATTTGAATATCGTCGCACAAGGGTTAAAATATAAGCACTATTTGTTTATTGTTAGACTCTGCAAAAAAAAGTAAAACGTTGAATTCATTTTTTAATTTCTTTAAAATGAATTGGCCAGGCATAGGAAGTGAAATGTTATGTTACAGAGAAGGCCATTATAGAAGCCTTAAATTTGAAATTACAAAAAATTAGAAATTACTATTGTAAAGAATTATAAAAAGATTTAGGAAGTTTAAAACATTCAAGTTTCAATGAGATCAATATCAAACGTCTCAATGAAGCTGGTTTTCCTCAAAGCAGTTTGCGAGTAAACCTTGCTATTAACAAAGAACACTGCAGACTTACTCAAAATAGTGTGAGTAACCATGACATCAAGTAAATTGAGCGTATTCTTAGAAATATTGGTGAAAGATCCAATTGAGACTTACTGTCGAATCCCAGTGAAGCATGAAAGAGATGGATATGGCATCGGGCACGGTCTATTTTTACAGCCTTGTTCAGATGGAATACAAAGAATGAGTAGGATAAATATTTTACTTTAATATTTAATCCAACTATTCTCGCTCCAGCTATGGGTTAATAGTAAGGCGGACTAGTTTCATTAACTTTGTTTAGACAGCCAATCTCGGAGAAGGAAAACGGATTTTTGCAGCTATTAAACTCCGCTTAAGAAATTGACCATGTGTCGCATCCTGCTCGTGTGGACGGGTTGTTAAATACATAGACTGTGAGTTTACATAGTGTTTCCCATTAGAATATGCTTGTAACTAAGCTAGTCACGCTGATACATTACTACAGGATAGCGAGTTCGATACTCGCTCAATGCTCCCTATTTGCAACCCTGTGCCTAATTTTTTAAGTGGTGAACGTGTTGGCTAGATATATACATTTTACGTTTATATTTACAATTTTGTGCTGTTTCTTAAAAATTTTGCATGAGTTTATATTATGGTTTTCTATATGATAAAGATAATTTGCTAATACATCTATTTAACCCTATCATAATCAAACAGGTATTCCCACTGCATGTCAGAGTAGGCATGGGAGTTATGACAACGATGGGGTAATTCACACATATCTCCATAGGTTGACCCTCGCCACCAGATATATTTTACGTTGTTTGGTTGGTTGGTTGGATTTTACGGCATGTCAACCCTTGTTGTGTTATTTTATGACGTTGACATTTGTTTTATTCGTTTTTGTTGGGTATTCATTCAAAACCTCGTTTTTATCTATTTAATCCAGGTGCAACCACTCTGGGGCAGGGTGGAGCTGGGAGTAATGACCATAAAAAGATAATTCGCATTCTCCAAAGTTCCAGAATAGGAACTTCAACACAAGATGCACTTTAACGTCATACTTAGGACACTAACATTCTCAGCCACCGAAAAATAGGAATGGGATAATCATATAGGTTCTAGGGTTTGACTTAACCAGCCGATTGATCGTAGGGGTCTTCTCCGAGCGCCCCTCTTGACCAAGTAAGTAGAGTGTTGCATGTCCTGAACTACTCAGTCACAAGCATTTCCTCCTTAAGTATCACAGGCCAACATGTGGCTATACTGGAGGGATTTTACCCCTCTGCAGATGTGCAGTCGGCATATTCTACAGCCCCAACCGACAGGGCGACCAGATGTAGTTAGTGTCATATCCAATACATCCCTTTTGGCGGAGGACTTAATCCTCAGCAGGAAATATACACACTGAGAATCCATATGTTAGGAGGCAGAAAGACAAGGGATAATAATATTTAACAACATAATTCGTCAGGTACAAGGAAATGAAAGATCATTGATATAGCAGGGTTTTTTTTTTTTGGTCTACGATCCTTTGACCGATTCAGTCGCTGGGTGTGAACAGCAGAGAAACATCTGAGGACATTTAAAGGTAAAACATGTGATAAAATATAGGCATATCAATCATCAGTGGGAAGTCGTCACGTAGGTGTTGATCAAACCTGTTCACTACAGGCAGGATGTGGATCAAGGTCGCAAGTTTGAAATATGCATCCATGATCGAATTCGATATTCAGTAGTAATGGATCAGCGAGAAGAGCTAACCATAAAACCACACTGGGACGCCCTTGGATGTAATTATTTATGAATAGAACATTGAAGTGAGACAATTTAAACACGTATTGAATGTGTCATCTATCAGAAGAAAAGGTAAAGAAAAACTATGTCGTACACAAAAAAGTTATTTACAATATGTATCCATTGTTATGTAAAGTACTAGTATATTTGTATATGTAGAATGGTCATCTTTGTGAGTTCAGTTGATGTTACTTCTTTTCCTCTCGGTCTAATCGTCCCTGCCTGCTGGGGGAGGGACACGTACTGAGCTAAGCTTACTCAGCTGCCTTTTAGTCACAAGACATACATATTTTACAGCTTAAATTTCACTACCCCCTTCGAAGCAATCGACCTACAAGCTCTTGGTGGAAGAAAAGTAGACACAGAAAACCTATCCGCCCGATTGGGCAATTAGCCTTAACGGGAGTACCTCAGCACGCTGATAACCACAACCGAATAACTTAATCTGAACTTTGAACTTCCCAAACCGGACTGCTTATATTGAATTTACCAAACATCACTTGGCCCTGGTCTTCTTCCGGCCAAATGCCGACGCGTACATCACCAACCCTTCTTCCGAAGGCACTTTCTTTACATTTGGTTACCTGTAATGTTCCCTCTTTACCGAATATTATGTTTACTTAAGAATCCTTAGATTTAATTTTAACTATAACAAGGGAGGGTGAGACACTCTTTCACTGTTTATTTCCCTACTACAATAATGCAACAAAATGAGTAGTTGTCACCAAATATTGAAGACCAAATCTTATATTTTGTCTTGAGTGTAAAATTATACATGCTGAGGAGTGTGACCCTCAATAAAATAAGGATTTAAGCAGTATGACTCCAAACTGATGGTGGCGACCCAGTTGTCGTGATCTGCTCAGCATGGGGTAGCTATTCATTGTAAATACTTCGACGTCAACTTGGGAAATGAGGCTGTACCTGTTAGTGTTCCATCAATGGGACTCATTAAAATGTTTCAATAATATCCTATAGGAATTGTGTAATATATATATATATATATATATATATATATATATATATATATATAGAGAGAGAGAGAGAGAGAGAGAGAGGGAGATGAGAGGAGGAGAGAGAAAGGAAGAAAGAAAGAAAAAAAGAAAAAAGAAAGATAGAAAGAAAGATAGAGATCGCAGTTTTAATAGCCCAAACTTTAAATCAATAATGAGACTGTAAGGAAGAGAAGAGTAAACAGTCCTTTACACACACACACACACACACACACACACACATATATATATTTATATATATATATATATATATATATATATATATATATATGGGAATAAGTAATTGATACCTAAGTCCTATTTTTCTATTCGTAAAAAGGTTATTTAAAGTAAATCGACGTAACTAAGTTCAAGTTGTTTAGTAAAGTTCAATCTGCTTCATCTTTATTGTTTTAAGCAGCTGTTGTATCGAGTCGAGCAGATACATTTTTGAAAAATGATTCTTCGTAAACTACCCAACCTGATCCCTCCGGCCTAGTATTGACTGCATATTACACACCTGAATGACCACTTTTTCTCTGTCTGCTCACCTGGAAAATTCTTTTTCCCGGAAATTTGCCATAGTTGTCTGTGACTACTGACCCGGGAGACGATGATAATGAAATATAACACGAAACTTTGTGCTGAGTGTTTTATAGGATGACGAAAGAGGGTGATAGAGGGTTTGTGTGAACATAAAGAGAACGAGAGAAGGAGAGTAGATAGATAGGGTGTGAGGAGATAGTGTGTATGTGTGTGTGTGTGTGTGTGTGTGTGTAAGAGAGAGAAAGAGTGAGAAAGAGAGAGAGAGGGAGAGAGAGAGAGAGAAATAGAAAGGCACACATAGAGGCAGACAGGGAGAGAATATGATGAAAATATACATGTCGAATGTAAAATGAAGAAACTAAAGAAGAAAGAAATTAATAGAAATGAATATAGAAAGAGGACATTTATTCATGAATTTGAACATGTATTTAAAAAAAAAATCTTTGTAAAGTTCTTATGAGATATGTTTCTTATGTGTATTTAAAGTTTCCTGTTATCTATATATCTATTTATCGAACTTTAATCAATACATATTTACCAACGCCTCCACATGAGTAGTATAGATTCTATCTTTATTAGTGATTGTTGAAAATTAAACTTTGTGTGAAACGGGGGAAAGAAATAAGTGCTTCATTTTAATATGAGTTTCATTTTTCAATTTGGTGAAACACTTATTGTATTGGATTATAGTACTTATTTATCAGTCAACCTTCAAAAGGTTTCCTTTGCCAAAAGAAATAATGTTTGACACAGTATGTATTTACAAATCAACCCCTCAGCACGAGCAGGATGTAACTCAAGGTCAATTCTTTTTTTTTCTTTAAGCAGAGTTTGAATTCAGAGTTTTCCTTCTTCTACTAGGTCAAGTTCTTAAGCGACGTTTAATAGTTTTGAATTCAGATATTTAATTGACCTAGATTAGTCACCTAACCAATGTTAAAAGGGGAGTTCACCCTACTATCTATATATAGTTAGAGGAAGAATAGTTGGATGGTTATTAGGTTTATGTTAAATGCATATAGCCTCGCCCAGCATTTGAACTCGTTTCACCGTCTTCGTTGCCGACGACGATAACCATTATACATCGCCTCCTCTAAGAGCGTGTATCTGTGAGATTGTCTATGTACTTGATATATATATAATAATCATTTAGCCTGAAAGGAGTTTAATTAGTTCTTTTCGTTATTCAATTTCCTCGAATATCAAATCAATGTTCCTCCTTGAAATGAACTGAAAAGCTATTAATCCCCTCGAGTCCCCCCAAAAATATCTTACATTTTTTGTTTCGCATTTTATCTAATAAGAACATTGCACTTAATTGTATGAAATCAAGAATGTAATGTCTTTTAATATTTATTTTTTTATAAATAATATTTTCGTTGGCGTAATTATTGTTGAAATCAAATATTTGTCATTTTTAAAAAATTTTATCACCGGGTGATAATTCGGAAAACCCCTAAGTTGGGGCAATCGTACTTCATAGAATCACTGTAGATTATAAACTAACAAACATGAATATACACATATGCACAATTTATTAATCCATTTATTAATTAAACTCTGTTCATTTGCATTAACAAAAATTATCTTAATCATTTGTGTATTGAATTTAATTGAAATGCCATTGACTATAATTTATTCAAAGTGATTTTATTTGCGTTCGTCAATGAGTTCAGTAATGTGAATAATATTGTTTTTAATGACTTCCTACACATTATTTACATACACCGAAGTAACGATAAAATATAGTTTAATAAGGAATACAAAAATCATCGCATACAAGCACTTCAACTCGCATTCAAACACACGTATATATATATATATATATATATATATATATATATATATATATATAATAAACAAAAAGCGATAAAACAAACAAGAACGAGCTTAGTTCGTCATAAAGAGAACATTTCTTGTAAAAGATATTGTTTTTAGGTACAAAAGATAAGGCGGAAAAATGTACTGGTATAGTAACACATCCATCTGTTCAATGAAGATCCTCATCTGGTTAAATTTGCGTGAATAATATTTTTTTTTACACATGGTGAATTTTTGAATATATATATATATATGTGTGTGTGTGTGTGTGTGTGTGTGTGTGTGTGTGTGTGTGTATGTATGTGTGTGTGTGTGATAAAGAGGGCACCTAGCTAATGAGTTTTCAATTAGGTTAGGGAGTTGTTTGTTTGAAAATGTGTAGTAAGTATATATATATATATATATATATATATATATATATATATATATATATATATATATATATATATATTCAAATAAGAAAGAAATAACGTAAAAAGCCGTCATGTGGCTATTTTTAATTTATTTCATCCGGAACTTAATAAATGAGACGATTTTTATCAGACACCCAATTGCATAATAACGTTAATAATAATGATAATAGTAATAACATTTTATGTTGATAGCTATATTGTAATAATGATTATTCTTTTCATTTTTTTTTAGATATTAATAATATCTATTAAAATATAATATAAGTAATAAGGTTAACAATTGTGATATAAATGATTGTGACAGTTCTTCAGTATAAATATTTAAATTAAATAGAGACTGAACTTAAAAGGTTAAATAAAATATAAATCAGTTGATTTTCTGCTTTATTGATGTGGGTTAATTTATTCATATTCCAATTGCCATGCGAGAGTATAGTTTTGGGTTCAGGAAGTTTTTAATACATTGTATCAAGAAATTACACATTTCCTGTGTGATACTGAATTCAAACACAGTTATTTGCTTTCTTTTTATTTGTATAATGTATTTGATTGTTTTTCTATTATTATTGTTATCATCATATTCAAGGTTTTATGTGGTTGTGTTTGAAGAAAGATGTTACTGGTTTGTAAAAAAAGAGAAAGAAAAGGAAAAAAAGTTTTTTCGACATTCTTGTTTGTTTTATTGATTATTACGTATGATGAATAGTTCTGATGAATCCGGGACACGGAAATGCGGGTGATACTTTGACAGAAGTTTCAACTCTGATTTATTTGTCGTAATGTTTATGTCGAACCGCAATTCCACCTGCTTTGAGATTTATGTACAACTATAAATGTCATTCTTGTAATCAGGATGTGCAATGAACACCTTTTGCATTAGATTTAGTTTTGTCTCTATGCCTGAAAAGTCAAAAATATTAATGTATGTATAATCAACACATTATTTTAGGGAGAACAAATACTACCGTTTATCATTAAGAAATAGGCATCACCCATGAAGTAAAATCTCCAACACAAGATCTCACCAGATGTCCAGAAGAAGGTCATAAAGACCGATACATTATAGCGTCGGCATTACTATCAAGAATACATAGTCATCCTTTGGAACATTTTGAGTTTTTTTACATTTTTCATATATATATATATATATATATATATATATATAAAATGTTGTTCTGGTTCCAACGGGAGAAAATTCAATATTTGATAAAAAAGAAGGTCCGCAAAATGTATTATGTTTTCAGAAAAAAATTGTTTTATTCTTTTTATCTTACATATGCAACACGTGTTTCAGATCTTCTGGTATCTTCTTCAGGCTTTGATTGATAATATGAAAAAAAAAATTATATATATATTATCAATCAAAGCCTGAAGAAGATACCAGAAGATCTGAAACACGTGTTGCATATGTAAGATAAAAAGAATAAAAACATTTTTTTCTGAAAACATAATACATTTTGCGGACCTTCTTTTTATAAATATATATATATATATATATATATATATATATATATATATATATATATATATATATTGGGGGGAGGAGAGAGATTTGTTTTTTTTACTGATCATGAGTCACAACTCTGCTGCAAAAAATGAAGACATAACTCATTAGTCAACCGATTTAACTCAGAATCGAGATTTTTATTTCTATATGGTAGTCGTAGTAATTTATTTAAGATTATCTTCGTCTATCATATAAGACAAACGTGCGGACTGGCTACTCTATATTTCGGGACACCTGACCAGCGTTCATACAAAGTTTCACCCATTTCCCCTTCAGCTGATTCCAAAAATAGCTGTTACCTGTTATTTTTAGAATCGGTACCATTTTAGAATACATTTATGAAGAAATCAATATTTTGTCACGAAATACCTAAGAATACGGGGTATATCCTAAAAGTAAGGCCTCCAAAGGGCTGGTGACCCAGGGAAACATCATGAGGCTATAAACAACACTGTTGGGAAACTCACGTGTTGTAATGGTTAGCAAGCTAGATTCGCAGATCATTGTTAGTGAATTCGATCCTCATTGAGCGCCTCATACTCCTGGCCTTGTGCCTCATCAATTCTAAGCTTTGTAAATAGCTATAAACAATTCTGTGGTGTGTGTTGCGACTGTGCTTGCTCTTGCACGTGCCTCGCTGCCACGCTACCACGCTCAATTTTGGCTTTACACTCGTTTCTGATGGAGATCCCGATTGACCCTACAACCAAGTGTGACGTTCACGCAGTTATTCGGTTTTTGAACGCCAAACGCATTAAACTGATTGGAATTTATCACATGACGAGTCGTATATCGATGTCAAAAACGTCCGCAAGTTGTGATGTGTGTTTGTTTAACGCTTCCAAATGACAAACTGGTATGATATGCGCATCCAAAACAAAACGTGTAAGAAAATTTGAAAGATTTAAAATTCATATTTTTACTATTTAACAGAAATCCCTGAATACATTTTCCATTTTCATCTCTTTAACAAGAGCATCATAGTTTAAGTTGGCTGAATAATTGGGTTCCAATTTCTTGTTTAATAGAAGAACATGGGTATATCATAGGACATACTAAACACTTTAACCATTTTATGGCAACAGGTTGAGGAGAGAAAAACACTGAATTCCCAGCTGTTAAACCCTACTTAAAAATGTATTTGTGTTGCATCCTGCTCATACATGAAGTTGAAAGAAAACAATATTTTCTCCCCAAAGAATTGGCTTTAAATTCACCCCAGATCTGATGGGATAGGAGAAAATTGACAAGTTCATGGAGTTAATATCAGCTTTCAAATCGCTGCATATAGGAAATCTTGACTAAAGATCAGTTTTCCTAAGCACTAGTTTTCCTCATGATATTTATATCAACACTCAGTTTTTTTTCTCATCCACTATCCAACAATACTCTACAAATGGAGAATGGTGATGTCTACCATTCAGTCTTTAATTATGGATGCATTTGTTTGTTTTCAATTATGGTTCCTTCGTTATACTTTGGATATATTTCTAGAAAGTGATAAATATTAAGAATATTGGTAATATCTTACACAGCTTGCAACTTGATCTCTGGCGTCTAAATTTTGATCTTTTATAAGAATTTACTTTGGTCATATCAGTGAGTTTTCAAACCGTTTTTATATGGAGGCGAAAAGGATGTGCATCACTCCACCACCCTTTATGATCAATTTCATATCAGGATAGGATTTTCAAGTAGCCTATTATCATTATCATCATCCGTAATATGACTATCACGGTTTTTACTGTTATCATTACTTTTATCCTGTCCTTTTCCTCTTTTAATGACGGGGAATAAACTGAACCACGGTTTTTATTATGTCTGGCCCTGTCTATTACAGTAAATATTTGAACTTTCCACATATATCGGCCTCAAACAAAAAAATCTATGAATAAAGGAAATAAATATATAAAAGAATACAAAATACACAGGCTTAAGAATAACCGATCACTTACAGGTGGTTTAAAAAACATTTTGTTTCATTTGAGATGCATAAAGTATTTCAGGAAAAAAATCGTAATTTAGTAACTTCATCAGTTTTCGTTAACTGGTCTCAAATTGTAACTGCAAGTTTAGAAACAGTTCAAAACTCTGTTACATTTTTATACTGGTATAGAAATATTATTCACTGGAAAAGATAAGATTTTTAAAAGTTAAACAGATTTTTGATTTTTCTGCTATGGGTGCTGTTAAAATCTGAGATCATTTGAACAAGAATTTGTCAAGATATTAAATAAGGAAATCAAATATTAAATAAGGAAATGATATCGATATTCTTGAAACACACTGTAGATCTCAAATGATATCATGTTGTTTTTAAAACACACTTTACGTGAATAAAATAACCAGACAAAACAAAAAAAAATGAATTTCTTCCTCCTTTCCAGAAAAAAGTGCGGATATTAAGTAAACGTCTAGACTTTTCTGTTGGGCTGTGTCACTTGTTTTCCTGTTAAACAATTTTTCACCAAGTGATCATTACTATATATTTTTTATTTCCTTCCCTTCCACCCTCTGTGCTGTCACGACTCTTACAATTTTACGAATACAGACGTACTTATTGACCTAACAGCAGTTTCCTAGCTATTTCCCCTTCTCTCGCATCTGAAAACTAATTCTGTCTTACATGAAAATTTAAAATCATCTGCTTAACAATCTAGATATTAAGCGCTAATCCCCGCCAGTATCTTAATCGTTGGGAATTCAATAATAATCGCAAAGTTCCGGGTTTGCTACTGATCCTCATCAACTCAGCATCTGAGTAGCACATCTTGGATAATCTGACCTGTGCGGTAAAGCATTCGGGAGCTGATGGTAGGTACTGAACTACACCTCTGCAAAAACAATCCCTTAGTCTAGCACAACCAAAAGGGGATATAACCCATCGCTTTTCGGCTGATAGCGACAATAGCACCCCCCCACCCCGCTGTCTTTATTACTTTTATAAAAATGTTAATACCTTTATAGAAGTACTTTCCTAATATAATTTCAAACAGACTCTACATGTTCAACAACACTGTCAATACATTCTCCCACAGGTAATAAAAATGTTAATATTTCTATGGCCGTAATTATTACTAGAAAAGTAGACTTAATATTACGGAGAGCATCTGAGAAAGATTCAATAATAATTGATTGATTGAATAATCGATTGATTTTAACGGTATATCCTCCCGTTAGGGTTATTTCATGCGAAGCTATTAGGGAAATGCGTACATTGTACGTTTATATTTACATTTTGTGTAGGTCTGTAGTTGTGTAGTTAGTTTATTTATTTTAGAAATATATATTTTGTGGGTGGTGTCAAAATTTTCTAAGAGAGTTTATTTAATATATATTTTGAAAGTATTTACCATCCCCATCACACAAACAGGAAATGACACAAGGTCAATTTCTTAGGCGGAGTTTAACAGGTTTGAATTAAGAGTTTCCCTTCTCCTAGACTGGTTGCCTAAACAATATCAAAGAGACCATTCTACGCTACAATTTACCCATAGATGGAAAGAGAATAGTAGGATGCATACCTTTCAAAAGGATATCAGTGCAGTGGGAAATGCAATGAGCCTCCATCAGTAGTTGAATAAATATTTTTATGGTACTGTTCATGTTTATGTTTATAATTTTTGGTTTAATTTTATTTCCCTCTAGGAGGACTAAGTATCATTGTGGTCAACAATAATGTGTAGACAAGGATGTTGAAAATGTGTTTACTTTAATGCCATAACGTCACAAAGGAAATATCATAGAAATTCGTATTATTTGTTTTTTTTTCAGACTGTTGTCCTCATATTTATTGTTATATACACAACGTTTCGGCTGATCCGGTTTCTTCAGGTATTTCTTGTCAAACTCGGAAACATTTTCGTTGAACTCGGGAACCTTCTTGTTGAATCGTGTGCCTTCAAGTCGTAATCTGGAGCTTTCACGGAACATTAAACCAAACTACTCAATCTACTGAGGTAGACTGTTCTCATTCCACTATCCATGACCGGATACAAGAGTTAAGTTATGTTAAATATTCTATGGTATTATCACCCGTGGTTAGGATCACCCTGCAGCTTACAAATTGTTGTCTGAACTGTATTGAATCAACACCCATATCTGTTGTGCTCTGTGTCGAAGAAGGCTTGAGAGCACATCGGCCAAAACGTTATATATTTAACATTAAAGATGATAACACCAGACCGAAAAATCTAGATAATACAAATTATCAGGCCTCGTCTAAAAAAAAAATCATACACATCCCATAGAAATGCTAACATTTTTGAACACACAGAATGAACGTTATCTCAGTAAAAAAAAATCACTGTCCTCTTTTCTTTGCTCATTTTAATGGATAAATGTTTTCCGTTTGTCTTTTTTCTGTTTGTCTTTTATCTTCCTTTTCTTTTTTTCTTTATCTTATATTTTCTCCCGTGATTTGTTTTACCCTTTCCTCCCACGCTGTGTGCTTTAATAAACCGTCTAATCGTAAGCAAAGTATTTTAAGCACATCAATATATAAGAGATGTAACGTCCAGGAGGGACACGAAAAGGTTATCACATTATCTAGGCGACAACAGAATTGGGCAAACATGCATTAGAGTTAGCTACCAACGTTTATATATTTAATAATTTATTAATTCAGTCCAGCTATCTCGGGATGTTTCAAAACCCTCTCCCACACGGTCCACTCTGCTGTACATCAGAAAACCGACTGCTGAAAAAAAACCTACTAATCGCACCCCTCTATTAAACCCCCTTCACTTTCTCTCGAATGTCTTGCTGCAGTACCTAATAGACGGCTTGCCAGGTGTATAACCTCAGAGGGGCTCCCCTACATACGTGATAGTTCCATAGTTGAACATAATCTACACTTGTTATTGTCCTTTGTATTATTATTTTTCTTTTGAGATACTTCTTTCTTACTTTTTATTTAATGGCCGTTTGCTTGATGGTGTCCACTTCTACTATTCCCAGTATTCAGAATCTTCCTATTTCACCGCGTCTTCTGATGCTTTCCTTATGCTTTCTGACGTTTTACTTATAGATTGGTTTCATAAGGATTTCTAGATTGTTTTGACACATGAAAAATATCTTAATATCATCCATGAACATGAGAAAGTTTGCTGTTCCTGCGATATTGTAAATTTGTAGCCTCCTTGACATTTTCAGCATTTTTGAACTTTCTCGAACATTTCACTTTGTCAGTATTGTGATTACAAATAGTTGGGGTGATAATAAGTCTTCTTGGAGGATGCATATCTGATTTGTTTGTTTTTTTGTTTGTTTTTATCTCTGATAAGGTTTGTCTCCTGGTTCTAATTCCATACTACAGTTTTTCATAGCTCTTGTGATGAAGTTGAACATTTTCTAATATTCTACTATTCACGTTTGCACGATCGTGCCAGATGCTTTTTTGTAGTCTATGTAACCCATTGCTACATTTCTTTCCATTATGTACTTAGTTTACAATGTCCTGATATATATGGTAGGCCATTTTTCTATTTACTTCCTTTGTGACCTACTTTTGTTCCTCAGAAAATGACCCCCGGTATAGGAGCAATCCCACCCCCTTATTTATGCAGTTGTACACATTTAGTAAACATGTAGCTGGTCGGGATGGTTATTTTTAAAAATCCTTTCTGGATCAGAGTATTGTCCTTTTATCATTTTTCGTGAATTATTACCTCGTTTACAGATATACCTAAATCCTCTGACTATCAACCTGATGCGACGCAATGTCAATTTTGAAGCAGATTAAAGCTAGTTTGCATTCAGAGTTTTTTTGTTGATTTTTTTTTTAAAATCTCCGAGACAACCTGTGCTACTATTTACACACATCTGCCTCTTGTAGACATTTATGACGTTGTTGGAATAATATGTTGTGAACCATGATCTTTTTAACCAGTATCCATGAATTCGATCATGGAAGAGTTACCTTCGAATTTGTTAATTTCTAAAGGTTAACATTCAGTGAATCAACAAGTATTATATTCCCGGCCCTTCCTCAGTTTAAAAAAAAAATCATTTCATTTAAATATTTAACCAATCAGTCATGCTGTGTGTACTAAAAACGCATTTACGATTTGCTTGATAAACAGTGTTCAAGTTGTTATTCTGTTGGGCTATGTCTAATGCAGAAGCTTCAGTATAATGGGTGTGCAGGTCAGGAGACAAATTTTTCAGGAGGCTTTGCCGTATGTGATATGATGTCTGTAATGAAGGCGCCTCAGGCTGCGTTGTTGCCACATTCTTCAGCAGTAAAGTTACGTAAGTTATAGTTTTTCCTCATCTTTTCTGAACTCCCTAAAATATTCGTCTAGTGACTCTCAATAAATCTGTACATCCGTCAACGTATTTGAACATGCTAGAATAGGTCCCGTATTGGTTAGGAATTATTTTCTGGTAGTCATCGAAAGAGATAAACAGGATGATTCGCCAGTGGCTATAGTCTCTGGAAGCCGTTAGTGAGGAGGCATCTATATCTAAGAAATATGGCTTCCACACCGTTCACATGCTTGGCTTTGTATGCGTTAAGTAAAGTAAACTTTAATAAAGTAAAATAAGATCTGGAACAGAAATAAAAGTAGTAAGCTTAATTTAGCTAAACGAAACTCTGCTACAAACTGAGACGGGCAGATCACAGTTTAAATAACCTGCGTGGGCGAGTGTGTTGTTCATACAACGCAAGCGTAAGACACCGACTTTTGTTGTTTCTGTTCCTATAGATTGCATCCGATTGCTAGAAATTGTTGTTTTTTTTCAGTATTTTAGAACATTTTATTTTGTTTGTAGTGTTTGATTCTCTTCCGATATATTTTGAATCTTCCTTCCCAAGATAATAAATTTTGGTTTATTTCTTCCAATTGTATATTTACTTTTCTCTGTTGCTGTGTCCTTTTCTTGATTGTTTCGATCCATTGTGTTCTTTTCTGTTTTCTCTTCCTTTTGCATGTTCTCGTAACATCTTTATTTGTTCATCAAGTCTCACTTCCGAGCAAGCTTTTGTTTCATTTTTTGTTTCATTTTTATTTGGATTCCTATGTTAACAAACATGTTTGTCACTGTTTATCTTTTCTCCTGTATAAATGAAATCGTTCACTTATGTGATATTCTCCATTGGAATATTTTTCAATAGTTTTTCACATTTTTGTTGCAACCATGACTTTATTATTTCCAGGCTTGATTCAATAATAATAATAATAATAATAATAATAATAATAATACTGATTTTTCAATCATAATTTTCTTTATTATCTCTACAATATTTATTTCTTTTTGTGTTAACATTGTTGATGCAGTGGTGGTGCTTGGTCCCGCAATGTTGTGGTTCCTAATATTTTATGTTTTAGTTATTATTATTATTATTATTATTATTATTATTATTATTATTATTATTATACACATATATAATTCATATATATTATCCCTCATGTTACGTAAGCAAAACAACAAAAAATCGATGAAAGGAAGATATATGAGACCATGAGGGGAGGAAAAGAAATGAAAACCTTTTATTCAATACGCGTGCTAGTTTGTATAAAATAAAAACATAGGAGATAAAGAAAAATACTAAGCCGACATACGTCACCGATGATGAAGTTACTTACGCCAAGGCGAACCATTAGTCAAAGAGTTGGAATCAACATGGAATGAATAGATTTCTCTTTTCTTTCTTTCTCTTTTTTTTTTCAGGCTGTAGGTAAAGAATTACAGGAAGGACAATAAGATAAAAAAGAAAAAAGAAGAAGAAGGCCAGTGGGCGGTAGTTGGACAGATTGAGTTAGAATCGTGGGAGAATTGTTTTATGACTTTGAGAACTGAGGCCGACATAACCTAATGGAAAAGCAATGCATTAGAGACCTAATCAAAACACAACAAAGGAAGCCAAGATGTTTCGGTTGGAAAGTCTATTTATTTCATTTACTTTTCTGCTCTGTAATATGACTATATTGTTATAGCTACCTAGCACATTTACAGAGGCATACCAAACCAAACACCACACCAGTATATATATATATATATATATACACAGACATATATATATATGTATGTGTGCGCGCGCGTGTGTGTGTGTGTGTGTGTGTGTGTGTGTGTGTGTGTGTGTCCGTTTGTTTGTCTGTCTGTCCGTGTGTGTGTGTGTGTGTGTGACTGTGTGGAGGTATATTACGGAGTGTAGTTCAGAGCAAATACTTTCTATGGATTTCTCTTTTAAAATCCAATGGTTTGTTTTAATGGCAAACAATGTAGTTAGGTCATAAAATACTGCTGGGCAATACCGATACCAAAAGAAATGATTTTGGGAAACAGTGGTATACGATATCAGGCTCAATGAAAATCGAATTCCATTTCATTTTGAAAATCTTATTTCTGTCACCCCGTAAACGAGTCTTAGAATACGCAGGCTGTAGTGTATACAGTTGAGTAAAATCCCCACACAAGAAACAGGTGTTTTGTGTAGAATACTAAACTGTATCTGATGGTGAAGTTCCACTTCTAGGGATTGGGATGTACAACTTCGTTGCAATTAATCCCCGGTCAACTCTGAACTGTTAGGTATGTATTTATGGGTCAAATATGTATGTTTGAAAATATTTGTAGTCGCTAGTACCATGTGCAGAAAAAAGGAACAACTAAAAAAGATAATGAACGTGCAAATAACGCGATTTGAACCCTAAAATCAAAGTCCACTAGTTCTTCCCTTCTTTTTAATAAAATTAATATCGAATTAAGTCCCCATTAAATTGGCGTTGGGTAGAGCCATGCCTGGGAAAAATATTTTCGCATTAAGTTTCCATTAAAAAGGCGTTGGATACAGACATGCCTACAAACCATTGACTTTCCCTTTTTCCGCGAGTGAAAATAGGAGCTGTTCAAGCGCCAATAACCTAACCAAATGATCAGAGGGAAAATATCTGTGTCACATTCATCGGCTTTGCATTTTAAGGACAACCCCCGTCAAAGCACAAAATGAGATCCACACTTCAAATTTTACCTGTACTTCCAACAAGTCCCTCTCCATCTGATAGTCTGGACTGAAACATAACCCGATAAACTTTATCAGCCCATCCCTCCTGCTGAATGAACCTAGTACAGTAATACCACCTCTCCAGACTTCTAAACACAAATATCCGTATTTCTGACAATACTGTAACCCTCACGTAACTTGTAATTACTTTTTCCCGGGTTTTATATTATTCGGCCGGAAAAATACTGTAATAACGGCATACGCTGGTTCAAAACCCAATAGCTTAGTTCCAAGCAGGGACATTCTAGCCATACCATCCCTAACCCTTCCTAACTAGGGCCCCATAGTGAGGACAGAGCAGAAGAGACAAATGGTACCACTGTCCTTCAACCCCGAAGGATCCTGAATGCTTACCATTCACCTGTACCACTACTACAGGGAACTTGCTAAAACTGCTAATCCATCCACGGAACGTTGGTTTAAATCCAACAGCCTCGAAAAACAATCAGCAAAACTTGGTGCTATACACCGTCGAAGGCTTTAGACTGATCTAGTTTCAGAAGCGTGTCTTCGCTGCCGTATTCTACCCCCTCAAGCATCGTGGGAATCAAGTGCAAATTGTTTCGAATTGATCTTGCCTTCAAAAGGTACTTCTGATCAGTTCCAATTAAATATCCTGGAATACGTTAAAAACCGTCCATAATATACTATATACTATAATAAAATATCAGTTTAAAGAAACGATTATTTATCCCGTACGATTGTCCAAGGAGATATTTGCTACAACTTTGAATCATTCAAACAGATTTTATTAAAACATAACTATTTTATCTGTTAATTTGTTACTACTTTCATACGTTATTTTTCAATATGAAATATTTACACACAAATGTATAGTCGTGACTCCGAGACGTAACCTTGTCTTCTGTTATGTTGTGGATGCAAATACACGACACGACAAGTTATAGTAGTGGAGCATTTATCATTGACACGTTGATTTGGCGAGTTTCGTGTGTGGCGTGGGCCGGTGGCCTAGAGGTAGAGTCTCTGGTTCTGGGTTCTCCGGTTCGATCTATGTCGGGAGAAAATCGAGGTATATACTGCTGATGAGATGTAATTTGGTCGAAAACGCTGTCCATTGTTCCGCAAGTCGCACGCGGTATTCGCCGAGTATGCTTGTCGTGTTTGTTCAATTATAACAATATATATACATTTTTCATTTGATAATTACATATTTAATATTTAGACATTAAAAAGGAAACCTAATAATTAAGAAATAAATTAACGTGATGATTTTATAAAAAGTTGCAAAACATCAAAAAATAAACCAAAAGAAATAATTGATTGTTTTGGGCTTCCATAATATAAAACCATTTTATTTTGTTTTTTAAAACAATACTAAATATTAGTTTATGATATTGATTAGTTTACGTTTAAAAGTGGAAAACTATGTCTACATGGCTAGTTAGAATGTAATGCCATTACTATGTAAATTTCGTTAAGACCCACGACCACATTCTTAACTGTGATTAGCAGAGTTATTTAAGTATATTCCATCCCCGAAATATATAACACCATCAATGTTATATATCTTATTTATCAATGACTCCTACGATCACCTTTCAAGAAGTATATCTATGAGGAAACCAATGGTTTTAAACATCCATCAAAATAAGTATACACATCACCAACATCTTCACATACCCATTGTAGGGCAAACCATCAAGTCCTAACAATTTGTTTAGGCCGACCTGCCACAGCCCTTCACAGCCTGCAACTATCCCTTCACAGTTAGCTGGTTCAACCGTCTGGAAGCAAAGAGGTCAGTTAAATATATGTGGATCTCCTGAACCTTGAAGATCGACAGCCTGGCAAAGCGATCCTGAAAATGCTCCTGAAAGTTGTCGCGAATCTCACGATTTGATTGAATTTTCCCACTTTATATACGGCCGTGATATATTCGCAGCTCTTCCTTGCGTGTATGCCCGTAAACTTACATCGCTACGTTAGATTCTGTTTAACCTCGACCAAAACTCCGTGTCCCTGGGAGAGCTCACTATCATTACGACCCAGAAGGCGCGAAACTAGTTCTACAGATATGGAATCCAGCCACACGACGCCCGGGTTAGTTTCTCTTCTAATGCCTTTACTGTCTTAACTTTATCTAAGGTGAGTTGTTGGCTACATGTGACAGCGTAGTCATAAGTTAAAGGATACTCCACCAATTAGTTCCGGTAATCTAGGTTATAACAAATGACATCTGGATTTATTTGTCAAGGCGCTCCCAGAGGGACTGAATATTCAGTAAGGAGTTATTGAACTTCCAGTACCTAGTTAGTCTAGGCCTATCACCTAAACGCAATCTAATCATCACAAATTTAAGGCCAGCTATATATCTGCAGTGGGATGTTGGCCAAGATACGAAATTTACGTCGGCACTTCGGATTAATTCTATCCAGATAGAATCTGTCTTAGAGAGAGGGCGAACTATGAACCAATGTCCACATATTCCACCCTCGATAATCTATCGACTAAATCAAGCTCGGTCCTGAAATAATTGGTACCCTCTTTACACCCAGCCGAACCACTAGCCCCCCCCCCGGAAAAGAACTGAAGCTGAAACAGTTACTACACTTTGATATTACAATGGGGATACCGCTAAACTGTACGCGTGGCACTGACTCTAAAGTCCAGAGAACACGCTGCTCGTCACTTCTTTCCGCTTTTCATTCAATCTTACGATCATACATCTAAATTAGAGATAGTCTTTAAATTACAAAACGGCGGCTTCAACTGTTGCCTACCGATTTCAACTAGTGAACATTTATACGTTTTTGTTTTGTCTTAACCATTATTGATTCTATACTTTTTCAAATTCCTTTTCGCTTTGTTTGTGCCACTTTATTTATTACAAGACTAACACATTGATAGATGCTTGTATATATGCATTCGAAATAAAAACGAAATCTTTTTATTCAATGAATATCCTTCAATAGTTAAGCCGCCCATAGAGTAACGTTTATATTTGTTGAAAATAGAGCCGGTGGCCCGAGTTAAAATCCTGGACGAAGCTGTTTACATTTCACATAGGAAAAATACCCTTAGTGAAGATATGAATCCAACTCACCTCCTAACTATGGTTTAAAAGTATGGCAGACTAGGTGTTTTAATCTTGGTATGGCAACTGTTTTAGAAGAAGTTATATTATGATTTCAAACACATTGTACAACACTTAAAATCTGACCTTGTGTTACATACTGTGACGGAGGACTAATGAAAATATATAAGTAAAAGTAAAATCAGCTAAGTAGTCTATTGTGATTTTCACCCGGACAGGGAGGGAGTACATCCCATTTGCGTTAGCGCGAGACCAGGAAAATTATTTTGCTGGGGTGGAGCGCCATACCTACCGTCAGCTTACCACTTTACCACACATATCAGATTACCCAATATGTGCTACTCATGAGCTGAGTTGGCAATAGCCGGTATCGAATCGGAAACCTTTTCATTCCAAGGTGAGTTCTGTACCGACTGCACTAACCGCCCCTCTAAGTACATATCCTTCAATAATCGGATATTCTTGAACAAAGTTCTCATTTTTTTTATTTGTTTTACCATTAGTAATACTGAAGGGAAAGTTTATTTTGATTTGGGAATACATTTCAGAAACTTAATTCAGACAGTAATTAATAAGGAGAAAAATATGACAAATAAATCAAAAGGAAGTGATTATTAAAAAATATCATAATATGCATAGTGGCAGTTCTCACATAATTAATTAACATACGGGCAATTCTCAAACGTATTTCAGAGTAGCATCAGGAAAAATCCGAACCAAAGGTAAATGATGACACATCCAATTATTAATTATAATTTTGGTTGTCATCCCAGAGGAGAATAATATCCTTCACAATTATCAACTTATGTTTTAGAATTAAAGTGCTTTCAATTTAATCGCATTGCAATTATAATTCCAGGATATTCCTCATGATATTAAACATTTGAATTATTCAAAAAATGAATAAATAAAACGAAAAATGACTATTAAAATGCATTTCGAATTGCTTTCTTAGGTTCCTTATTTGATTTTTAAATTGTTGCATAACAAATTAATACATAAAATATTTATAGATGAACAATTTCTCTCTCTCTCTCTCTCTCTCTCTCCTCTCTCTTTCTCTCACTGTGTATTTATCTATGTATCTATGTATCTCTCTCTCTTTCTCTCCATATATATATATATGACAGTGGACGATGGGATTAGATATCAGGCAAGCATACAGCCAGTCTGAGTTCGACCCTAGCCAAAGATAGTTGTTGTGTCTAGCCACACTGAAGAGGCGTAAAACGCCGAAACACGTGTCTGTGGATGACATTAATATATATATATATATATATATGGAATTTGATAATTTGCAATGTTATGTAAAGTATATTATTATTTATATATATATTTTTGAAGGCAATTACAAGGCGTATATGGTATAAAATTCGATAATTATTGAGAATAATCATAACAAGCAAACCCGGCGAATAAAGTGCACCACTGGAACACCGTACAGCTGTTTCAACTTTATTAAGTCTCATCAGTGGTGTATACATACGATTGCCCTCCGACAGAAATCGAAACCGGGAACCCAGTACGCAGAGTAAGGAACTCTACCTCTGGGTCACCGGCGCGTAGCACACATTACATGCCGAATTTAACATAGTAGAGCGAGCGTTCTCGAATTTTATACGATATACGCATTGTAATTGCCTTAAAATATACATATATAAATTTATATATATTATATATATATATATATATATGTGTGTGTGTGTGTGTGTGTGTGTGTGTGTGTGTGTTGTGCTGATGTATAAAATAATTGTTCCCAGACAGAGTTAACGGGAATGTCATTTAGGTGGCGTGGATATGGAGTCAACAGAGATTGATTACTGACACACACACACATCTGTCTCTTTGTCTCTGTCTCTGTCACTGTCTCTCTGTCTGTTTCCCTGTCTCTCTTTCTCTCTGTCTCTCCCCCCCCTCTCTCTCTCTCTCTCTCTCTCTCTCTCTGCCTCTCTCTCTTCTCTCTGTATATATATATATATATATATATATATATATATATATATGTAAAATATCGAGGTTGTCGTAACTTCGACCGTCGGTAAAATAATTAACAGATAATTCGCTGTTATAAATAAAATAAGTATGATCAATACGTGTGTAGATCGAATTTAGTAAAAAAGATATATTCATCATGCTGACCATCAGGGTTAATTGCAATTAATTAATTAAGAACAAGAACGGAATTTAAAAAAGCCATTTATAACGGTCACGCATATAAAGAAACGTTGATTGATGAATTGCACACACACACACACACACACACACACACACACACACACATACATATATTATATATATATATATAATATATATATATATATATATAATGAGTTTGTATGCATGCATGTGTGTGCGTTTGTGTTTATATATATATATATATATATATATATATATATATATATGAGTTTGTATGCATGCATGTGTGTGCGTTTGTGTTTATATATATATATATATATATATATATATATATATATATATATGTGTATATATATATATATATAATACATTTCTTACGCATGTATAAGGTATATATATATATATATATATATATAAGTATACAATTCCTTTGAACTATTTCTTTTCTGAATATCCACATGTATATACTTTCAGGTAGGTGCTCAGTGGTGAAGAAACGTTTATCGAGATAGTATAGATTACTATCGCTACTGCTGAGTGTTATTGATCTTCACTATTTGTCTACACTCCTACGCTTCAAAGTAGCCTATCAGCGACGAAGTAATTTCATTTACGTTGTATTTGTTTTTCTAAAACTAAAAGGGACTGATTAGTTTCCCAATGAAGAAGATGAGGAAAGTTATTGAATCACCATCGCAGTTAGAAGGAAATAATAGTGGCTGTCCTAAATATACGAGAACATTTTTTTTTTTTTATTAAATCGAACTTACTGAAGCTAAATTCCACCATCGTATCTCACCTCGCCGAAAGAGAAAAATAACAAAAATCAAGGAATTAACCAAATCTACTGAAATGTTCAGTGTTGATAAGGTGAATGAATAAAATATATAATGCACTAGTTATTTTATTTAAAAAACTATTACATGTTTTCAGGTTAGTTAACTTTGAACCGCGTATATTTGAGAACATGTGTTACGCCTCAAAGATACGTGGTTCAAAGTTAACTGACCTGTAAAAATGTAAAAGTTTTAAGTAAAATAACTAGTGCATTATATCATTTATTCATTAATATAAATTAATGAATAAAATGAGAATTTACTTAAATCCCGTTAATTCCCTGGTTTTTGGTATTTCTTTTCTTTCGGTGGGATGACATACGATGGTGGAATTTAGGTCCGTTAAATTTGATTGACCATTTTTGGTTTAGGCTGGGCTGAAATATTGGTTCTGTCATCATCGTTAACATTTCGACATTTGTATTCGTCTGAAAAACTTTACTTTTCTTGTGTGTTACTGACAGTTGATTACTATTGGAAATTTGACCCAATGAAACCATGGACTCTCTACAATCCTTGTTCGACTCGCTTTTCGACTACGTTTATCTTAACTGAGTCAAGACTTAAAATTTTAAGCAACTCACTGAATCCAGACTCCAAAATGCCTTTTATGGTTAAGTTATTTCTTGATTACGTTAGGAAAAGTCCCAATTACATCCCTGTCTCTCTAAATAATGTGTCACCGACGAAATTATTTCATCCACGTTGTATTCGTTTTTCTTGTAAAGAAGAAAATACCGTTGGTGTTAGTCGAAGTTTAAGAGGAAATGTAGTTTCATTATGAAAAGATCGTATCACCATGACAGCAAGAAGGAAATCATAATGGCTGACTTATATGTACAATATGCTTTTTTTAAAATTCAGGCTGGATTACAAATTCGTTCTGTCATCAAAGTTAACATTTACGCAGGGATTCTCTCGAAGTGTTACTGAAAGTCGACTACAATTTACAACTAGACCCAATGGAACGACGGACTCTACACAATCCTTGTTCGACTCGATTCTTAACTTGAATCATGATTTAAAATTGCAAGCATACTAAAATGCCTTTCATGATAAAGTTATGCTTGATTACATCGGGAGAAATTCCCCCCCCCTGGCTTAAACCAATAGTTGCGATTCTTAATAAACTAATATTAACCGAGGTTAAACAATTTTACTTCCTTTGGTTTGAGGTCAAAATAGACACTTTTCTGGCTTCATCTCACGTTTTGCTATCATATCACTTATCAAATATTTGCCTCTAAGCATTTGAGCATTTACGTAAACTTTAACACATATTTATTTTGATATAACCTAAGGATGTAAAATCATATCCTGGAATGTCTTCCGAACAGAATTTGAGAGCAGACTTTTATTAATGAACGATTACAAAAATGAGTGCATTTATATGGACACTGTCTTCCAAACTAACCACACTTACCTTCGTACACCTTTTTTATGCCGTAAGTTTTATCTTGTAGAACTATGTAGTGTAACAATATTTTTTAAGACGAATAGAGCTGCGGGGATAATCCAGAGAATACAATAATGTTCGAATTTCACACTGAACTGATTAGAAATGTGTGTGCCTATTTTTTAATATTACTTTATAGTTCATATACACTTCATCATCATCATCATCATCGTCATTATCATCATCATTATCTAATACAGTCTCATATATAAAAATGAACCACCTAATATTTTTTTAAACATCAATTGACTATACCCTTTATAATGTTGATTTTATATTTCTAGTTGAATATAATGCAATAAAAAACAGATGCTATTATTTTTATTTATTATTGAGTTAAATCATAATACAACTCATATTTTATTTAATCATGAAACCACTTATTGCTTTAGTTTTCCAAATTATATCAGAATCGATTACATTCAAATGGTTTTTTTTTTTCAATATTAGCTACCATACTTCTGAGCTGGACATCAGTAATTAAATATAAATCTTCAATACAGAAATAGTTATACACGTAATCGGTATGTCAACTGTATTTTTTTGCATTAATATTTTTGTATTATAAAATGCGCCACCCTTTCATAATTCAAAACAATCCTGAAACCGGGACTTCACAGGCATATTTACTACACAATAAACGTCCACTTACCTACTATGGTAGAGGCGTGTAGTAGTATCATTGACAAGGTTAATTTCGCAGGGATTGTTCGCTATGTACCGGCGGCCGAACGGATATGGTCTCTGACTATGCCTGTGAGTCGTTCGTATACATCGCTGAAGAGACTTAATAAAGTCGAAACAGTCTGTACGGTGTTCTGCATAGCGAGCCATCCTTTGCGAGATTCACTTGTCAAGATTATTTTCAATAATTATCAAATTTTATACGACACATGCATTATAATTGCCTTCAAGCAAAAATATAAATAATATATATATATATATATATATAAAGAGAGAGAGAGGGGGGGAAGTTAGAGAAAGAGAGAGAGAAAGAGAAAGAGAGAGAGAGACAGAGAGAGAGAGAGAGAGAATACACTCGGAGGTGCGTGCTGTAATAGCTATCGTCTTATACTCAGTGACGCGAGTTTAAATCCACTTTCAATTGGCAGTTGAAAGACGATTTGGGCTTGTTCTTTGTTATGAGCGATGTTTCTTCCCGTGATTGAAGAAATTTAATATGTTTTACGGGATACTATACTTACCTCTTTGTTTTGTGGTGATAGCGGTATCGTTCATCACATAATGCCTACTATGATATTATTTAGACTTGAAAATTTTTAGATAACTTTGTTTAAGACTGCAAACATATTAATATATAACACGTGCATGATGTGCACGAACATACACTCACTCAGGGAGATGAATCTATGCTACTGTTGTGGGCTTTGTTTATAAATATATATATCTGTGTAATGGGAATATGTGTGTCTAAATGCATCTTGTATTTGTGTTGACCGTGCTACTTTATTTATAGTATAATGTGCTATATACAATGTATGTGCTATATATAATGTGCTATATATAATGTGCTAATATATATGTGCTATATATAATGTGCTATATACAATGTATCATCTTGCAACACCCTCTGGTTAAAAATGAGACTGTCCAAATCGTCCAAGATGAAATGCAAAAATATAAATCCTGATTATCTAGGGTTGCTTATTCGTCGAATTCTTATTTTACCTATTTTGAAATGAATCATTCCAGCACCGTAAATTAATGATAATTCTTTTTCCTCAAGAAAAAAAAAATAAATAGAATAAAGGTCACAAAATATATGATGGGTTTTCTTCTCATTTAAACTTTGTGGAATTAAGGTGGAAATGGTGAGCACTTGAAACACCATCACATCAGAGAAGAATACAGAAAAGTCTGCCTTCAAAACAGGAGAAACAGATATCATTCTGTTTGGGGGATATTTTCAATATTGACAATACTGTGTAATTTACATGGGTCAAGCTAGTTTTTATTTATTTCTGAAGATATTGGACAATTGCCACAAACATTCAAGGGTACCAACAATGGTAACTAGAACTGTCTATTTTGAATTTAAATGCTTTCATATTTGATTCAAAAGAGAAGATGAATAGGCTTAATACTTCATATTCTTTTTACTATTTAAAGTCTAAAGTGTATTTTAGAATAGCTTTACTTACCTATCCATCAACAAATCGGTGACTTACACCCTCTCTTAAAAAAAAAATTGTTTTTTTTCATAATATCTGATATTTCCAACAAATGATTTTTTTTAGAAAATAACATTTGCTCTATCTGGATGATATTGCAATATTATATATGGATGTTTTCGTTAATAATCCAACCGTTAACAATGCACTATAGACTGAAATAACAGGATAGTGTATACTCTGAATCGAATGTGTTCAATTGGAATATATATATATTGTTTACAATATTGGATGTGTTCATGGTGTAATGGTACCAACGTAGGAAATGGGCAAACTGGCCCGAGTTCAAATCCTGGGCGAGGCTCTTTGCATTTCAAATAACGTTAATACCAGTGGAAAGGTATGAATCCAATTATTCTCCCTACAGCAGGGCAGACTGAGCTATTCAACTTGTGTACAGCAAATGGTCTAGGAGAAGGAAAATTCAAACAAGTTAAACCCCCTTAGGAAACTGAGCTTGTGTCGCATTCATTTCGTGTTTCATGGCTCGTTAAATACATGATTGTTTACATTCGTTGTTTTCTCTGCACTTTCTGTTTATTTCTTTTTAGTATTTTTAGCAAACTGCTTCCTTCAGGTTATCAGTGCCAAAACCCGGGAATGAACCAGTGATCTTCAGATTATCAGACAGTCGTAGTCGTCGTAATTGCTTTGCTCTCCCAGCAGTTCTAGTCTTCTCACTAGCACAATCCAACTATATCCTTTCTTCCACTCGTTTCGACAGCCAAAATGCTACTGCAGACTTTCTCGCCGATCTGAGAAGGCAGGTCCCTAAATATCCCATTGTTGTGTTTCATCCGAGCTTCTCACTCTGAATTGCACGTTCGACATTCATCAGCACGCGTCAATCCTCACGACGAGACTCCACATCCGGGCCACTCTGCACTGCTCGTGCGGAATTTCACTAGAATTTCAGCAACGAAGAGGTGACGAGTTCAATTTCCATGGTCACTCGCCACACTCATCCCCCTCGCATATCCGGACTCGTTTCGTTCGTGGGGGCTGGGAATCTGCTCGTCCACAGTATTGATTGATTCATTGATTAACATTAACGATATGTCAATCTGACTAGGCTAATTAATCCATCGAAGTTAGTGATGCGCGATCACTGTAACTGTCTGCTATGAAAATATGCATTTAACACATAGATGGAGCTCTAACATGTACTTTCACTCTGGGTCGTGGTGGACCTAGGATTAATAACTTTTAAGGATTTATCCAGATTTCTTAAAGCTTTAGAAGTGTCCATTCGTTAGGAGTTTGTTTTATTTTTTCTTCTGCCTTTTTTTTTGTGAATCTTTATGTCAATAAGTGAGTTTATTGAGAGTATTGTACAGCTATATCTACGTTCTCTTGTGAAACAGATTATTTGACACATATATGGGACCGTAACAGGTAATATATATTACGGTGACCATTAAATGTTCGTATGGATTTTGTTCTATTTTTTCATCTATTTTTTATGCGTATAGGTTAGTTAATCGCGGTTATTTCATATTCATACATTCTCTTGTGAAACAGTTGAATTTGAGCAATATATGAAACCACAAGAGGCACTACTACATTGGGTCAGAGTGGGGCTATAGGCTATTAAGTAACAATCCACAATCCAGTAAACTCCAAAACTTTGATCTCGTCTTCAAATGCAGTTCAGTGTCAATTAGATATTCGTTTGGAATTTGTTTCATTCTTTCAATTTTTAAATAAGTTTGCATTCAATTTCTTCATTTTCCCAACATTGCATGTTCCTACTTTATTTGGTATCAATTCTATCAGTGTATCCTATGGAGATTTAAATCAATTGTTTGCCGTGTTAATGCTATCTTTTTTCTTAATAATCTATGGGTTCTGAAATTCATGATACTAATGAATATTTCTCTAAATTTTAAGGTAATGACTCTGTAAGGCTTAAAAAGGAGCAGAGGCTCGTATTCCATCATTCAACAAATGGAAGCCATTGTCCATTCACCAATTTTGACAATTTACCCATCACTGACCAAACCAAACCCTACAAAATAAAACAGAAAAAGAAAGAAAAATAAAGAAATCAGCCTAACACAGGCTCTAATCAGTATTCTTGTGGTTGTGGCAATATTGATGAAGGAGCGGTCAAACACCATTTCTTCAAATAAACGATATAATTTTCTCTGTTTCGTTGTTCTTCTTTTTCCGTGCAGTATATTTTCTTTTTTTTCCATTTCGTTTTCCCCCTGCATTTTTACCACTCCTGTCTCTTTTGCAGTCAATTGATGTAAAGGTGATGTTGAAGATTCAACACTGATCAAGATGCTAATAGGCCATTTGATTAATGGTGAAGTTTGTTCAGTGGGAATAGAAAATGGATGGGAGAGTTTGCGCCGGGCGTCGACAGGCAATTGTCAAAGTCAAGGAAGGCTGATGAATACCAAAGGCTGATATGTCATTATAAATCAAAGGCAAATGAAACAAAACAACCATAGACTCTTTGTTTCCATTTTAGAAATCTGATTATATTTGTGTATGGACACAAGTATATGCTTTATAGTTGCGTGCTTGTGAGTTTCTGAGCGCGCCTGCTGTATGCGTATGTGGTTAATTCTTACACTCGTTAGGCTTTATAGGCTATTTCCCACATAGACTAATGAACTATCTGCGACAAATATAGATATTAGAAGGCTGTATTACTTTGTACGAATTTCAGTTGAAATTGACATATTAGAAATAAGGCTATTTTTTATAAATACTATTTTTTAGAACAGTGGTTGGAAAATAAGAGTTAAATACCCTGGAGTAAATCTGTTATTTTCAATTTCATCTATTTCAGTTTTATTAAGAATATCTTCCTAAATATCAATATTTTCCTGTGGAGCTAGAGGGACCAGACTTAGTACTGATTAACAAGAAAAAGAGAACTTGCCAAAGGATAGATTTTGCAGTCTCAGCAAATATCAGTGTAAAGATGAAAGAAAACGAAAAGCACAAACTAGCACAACGGGAATTTAAAAAAAACTAGGCATAACTGGGTTGGGAAGGTGATCCACTGGGAATTATGCAAAATATTAAATTTTGACCATACAACAAAATGTATATGCATAAACCAGAATCTGTTATTGAGAATAAAACGCATGAAATTCCCCGGGACTTCGAGATAAAGACGGATAACCCTATCCCAGGCAGGAGACCAGACCTAGATTTGATTAACAAAAAATAGAGCACTTATCAACTGGTGGATTTTGCAGTTCCAGCAGATCACAGGGTGAAGATGAAAGAAATTGAAAAGTAAATAAAGACATGGACCTTGCCAAAGAATTGAAAATGCTGTGGAATATAAGGGGGAAGTGATACCAATTGTAGTTGGTGCACGTGAAACGGTCCCCTAAAACATTTTTTTTAAAATGGAGGATCTGGAAATCAGAGGAAGAATTTAGACGATTCAGACTACTGCATTGCTACAATCGGCTAGTATACTCAGAATATTCCTGGAGACGATAGGGGACTTGTTGTCACACAGACTCCAGTGAACTGCCATCAGCTAATGCTGGTGTGAAAAAATCTAATAATAATGATAATAGATGATACAGATTTACAATGTGACAAGAAAAGGTGAGCTTCCACGTGGATATGGAGAAGATTTTTGAAAAATAAACAAAAAAAAAAAAAATTACACCCTATATGAATCTTTAGAGGCGAAAAATGCCATATGCTTGTCAATAAAAAAAGAAAAAAAGAAAAACTGTTAACGACACAGAACTACAGCATTAGAAAGCATCATGAAGTTATAAGGAGTTGAGGATATTAGAATCAGATACGACCAAGTAAACAAGAATGAAAGAGAAAGGAGGAAATAAGAGAACTTCTCAAGACCATACTCTGTAGCAGATATCTAATCCTAGGAATAACTACATTAGCAGTGTCCCTTATTAGATACTATGTATTCTACTTAAACTGGGGTGGTGTGGAGCCTATAAATGCGGACCAGGGAGCCAATAAATAAACGACTATGCTCAAAGGCTTACACTCGAAATATCGTAAAGTCATAGTATTTAACAAGAAAAGAAAGGTAAAAATTATTCTAAAACGTGGAATATTGTGAATGCACCAATTCAGAGATTTAAGGAATATACAAAAATGTGTAAATGGAGAATCATTACAATAACCACTAACAGCCAGAGCACCAGAAATACCTTGGGAACAAAGAGGAAAACGGGCATGGAAAAACATCCCTACTATATAGATACATCAAGAAATAAACTAAGTAAATTACTCCCAAATTCTACACATAATCTACACTAAAAGGAAACCTAACTTGAATCTCTATTAAAAGTAGTACAAAATACTGCAATGAGGATTTTTTCTCAAAGAAAAAATTGATAATAAGCAAGAGAATAGCAAGTGTAGACCATATTGTGATAGAGATATAAAAAAGTTAATAACATAAGTGAATTCAGAAAAGGGGCACAATATGTTCAAGAGGAGACATGATTGGGAGGAGAAGTTATCCGCTGTGAATTGTGAAAGAATTTAAAGTTTGTCAATAGTGACAAATTATGTATACACAACAGAAAGTATGTCCTAGAGAATGAGACATAACATTCTCTGTGACTTTGAGATGAAAATGGATCACTCCACCAGAAGAACATACCTAGTAATAATCATTAAGAAGAATACAAATAGTTAACTAGTAGATTTTGTCGTTCCACGTGGCAAATATTGGAAATAAAGGAAATAAAAAAGTTAATTAATATTTAGATCTTTTCAAACAGCTAAAAACTTTGGGGAACAAGAAGTCAATATTGATATCAATCATAGTTGACATATGATAAGAGATACCGGGGAATCAAAATACGAGAAAGACATGAGACTGTCCAGTTTAAGGAACTGCTGAATAAATGAATAAAAGTGTCGTGAAAAACAAAGGATACTTGCTATTTATCAGACTTATGACAAAATTACTAATGGTTTAAAATGTCCTTTAATAATAGCAAAAATTATAATACACAGAAGGATAGCAAGTATAGATTATGTTGTAAGTGATAAAACGTTTAATCACATAATAAGCGAATTCAGCAAACTATCACTAAAGTATTATAAGACTAGACGCGGCTTGATAAGAAAGGTTATTCATTGGAAATTGTGCGAGATGACAACTTGAAAATATTGACAAACCAGAATATATCCTAGAAAATGAGACACAGACAAATATTTAGGATTTTGAAATACAAACGGATCCCATAATCCCGGCTAGAAGACTAGACTAAGTATTAATGAACAATTTTTTTCATCTAGATTATTTTACCGTTCAAACTGATCAATGAGGGGAAAAAGCAAAACGATAGACAAATACATGTATATTACCAGAGAGCTTAACACCTCGCCTACTTTAAACAGTTCACAACGGCTCTCCTACCGCTGAGCATGTCACACTCAATCAAAGTACAAAATCTGATGGTTAGTTCATTATAATTGATTAGAACGACTTAGATTACAATAATAATATGTCGTTATTTGAATAGTAGTGACTAGATATTGAACTTTGAAATATCTTATCATACAGGTAAAAAATACCAAGTAAATCTGGTGCAGCCGTGCGGGAAATGTGATACACAAAAGATTAATAAGTTGAAAAACATATATTTACCTGTGATACTCATTTTGGTTGGGCTTACTCCTTTGCAGATGATGCAATCGACAGGAATAGATTCAGAATGGGGAGTATGGAAGATGTGAGATACCGAAACGTAACGAGAGTTCTGCTGCAACACGACGTAGTTCGGCAGAAAATACTAATGACTCTTCCTTTTATCAGGAGACACATGGAGGCTTTGTTATACATTTCTAGCAAGAACCTATAAACAAATAATTACACCTTACCCGGCATTTAATGAGGTTTTATTGTTTTTGATTCGCTATTTCCTATCCTACCATGACTTCACCATTCCTTGTTTTGTTATGGGCAACACAACAACTGCAGACCAAAACATCTACTGAAATAAATGACCAAATTAACACAATGATCTGTCGCAGAAGTGGGAGACAAATTTAAATGAAGTCTTTGTAGTATTTAAATAGTAGGAAATTGTCAAATCAAATTCAATTAATCTTGAAATTAGTTTTATTGAAATAGCCATTTGAAATAGTCACATAAACAGACAGAAACCTTAGATATGTTCAAGAAACGTTCTACCCAATACGATAAAGTAGGTCAGTAAAGTTAAAATTGCCCGAGAAAAAGAATGTCGGAATTAATGTCCAGAGGCGGAGAAATCTTTCTTCAAAAGACATAAAAAAATCATGGAAAATAAAAACGGCTTCTATAAGTTCAACGTGAATAAAAAAAACTCTCCTCTGAAAATTATCAGATGTCTTCTTTGTAAATGAGAATAAATGGAAAATTAACTGAATGGGACAAGCTCAGAAGAATATAGAATCAGATGTAACAGAGTAGGAAGGGTGATATAATGGGAATCGTGCAAAATATAAGATTCAGACCAATAATAAAGTTTCATTACAAACGAGTCATTCTCATAGAAGAATGTATGGAAGAGAAAATCGTATTATGCATATCGTCATCGGTTGGTAAATTAAATCAATTTAGAATATGAATTTTAACAAAATGTCTATGATAATAAACCTACTACTCTCCCTCCTCCCCCTCTCAGCCTACTACTACAACAACAACAAATATTATTACTACTACTAATAATAATAATGATAATAATAATGATAATTAACTACACGAAGAATTTATGCGACAAACTAAGTAAATTTCAGACTAAATGACCTAATTATGTTTAAGGAAGAGAAACATAATCTCTTTTAATAGCACAACAAAATAATGTAAAATCGAAACAAAATAATGATAAAAATAGTTTACACTGAGGAGTGAAATGATAAATCACGGGGTGGGAAAGCTAATAAACTGGAAATCGTGGCTGACCAATTGTATATGCAGAAACGAGAATCAGTCTTTAAAAGGTGGTCACTTTGGTATTAATTATAGTT
>CM042139.1:149027829-149070329 GCA_023376005.1 Doryteuthis pealeii
TTATTTTTAAGTGCCGGCACCGAAATAGATGTAAACGTGCATGAAAACATTTCGTTGTGTATATGTATATGTGTGTATGCATGCAGCCTTGCCCATGATTATGAAATATGTGTATTTTCATAAGTACATACATATGCACGTAGGGGTAAAGATTTTATAGATATATAAGTTGTTATTTACGTTTGTGGGGGTGCTTTATCTCTCTGTATAACGCAAGTAACAGAAAACGATAATCCTGGGAAATGTTTGAAACATAACACTATAAACCTCAGCATGTCGATATCTTACAACATCATATTTTCCATCCCATTCTCTCCTGTCAATCAAATCCGATGAAGCAAAAAGCTGAAATAAATTTATAATTTGATAAGCTAATTATTTGTCATTTATTTATATATTTTCATTTTGCTCCGTATATATATATATATATATATATATATATATATATTATATATATATATATAAATGATTTTTTCTACTGATATGAACTTCAGATTATTTTCATTGATATATTGTATGTATATGTCTCTCTCTTTCTCTCTCTCTCTCTATATATATATATATATATATATATCTTTATCTTCTCTCTCTCTCTCTCTCTCTCTCTCTCTATCTATATATATATATATATATATATAATATATATATATATATATATATAATGTTAGAGGAAAATTTTCGGTTGTTTTAGTAAGATTAGAAAATTAAGATCAGACTATTGTGTTCTTAATATTTTTTATTTACCAATATTTCGAGGGTCATCTCTCTTTCTCATAGCTGTGATATATACTGAATGTTCCTTCTCTTGTCTATGCTGTTAAGCTAACGTCCGGTATATTAATTGGCTGATTGGTTTTATGTTAATTTGTTTCTGTTGATTCCATACTCTGAGTGACAGGCGTAGGCGTAGGGGAAGGAGGTTTTGTTCTTGTGTTTATTCTGTGTGGAGTTACTGCCATATAAGTGGTAGAGTTTGAAGTATTTATATCGGTTTAAATAGCCTAGATATGAGTTTAAACCTTGTGCGGAAATTAAAATGAACTATCCATTTAGTTTCTTGTTGTTCGCGTTTTGGAATTGATGGAACGTTCTGATCTATCAGGATGCATTTTAATTTGTCTAATGATTGTCATGGTTTGTTGAAATGCTTTTCTATTGGGACCCTTGTTGAATAGTTAGTTTGTGGTTGTTAAATCTAAATCTGAAAAATATTTGTGTTCCTCATATGTATCCGCTGTAGTTACATTAGGAGACAAAGATGTTGTAATTGACGTTGGTGCTAGCTCAGGTGAGCTGGGTCTGGATCTTGATTTTGATGTGTGGTACAGTGAATGATGTTTACTTGGGTTTGTTGCATGTGTAGTTGCGTTTTTGTTGAATTTTGTGTAGGTGTTTCTTGGATGAGTTGAGAATATTACTTAAGTTTGGTGGTTGTCGTTTGGCATTGATAGATGATTTGTGGAAGGTGGATTTTATTTCTGGGTCTGCTTGTAGGTTTTTGAACTATTTTGTTAGGGCGTGAGTTAGTTTGTGCATGTGTTAGCCATGGTGAGAGACCTGATGATGCAGTTTCTTTTTCTATTTGAGGATTTATTTTCTGTTTATAGCTACTTTTGGCAGTTTGCCTATGTTTAAAATTTTGTTAAGAATGTTTGTGGCGTCTTTGTTGAGTTCTGGGATGTTGAGTAAGCGGTTGAGGATGTGGTCGATATAACTTGATATGTGTTACGTGAGTGTGTCATTTGCTGCTATTATCGATCTCCCAGGGATGGATTTCGATAGTTGTTAGATCTCGGGTTGGGTGCTTTCGCTACTATGGAATTGAGGATTTACTGGATTTTCGGGGTTGTACAAAATGTTGCAGTTTTAGGGGTTGTGAGGATGAGGGACCTTATGGTATTTTTGTATGGGGGTGAATTTTCGTTAGTTGTATACATTCTGTTTTTATATAAATATGTTGAGCTATCATATCTCTGTATAACAATGGACCTAAATATACCTATCTGTTATTTACGGTATTGTGTTCTTTAGTGATCGTAACATATATACCTTATATTGCACTTATCAATTATAATTCAGTTTCTTACTGGTTTCCGCTGATGGCCGAGGAGTTAAGGATCGGACTGATAAAAAAGATCAGTCGGGTTTCGCACACAGCTAGAAGTAGTTGCTAAGTCTAGTTATACGGAAGCGACCTGAAATGTCGAAACATGGTGTATGTGGATGACTACAGTCACCAATATATATATATATATATATATATATATATATATATATATATATATATATATACTTTTAAAAAATAGTCCTTTTCGTTTATCTTCCCATCAGGGGAGGAATCGATGTTAGTTATTAACAGTTAAAAAGATAAATATAATGAGATCAAGATGAGATGGGTAGAAAAAAAGATTAAGCAGCCTCAAATAAATCGAGAGTTTTGTAAATTCTTTTCTGGCGGCAGAGAGTAGGTTTACAGATCGCGACCGAGACAAATTTGAAGTACCCTCAAAAGTAAACTGTACAATTCAAGGAAAACTTTTTATTCAAACCCCCAGTAAATGTGACAGGGTAACATGAGGAAGTGGAGTGGCAAAATCCGGAACGGGCGCCCATCATCCGGCGTTGACTCCAACTCCATCCTTGACAAATTCTGTGATGACACTAATGCCTATTTGTATAAAATCCTGTCCTTTCAGTGGTCAATAATTACATTATGGAGAGGGCCAGTCCGACAACATTGGCAAACTAACGGCCATCCATACCACGTTGGTCAGCCCCCCCCCTATCTTTTGGATTTGTCAGACTTCTTCTTGAAATAATAATTCAATCAACCATTTGCGCTGGCGTGTGAATCTGGGTTAAAATATTGGTATTTCCCGCATTATAACTGAGCTGAAATGGAGTATTTTATATTAGATTCTTGCAAAGTGTCACTTCCATGAACTTAATTAAGCGGCAAAATTTGACCAAACATTGCTCCTTAACTTAAATCAGATGTTCAACAGCTGGCCATTATTAAAGACAAGTCTGCCATCCTGTCACAAATAGGAGGATACAAATCCATGCTCTCCTGAAATAAGGTGGGTGTTTCGGAAAACCTAATATACAGCCATAATAATTCTCGTTTAAAGTATCTCAAATTTGAACATGTGTTGAACCCACCCATAATTCCATGTTTAATAATCTATTACACACATACCCCCCAACACACACACACACACACACACACACACACACACACACATATATATATATATATATATATATATATATATATATATATATTTACCAACCTCTCCGCACGAGCGGGATGTGACCAGAACAGATGAAATGCATCGCAAAAGAAAATTGAAATGATAGAAAACCAAGTATAGATTCTATTTTTTATCATAAAAGTATTTTTAATTATAGTAATATAATATATATTATATATATGAACATATAAGCAGCATCCAGTTTCCGGACAGAGCTGACGAATCTAAGTATTTGCTAATCGGCGTACACTGATGTGTTTATGCATAGAAGACATAGAAGAATGTCACTTATGAGTTCAACGTTACTTTTCCAGGAATCTCTAAAATGTCTTATCCGTCTTGGAAGGTTACTGAAATGGGTGGTAAGTGGCCATGTAGCTGCTGTTTTGTAGGATGATGATTACAGGAGTTCTTCAAAACAACACGCAGTATTCTTGCGTAGTTTCTTTTTAGCTTTTTCGTTTCATTACACTGCCAACAGAGCATCAATACAGTAGTTCTGATTTAACAATAGCTTGGAATAGTCACATCAGACTTGCCTATGGTCGTTTACTTGGCAATAATAGTACATACTTTTCCTGAGCTTATGTTGACATAAAACTACTAAATATGTCATCTGAGAAAAGTTTCTTCTGAAACATTGTCCATATGTGTTACCACAAAGACTTTAAAGAAATAAGCTGTAAGCAAGAGCGTATATATATAATATATATATATATATATATATATATATATATATATATATATATATATATATAATGAATAGTGAATGAAAAAATAAGAAAAGTATTTTCATGGAAAGGTGCTCAATGCTAATAAAGCAGAGCAGTTTTATAATCAATGGTGATATTATGGTTTCACACTCATAACTTAAAGTTTCTTACCAAGAAACTTTAAGTTATGAGTGTGAAACCATAATATCACCATTGATTATATATATATATATATATATATATATATATATATATATATATATATATATTACAACCGAAGAAAAAGCTAAGTAAATAAATTCTTCAATTTGACCGTTTTTATTTTGAATTCAAGATAATTACAATGTAGCAATATTCACCGGCAGTTAACTAGACAAGATTTATATATATATATATATATATATATATATATATATATATATATATATGTGTGTGTCCCTTGGAAAGGATTTTTCCTTTATACCTCTCATTTCATTCATTTTTATTTCATCCATTCATTCATTTTACCATTACTTTTTAACTATATATATATATATATATATATACGAACCGCTCCGAACAAGCATAATGTGTGACATGTCAAATTCTTACGCGGAGATTAACATTTGAATTCATAGTTTTCCTTATACCGGTTGCCATTCCATGGTTAAAGAGCCCAGCCTGTCCTACTATTTACCTATAGCAGGTCATAGAATACCTGGATGCATACATTTCTCAAGTTTCATAGCGCTATGTGAAATGCAATCAGCCTCGTCTAGGATTTCATCTTGAGTCGCTGGCTCAATAACCATTACACCACACGCCTCCAACTGAGTGCCGAAATAGTAAAATTGCTTTCGCTTAAAAGACGATATCATTGAATATATCACTGAAGATCTCTCCGTCGACGAACATTAATAAACGATATGCTAATAGTTAAAAGCTATATATTTGACAAGTAATTTTTTTCTTCAGATTATCCATCAAGTGTAGCCCCGGGGTTAACCATCAGCCAATAATCTTTAACACTCATTTCCTTTTATTCTTCTTATCATTTTTCTCTTTCTTGATAATAAACAATTATCATATCTTTTTTTATTCCTTTTTTTTTTTACTTTTATATTTTTCTCCTTCGTCCCCATCTCTCACTATCAACCCTCTTACACCGCAACTCTTATTTAAAAATAAATGGTTGAAATTAGGCGGTGGCTAAGAGGAAGAGCCAGACAATAAAACGTGATAGAATTTGAAAAGCCTCACACTGACCATAGGTCAGCGTCATCCATCATTTCAGTATAGTGTTATTGCGTCCGGGGCCGGGGCCTGAATGATAAGCGGGAGGCGTAGCGCTTATATCGTCAGACAACCGTGAATGATTCCTGGCATAGACGGGCAGCACATATCCCGTGATGCCAAGTGACGATGGTCGACACAATGCAGCTGTTGTGGTTCGGAGCACTGTCCAACTAATTTTCTCCCCTTTTTGACACGCATTGTTCACGTCAGTTTTGATGGCACTAATAAAACCTCTGCTTACCGTTAACTACATAACAACACCTGACCAGATAATCTTCTGCTGTCAGAAAATCGGCTATATTGTTGATCTGTTCGTCAGTTGATTTCTTGTCCGAAAAGCTCGAAGGATAGATCGAGAGTCCTGCTGGAGACTGTCAAACTGCCAGCCTTCTCTCCCGTTATATATGTATTAAAATATAGTGATTTCCTGTTGTGGGCGTAGCATAATAAATTACAGACAGCATCCATCTAATCTATGTTATGTGTAAACGACTTTGTTTAGTTTAAAGAGCTTAAGAATTGATTCTACTTGACAGGAAAGGAAGCACGCCATGTGTAAATGTTAAACTCCTAGGAAATGGATATGGTGAACCGAGTTCAAATCCTGGACAAGGAAATGTGCATTTTAGATTACGCTGAATACAATTGGGAAATATATGCATCCAATTATTCTCTCTCCAGCTATGGACAAATAGTGACTGATCTCATTAACCTTGTAATGGAAACAGGTCTAAGTGAAGGAAAACACTAATTTCAAACATGTTAAACTCCTTTAAAAATTGACCTCGTATTACATCTTGGGTGGAGGTTTTGGGTAAATAAATACATGAGAGAAAAGAGCTTAATTTAACTCAAACTATTTGAGTGATTATATACTTAAGCAGTGATGATCAGATAATGAATGAAGACACTATTAAAGAAGATAAATTTCAATAATCGTATTTCTCATATATATATATATATATATATATATATATATATATATATAGGAAGTCGTGGTACGTGTGTGTTATCTTATAACTTTAAAAAGAGAAGTAATTCAGATTTGGAATCTGGCATGCACTTAAATATGTTTATAATTAGGAAACGCACACAATTTTGTCATTGATATTTTTTTATTGCTTGATATAATTAATTAAACATAAATCAATAGATTTGTGAAACTTGTACAGGTTGCTTTGATCCTGATTTTGGCCACTTACTATTACGTCGACCATGAACTTCCTAAAATAGTAAACATTACTCTATGTCTTCAACTAAAAGCATTTGGCCATTTCTAATGAATATTACGTATTCATAAAGTTCTGTATAATGCCATTCTCTCCAAATATTTCTTTTTTTGCAGTTAAGCACTCACGGACGGGTAGAGAATCGTACATTGAAGCCGCCTCAGCATTTATTGTTACATTTTTATGGAGTTAAAAAATTAAACTAATACATTTTTAAAATTGCAAGTCAATAGGAAAAATACAATTTGTCCAAACCACTTACGAGTTTAGGGTAAGATTTTTTTAAATAATATTTTAAATGTAGATATCTACTTGACCCGTTCACCAAGGGTAAGATATGACCCAATGTTGCAAGTATAAAACATCCAGCGGGGATCGTACTTGCTAATCCAAAAACAACAATTACATCACGACAGGAAACCATCATTATTTATCCAATACGTTCGCCAGGAGTAGAATTTGACACAGGAATGCAGGTATGAAACATATAGCGTGGATCAAACTCCCTATGCAGTAGTAATTAATCTGCGAGACTAGCTTACTGATTGTTATACCACACTGAGATGCATTCCTTATTTACCAGAATCGTTCACCACGTTTAGGATGTGACTAAATTTCGCAAGTATAGCGCATCCAGCTAGAATCTAACATAATATTCATTTTTTAATTTAAAAAACAATTAAAAAAAATGTTTTCGAAAATAAACAAATATTTCCTAATATAAACACACCTTTAAATATATGAATTCTTTGCGATTTTTTTTTAATTTGATGAGAATTTGTTAAATTATTTTCCTCTCTTACTCCTCTCTTCCTTTTTTTCTCTTTCACTCGCAGGTGTCCTTAAAATCATAGACAGGGTACTCCTGCTAATATATATATATATATATATATATATATATATATATATATATATATATATTCTGTAAAGGAAACAGAAGTGTACACAGGCAATTATGGTAATGCTCTATCTTCCAATGTGTGTGTCTTGAATGATAGTAGTCCATCAAAACCTGTCATGCTTTGAAATGCGGAATCTGTGCAACATGTGCACAGAACATTTTACAAGTATCGACACTCTGACCTAATATAAGAACCACACCCACAGTGAAGCCAGTTAATTATATGATGGTGTGAAGTTTGCACTACCTTTCCAAACCCCTGGGATGCCATGAAAAATTGGATTGTTTCATAAATGCTTACCAGCTTAAACCCCACCCAAAATGTATCAAATCAAAATGGAAAATCAGAAAGAATATCAAACATCGTTACGTACCAAGAATATTTTTCAACAGAAAGAAGTCAAAGCAGCCTTCATCGAACGATAGATGTAGGGTAAAATTACATATGACCAGGGAAATGATGCTTTCCAAGACTTGAAAGGATTTCAGTTTCACCATTTGGACTCAGTGCTTACTCGTTACACATTTCCACTCGGGTAAAATAAATTATCAACTGAGAACCAGCTGAAGAGTCATATGTCACTGCCGCAGCACCAAGTATAGTTGCACTAGCGTCATAGAGACATTCTTCAAGCCAGAAGAAATGGGGAAGCATGTTATGGATCACCACTTTTACGGTTGTACTTCCAACAAGATATTTGACACAAGATTGAACCTAACCGTAATATAAAGTCGTGTAATGTAATTAGGCAGGTGTCTTTAAGCCTGAAGGAAAAATGATATCCGAGGATAGCCGCAGGTTAAAACAGGTGACCCCAGTAATCCCAGAGGGATATTAAATTCCCATTACTAGCTAGAAATAAACACAAATAAGTTTTCTTGAGACTTGATGGTGACTGAAAAAGGGCCTGGTCTCTCTTTGATCTGGCTGCCCAGGTGGCTTGGAAGTGACCGAGAGAATTAACACATCTTTCGAAATGAAAGACACCTGACCTGAGAGGCCAAGGCAGTTGGTGGTCAGATGATCGGACGGTACAGACTCGAATTAGATTTTTGGACTTAACAGCTGGTACTTGTAATTGGAATTAAGTTAATAATAGCCGAAGACAGTAAATCAATTAAGTCGGACATAACGAATAATACAAATCAAACTTAAGTAAGATACAGGGAATGAAACTCTATGAGATTTTCCTCTCTCTCACTTGAATATCTGTTCTGAGGAAATAAATTTTATAAATAAATACATTCCTGTGTATTATACTTCGTCGATCTGTGAAGATTTGTGAATGAATGTGACGTTCCAGCTGTTAGATGTAAGCCAAGACGAGAAACAGGAAGATAATCTGTTGACTTAAGTCAATTGACCATGACGACGACGCGTGATACTAACGTCTTCTCCTTCTCTGTCCACTAACAACTCCTACTCTGCCCACGGTAACGAGATATCCCCTTACCACGGAGATAGAAAAGCCCCTAGCCCGACCTGCTAGAAATGTGTGTTGGTAAACAAAAGCCAACCGAGTTTTGAGTCCACTTGCTGAAAATCAGCATCGTTTCAACCGTCCTCTTAGGTCTGTGCATCAGAAGTGCAGCAATAGGCACATTACAATCGGAAAGAGAATTTCAGGAGGTAAGTGTAGTTGCCACCAGGACCGCCAAAATGTTAGCTAAAAAATCAACAGATACCTTTACGCCAACCACACCCGTACTTTAGATCCCCGGTAATTTGGTCACTATGTCGGCAATTTCGTCAAAGAAAGTAGTTTCCATAGCCTTAGCTTACACTAAATAGTTTGAATTTTGCTTATGAAATGTAGAAAACTTTAACTTGTCAAGATAAAGGTAAAATATAGACACTGTAGAGATGGTACAGTGAGTATACGAAAAGGTATTAGATAACAAAATGAATGAAAGTTTCAACGCAATAAGATTCTAAGGGTAGTAATCTGGCCCTTATTTCAAAGTTACTCATAAAGAATCGTAAAAAACGTCCTTTTAAATTAGACCCCAAAATTGTCGGGTAGCTACATTTTATCGCCCAGTAAACAAGACTGAGGCCATTTATATGCGGTTAGAAAGCACCGCATTCTTATTGAACTAGGAAAAATATAATTAATAACCCCAGTCCGTAGGTTGTTAACAAGGTAAACTATAATTTCATTTTTCTTAAGCTGTATACTTTAGTTTAGACAAGTTATTTCTCATAGATTATAAATGTAATTGAATTTTTAAGTTATTTATTTCCAAGTTTCACATAGTTTGTGAATTTAGAGTAAATAAGTTAAGTACGCTAGAAACCGTGTTAAATTTATTTTTATTACATTTTTAAAATGAAGAATGAGTTTTAAATAATTTACATGTTAGAATTTGTATCCCGTACGAGGTGTAAATAATTAATGTAGATTTTTATATAGCCATGTGGTGGCATAGAACTGTATTAGAAGTTTTACTTGTCTTTTTTATTTTGACCTTATGTAAAATTTCTTTATCACTTTTTGTAAATATATTGCTAATGCATATGCTCATTTTAATTGCAGTTTTTACAGCTGCATTTATCGGGGAAAAATAAATGTTATTATACACATATTCTGTAGTTCGTCCGTCATTTAATGCACTTCATTAACATTTCATGCACGGGATTCCTAGATATCGCTATATAATTTTAAAGATAAACAGACGAGAAGGCACATGAGATAACCATAACATGGATGTGCAAAGGGAAATTGAAGCCATAAATAAATTGTAGTAACACAGAATATGTGAAAACTCGAATAGATAAAACACAGAAAAATTGTCAGTGTGGAGAGAGATAGAGGGGAGAAAGAGGCAGAGAGAGAGAGAGAGAGAGAGAGAGAGAGAGAGAGAGAGAGAGAGAGAGAGAGAGAGGAGGATAAGGAACTAGAGAGAAAGAGAGAGAAAGAGAGACTAAACAGTTAACGACATAAATGAATGCAGCAAACTGCATAAAAGAATAAAAAAGACGCAGGACTGCGTGGGGAGGCGAATCCACTGAAATAATGCAAGTAAGAAAATGTTACCACACTGATAAAGGGTGTATATGTAAGCCAAACCCTTTCCTTGAAATGAGACACACACAGAAATCTTTGTGATTTTGATACGGACCAATTACACCAGATCAGAAGACCATACTTAGAATTTACCCAACAGGTCCACCACGGATAGGATGTGAAATAATTTCCACCACGACTGTACCAAATATTATTGGTATTTTTTTTTTACCTGTACGGTGTTCTCTATTACAAAAGGATCAAGTACCAGCCTCAGAGTTGTTTCATAGGCAAAACAAAAGACGGCAGTGGTGTTCATGTAGTGATTTTTCTGTGCAAACAAGTGGCACGTTGGAGAGCCGTTGCCCACGGTTTACGCTAGTATTTCACTGTTGGGAGAGCCACTAGGAGTGGCTTAAATTACTTTATCACAATAAAACTTGCGCTTGTTGTTGTTGTTGTTGTTCTTCTTCTTCTTCTTCTTCTTCTTCTTCTTCTTCTTCTTCTTCTTCTTCTTCTAGTAATAATAGTAATAATTCACTTGTTATATAACTATTTACAAGTTATTTTCATCCCTAAATACTTCCCAAAGAATTTCATAATCACAAACCATGACATTATTCTTATGATGGCATGCTCTGCTATTCTTCCAGTACTACACATTCACATGACTATAAGACAGTCACATGAATCTGCAGTAGGTAGAGAAGCTGATGGTAGGTGTGGCATTTCACCCCAGGCACCAGAAACAATCTCCCTGATCTAGCGTTAGTGAAAAGGGGATATTCTCGCTCGCTGTCTGGCTGATACCGACAACAGACCACTCCACCGACTTTATTATCCCAGTATATTAACTATTAGTAATATGTACATTGTGTGCCCAATTTAAACCCTGGCGTCATCTTTTCGTAATATTATGGAAATCGTACAAGTCAATTCATAATATATTTGAGATCTGGCAACAGTATTATACAATTCATAAAAATCTGAAATAATCTTTATATAATCGCTTGATATAAATATATGTTCAGAAAGAAATGCTGATCAGTGTTTAAGACTTTTCTTTTTGCTGGACAATGATAAAATGTTTGAAAATAGAAGAGTAATACAAAGATCGCGCTAAACCATATTTACTCAAATTCTTGATGAATACAAAAAGAATTATCTACTTTGAATTAACGTAGTCTGGGTGAATTTAATTTTATAAATTCACAGTGATTTCTCCCGAATGTTAAACATATGATGAGTTTCACAAACAAGGGAAAATGGTCTAGTGCTCTAACATCAAATACATCTTGATTGTGTGAAAAACAAATAGACATAAACTTGAAATGTGATGATGATATTTTATATATATCCCAGATGCGCCAGTTTTACTCTCTTCCTTTCATTTTTAAGCGGAGTACAGCTGGTGTGAATTCAAAGTTTTCCTTCGCCTAGACTGGTTACTTTACAGGGTTTAAAGAACAAGGTATGTCGTATTATTTAATCTAATCTGCAAGGAATATCAATTCATTGATGTTAATGGCATGTCAACCAATCTAGGCTTATTTTATTCCTAGGTGATTGGTAATAGCGTTCACTGAACATTCATATTTATGTATTCTGTGTATATGTTTGTGTAGATTTCTCACATTATCTTCTTGAATAGAAATATTTTTAATCGTCTAGTTCACTCATATATTGAACCCTAACAGGTACTACCACCCGTGGTCAGAGTTAGTAGTAGTAATGGCAATGAATGGGCACTCAACACTCCCCAGATTTCCAAAGCTGGAGTTTTATTTTTAGATGCAGTTTACTATCTTATCCCCAAACATTAGCTGTATGGAGAACAGTTTAACTCATGGATTTCCCAAGGGTGTTAGCAGGATGTGAAATGCAAACAGTTTCGTACAGAATTTGAACTTGAGTCCCAAATTCCATTTCATACGATGATAGTCGCCACACTAAGCGCACATCAGGCAATGTGTATATGTGTGTATATGTGTAAGTATTTCTTCTTTTTGTTTATTTTGATGTCGGTCAGGATTTGCCTTTAATTATGTGATCTCGTTATGCCTGATGTTACGGTGTGATGAGGAATTGGTTACTTGTTTCTGTCATGCAAGCGAGCATGGCAATAACAATTCCCTCAGCATTTCTTGTTGTAATTTCTACTCGATAAGTAGCCATATTTCAGAACGGTTTTTATATGCAATATTTCAGAATGGAGCATCATCCGCATCCAGGCGTTGCACCCGGATATGAACGTCTTCCTCACAGTTGCCAGCTCTCCAGTGAAACATTTCACCAAATAAAAGCTTTGAGACACTATTAATTCAGCAAACGGTTTATAAGTAATGCCGTTATATGTCTCATACTCACCAAACCGATCACTTGACCTTTGTCAGCGTTGGTCCGCATCGTTTTGAGGGTGAACAGGAATAAATGCTTTAGAATCTCAATTCAACGAGTTGACAGGGTCTGAAACCTCGGCGAACGGCCAAAAAATGTCATTGTTTTGTAAGTGTCGGAAATGCTAGCGTCATTCTATACTGCTCGAACTATGACCCCTCATTGATTCAAATAAAATAGCGTCAAGCTGAATGCACGTCATCCTATAGATATTTGCATATTGTTCTACTAGATTACTTGTATATATATACGATAGAACAAGATCATATGCTATTCAGAATTTGAAAGTTATTAAATTAGACGTTTTGACATATTCCTGAGAAGTATACATTTTAAGAATTAATTGAATCAATCTCAATAAGACCCATTTCCATTAGGACAATCAATTGTTAGAGATGAGATATTTATTTATCTGAGTGTACATCAGCGGAACATAGTGAGTGGGACTAAATATGCCATGTGTTAATATATAAACCAGGCGTATGTGATATCAGAAGGTTGCGTGTTCAAATCATCTCGATGTGACTAATTATAAAAATTAGAGGTGTATTAGTTCGAAGCTAACACCCGCATTCTTATAATGCATTAGGTTATCCAAAAGAGGTAACACAAGACAGAATTCTGGAAAAGTAAAATATAATTTAATTCATATAAGATAACAACATTTGATTAATATCTTACAGAGATGAAATATAGCTTTAGTCCCAAACAATAAAAAGGACACAATAATGTTTCAAGGAACATGCAGTTAGTATTTGGGTAATGAAGGTAGTTAGGGGAAAATCGGGAGGAGAGTCGTTAAAATACATGAAACATTTTGCAAATACGAATTATAAAAGTGATAACAAATTCTATGTCAAATTCACAGAGAAATTCAAGAAAATAAATTAGTTTATTTTTTAAGATTGTTAAACGATATTTGAATATGATCTTGTTCTTCTAGATTAATAATCGATTAGCATCTTTGTACTTTATTATGTGAAAATTCCTTTTCAGTCAAAGATTACATCTGCTTTTAAAGCAGCTGGGCGTTGTAAACTTTCAGAAATGCTTAAATACCGATCATATTAACAGTATCAATCGACGTCCTCAAACTGTTTCTCACAAGGAAATGAACTATACCAATTTTAATATTACGATATTAAAAAAGTTCCTGCCTAGAATCATTACCAACAACAACTTAACTGGTCATATATATATATATATATATTATATATATATATATATATATATATATATATATATATATATATATATAGGAATTCCACGAACTACAACGAACATTTCAACAAGACTCTGTACTAAATTTCACATATGAACTTAATACAAACAATAAACTTCCATTCCTTGACGTCATGATAGACTCTAACAACAACAAATTCACAACCTCCCCATATAAAAAACTACCTCCAACAATTCTTGTATTATCAACTACAAGAGTGAATGCTCTGCACAATACAAAAAAGCCATTATAAAAAAACTGATAAACCGTGCAAAACTTACTTCTTCTTCTAAAACCATATTCTTTTCCGAAATAAAAAAATATTAAGCAAACTCTCATCAATAATGAATTCCCAACTATTTTGTTGATGAACAAATCCGAAAAACCCTCCATAATATTTACCATAATGAAAACAATAGCACAATCAATAACCCTAACCAAAACATCTATTACTGTAATCAGATGCACCAAAATTATAAACTGGATGAAAATGCGTTAAAAAATTAGTACGTAACAATGTCTCTTCCACCGACACTAAGAAAAAAGTCAATCTGATCATTTATAACAAAAAATGTAAAACTCCAACTCTCGTCACATGCAGCAACTTCTCCCTCAAAACTACTCGTCTTAATGAGACCAATATTGTGTATGAATTCAAATGTGCCGTAGGAGATTGTCTCTCCAAAATTAATAACACATATATTGGCCACACAACAACCACATTATCACACCGATTAACATTACACTTATCTGATCCCAGCTCCATTAATCAACACCTTAAAACACATTCATGTCCCCCTCTACCTACCGCAAAATTCTAACCGAAAATACACGCACACTACATAAAGTTTTTTTCTTTATGTAGTGTGCGTGTATTTTGGGTTAGAATTTTGCGGTAGGTAGAGGGGGACATGAATGTGTTTTAAGGTGTTGACAAACAAAAACTTCAAATAATCGAAGCTTTATATATCAAACAAAAAAAAATACCTTAAACAAAATAAACTTTGAAATAAGTCAACATATTCTCAAATGTTTATAATTTTCTGTCTATCCTCCTTCCACTATAACCCTCCCCTTCTCACAACTTGTGCCCCCCTCCCACAAAAAATCACTCCTGCATCGCTCGCTCGGATCACTACCATTCCTACAACCTTCCACTCCCAATTGTTATTACCTCCCACTTCTAATTCATTGCTACTACCAAAAGATGGCCCGAAAATTAGAAAGGATCAACCAAAAACTTGCCCGACAAGAATTGTCTGTACAGTTCAACAAAACTTTGTATAAAAGAAAAATTCTGCCAAAATACACTTATATATATATATATATATATATATATATATATATATATATATATATATATACCGACTAACACGGTTACTAACCGACCATGAACTTATTTGAAGTATTTCTTTTTCTTTCACAAATTGTTACACTGAAGAAATACAATGTAGCGAAATGTACATGACGGTAGCGAGACACGCAGTGAACAAAGACGAAGCGATCGCATGGCTTACACACTTTTTGGAAAAACAATGTTTCCAGATTGAATTTAAATTATTTTCTGCTTCTCTCTCGATAAGTCCTGATTAAAAACATTTACATCTAAAAACGGACCTAATTATCATTATGGCCTGATGATGATTTTTTATAAATAGAAATATTGTCAATATTATCAATGAAAATGATATTAAAATATATTCATTTTAACAACATTGCGTGCTTTCATATCCTTTATATATATATATATATATATATATATATATATATATATATATATATATATATATATATATATATATATATCAATCGCATAGGCCTGAAACTGACATTATCAAGCACCGTTGATTTTATGTATTCCCTACTTTAATATAAGTATATCAAAATAGGGAATACATAAAATCAATGGTGCTTGATAATGTCAGTTGCGGACGTTCGTATTTTCACTATTATGCGGTGCAACATGGGAAGAATGCTAAAGCTTTGGATACATGGTGTGACAACCTGTTTAGTTTGCGTGGCATTATGTGAAGATCGTTCAAGGTTATATTGTATCTAGAACTTAATTTTGATTTGCTAAATGCCGCAGGAGGAGCTGAAAATTGAGTCTAATACGGAAAATTGTCATTGCCTGAAGACGAGATTAGAGTGTTTCGTAGAGAGACTGCGTGTGATTTGACCATGTTTAGTTGTACTGCGTGCCTTCCAGAAACAGCCTGAGGAGGATTAAAAATCAGCAGTCACAGGAGTGATAGTGTGTGCTCAGGACATGCGGATTCAATAGTTTAACATTTTCTCAGTGGGGCTCAAATTGAATATGACTTGAATTCAGGTGAAAGAAACATGGGTCAATCGTTCGAGGCTGTATAAACCGAGTATCTAGTGGTGTATGTCAGAGCAAGGAGTACACTAACTATCCCCCACCCCCTCTCTCTCTCTCTCTCTCTCTCTTATATATATATCTTTCACAAAGACACACACACAAAGACACACATACATATGTACATATACACACACATATAAATATGGGACCTGGAGTGGTCGTACTTGGTGGGGCTAACAAGTACTACCCCCGGGTCAATGTGGGCATGGGATTAATGGCAATGAAGGGGTACTCCACACTTCCCAGAGCTCCATAATTGAAACCTCATTGCTAGATTCAGAGACCTCCGACCACCCGTCTAGCCCAAGTAAGGTGGCCGAATTGGAAAGTGGTTTTACTCAGCAGAGTAGCTCCTTTTAATTGTTACTTTTTAGGGGTAAAAAGGAAATAAATTAAATTAATATTTCTTATCACTTTAATGCAACAAGCAATTAAGAAAAACAGGTAATTAGGAACAGAATTTCAGTTTTGTCATATGTTTAAAAAAAAATAGAATTATATTTCAAAACACTCAAAAGTTAAGAATATTTTTTTTAAATCTATAAATTATTTTCCTCTTATTATCTCTCTAACCACTCACTACATGGTGTTCATTTTTTTTAGTCTGGTCATGGACCGGGTACTTTTGCTAGTACACACACACACACACACACATATATATATATATATATATATATATATATATATATATATATATATATATATACACAAAGGAGAAATGTTGGTATGTACGTGTCGACGTATAACTCCAAAACGGGAAGTCACTCAGATTCAAATTCTTGCTTACACATTGATATTGTTCTAACTAAGAAAAAATCCAAATTTGGTTATTCGTTTTTACTGATTAAGGGATATAATTAATTAATCAAACACAAATCAAACGATTTTTCGAAAGCTATCGCATAGCTGCTCCTTTAGTTTTTCCAGATACAATCAGCAGGCACGCCTCACCCTACTGCCTGTTTCCGTATATTGCCCTATTTCTACTGCGTTGTTGAATGCGTTTGTTTATATGTAAAAAAGAAAAATGAAAACCTTTTTATCAATATTTTTACGAATACTTTCATATTTCTTAGAATAAAATATATCAATTTTTAATCAGCGAATCAAATTTGAATTAATATGTGAATTAGCAATTACAAAAAACTGAATTTAAAATTGTCTTACTCACGAAAAAGTTTTTGAAAAAAATCCTTCAAGCGATTAAAAAAAGGGGATATAAATAAAAGTATTATTTTCATATTTCTTAGAATATAATATTATTAAAGACATCCAGTGAAACTCAAAACGTTTTTGAAAAAAGAATAACGAAATTCAAACGCGAAATATAATATTTAGTTTTCTTAATTTTTTTTGCTCAAATTTCTAACTCAAACAAGCAATTAAAAACTGAATTTAAAATTATCTTACGTACGAAAAAGTTAGAATATTATTCTCAATGTTGTAAACAAACTAACAAAAAAAAATCGCAAATTATTAGCGCTTAAAAAAAAGGGGGGGGGGTATTTAACACAATGTAACTTGAATAAAGGTTACTATTATCTTCAAAATTACGAAATTCACACAAACACTGTTTGCTTACTTCTTTTAAATAAGTAAACAAACAGTGTTTGTGTGAATTTCGTAAGTTATTTACGAAATTCTTTTTTGTTAAACAGTAAAAGAATGATAAAGAAATATCTAAATAAATACATATTGTTGTCGAAAGTTTTTTTAGTAACACTTAGCTTAACAAAAGGGGCCTAAAATGCCTCCAGAAAATAATTTACCAAAAATCAGGGAATCATCGGATTTTAACTAATTTTTTAGTGTTTATTTATCAATGCTGATTCATCTTATAAAAGAAAAAATTATACATCGATATTTTTTCTGCTTAAAAAGGGGGGTACATTTTCAATAGAGTTTTTCTTCAAAACGTATACATTGAAGTACTAAAATAAGGTTTGCATTAGTTAGATATTTATTTCTATAATCTAAAAATATAATATTTTGAACTTAACATCAGGCTTTTCATATTTTAAATGAATTTTATATATTAATTTTACATAGCAAAAATACTAAATTAAAGTTTTGAATTAAAATAACTGATGCACTAAAAATTCATTAATTGATAAATCAATACTGAAAATTTCATTAAAATCGGATAATTACCTGATTTTTTGTTATTTTTTTTTACAATTGCGAATGTTACGTTAAAATTGTAAACAAACGCTTAAAACCCTTGAAAAAGAGACAGAATGGCAGATCGCGTCAAAATTGACAAAAGCAAATCCTTTTTAAATGTATTAAATTAAACTGCATATGTAATGATTTTTTCTTTTTTTAATGATGGTCATTATCTTACTACTTATCGATTTAGACAAAAGTTTGACCTTAAATAATAGATTTAATTACTTTTAATTCGTTTTTAAAAACGTAGCAAACGATTTTTTTTGTTATACCTAGCTTAACATTTAAATGGGAAATACAATCTACTGCAATTGTTACGATATTTTAATAATAAACAAACATAGTTTTATATAATTGTTTTTAAAATTACAATTACAAGTAAATGTATAAAACGATAATAAAATTTTAAAAGTAAAAATACGAGGTAGTTGAGTAACTTGTATGTACGTAACTTGAAAATATAATTCTAATAATAAATAAATAGATAGATTTTTTTTAAAATTAAGTCACAACTTCCATTTTTTTTTCTAAAAACCGTTAAGATAAAAGGGCTTAATTAGGTACCACCAATTTTCCCTGTGAAATTTACCCCCCCCCCTATATTTAACACAATGAAACGTTCATAAAAATATTATCTTGAAAAAACTTTTTCCATTCGAAAAAAGAAACATTAAACAAACACTTGATGATTTAAAACAAATTTATGCCTCGTGAAATAATTAAAATTATCACTGAAAAAAAAATAGTTTTCATATTTGCACCGTTAAATCAACTAAAATTTAACGTAGCCAAAAACAAGTTACGACAAGAATTTTTTTTTTAAAATTCTATGAAAATTCAATTAATGGTCCGATTTTCACGAAAATGTCCATAACTATTTACCCTTGGATGTAAATATGTCTGAAAACACTCTCTGGTGTTCCTAATTTTTTTAGTCCGATCATGGACCGAGTACTTTAGCTAGTATATATATATATATATATATATATATATATATATATATATATATATATATTAATTTTTTACTTGAAGGCACTTACAACGCATGTATCGCATAAAATTCGATACTTTTTCTCATAGAAAATGAAATTGACAAGTGTAATCCCGGCAAAGGATCGCTCGGTGTGTAGAATGTCGTACAGACTGTTTCGACTTTATTAAGTCTCATCAGCGACATATATATATATATATATATATGTGTGTGTGTGTGTGTGTGTGTGTGTGTGTGTGTGTGTGTGCGTGTGTGTCTGTGTGTCTGTGCGTCTGTGTGTGTTAGCTGTTCTTATATCACCCCGCTGAAGTTTTTGCTTTTAGTCCTTGTCATAGTATCCAAATCAAATAGTGCATTATTTTCTATCCAATCCGACTTTATTTCGTCTCAGCTGTGATGCTTAATCTGTTCATCGTGTTCTACTTATTCATTCTTTCTTCCGTTTTCTTTCTGCCTTAGTTTATGCATGTATGTCACCGGATTCACACTTATATCCACACATATACATGTCTATGTGTATATAAGTTGTGTGTCTTTTTCCCATATATATATATATATATATATATATATATATATATATATATATATATATATATATATATTACGTTGATAACGTTGACATAAAATGATATGTATATACAAGATTACAAACACACACACACACACATAATATATATATATGTGTGTGTACGTTGATAACGACCCACAAATGAATGAATCCATAGCTGTAGGTATAGAAATGTAGAATTCTACTAAAGTCCATAGGTCTACAGCAGCAACATCTCTAACAAATCGCATATAAGATGAAGACACTAATATAAAACAGAGAATTTTGGGTTTCTGTTTCAAGTTTCTTATATACGGAACTATACGAATAACACATAATAGAACTATATTCACCTTTCTTTCTTTCTTTTTTCTGCATTCACAGTGCAGAAAATTCATATGAATGCTAATATTTCCTCTGAATATATAAAATAATTAATGTTTCATCTACCTCACTAAAATCATAGGTACACATTTACATAGACACACTTACAAAATATATAGGCATAATCATAGATTCACATAGGTATACAGATGCACAGACAGACACACAGACAGACAGACAGACACACCACACACACATATTTATATATATATGCATATATGTTTATATATATATATATATATATATGCATATTTATATACTTGTATATGTAGTATGTATATATATATATATATATATATATATATATATATATATTATATATATATATATACATATAACATAGATACATATAGATGCATCTGTATATGCATATATACAGGTATACACACATATACCTGTATATATATACATACTGATATATATATATACTTATATATGAGTACAAATACACATACATACCACACACACACACACACACACACACACACATATATATATATATATATATATATATATATATATATATAATGTATTTCAATTTGTGCCTTCATGCTATTTTGTTTTGTAACGCCATTACCTTACTTTATATCAGTGGAAGTTAAAAATCTGATATTTGTAAAAGTACTTTTAAAAGTTTCTCTTGACAAGAATTGTAAGTAGTTGCATGAGATAATGTAAATCGATTTGTATTGTACCATTTCTTTGATATTTGCGAAAAATCGATTCACAAATTTCTATTTCGACAATTTTCTTTTAAGTTTCCCAATATGTTCAAACATTATCAACTGATTTTACGAAACAAAACAGTGTTTTATGTTTTTTTACAAGTCACTCTCTGATTACAGATTATGTTTTAGTGTAACAAAACAAACATGTAGAAGACTTACATTACGCTCACATACAAGCGGAATATTGAATATTGGCGAATTTTCATATGAATATTCAGAGAAGATTATACACAATTCAAAAACACGATGACATATCCCCATGCGCACATCCCTTCGTTCTTTATCTTTCTCTTTCTCTCTCTGTTTATCTTTCTCACTCCCCGTCTCTGTCTCTGTCTCTCTAGAAAGAAACTTTTGTCAAACAGAAGTTTGTAAGCTTTTGTTTTTTCAGTGTGTGGCGGCTTCTGTCTGTTCCTCAAATAAGAAGAAAAAGATAACTTAAACGCCACGTAACCGTTGGCGTTTTGTTTTAAACTGTAAGTCGCAATATTTTAGAAATTGTTGCGGAAAAGTTTATGAATGTGATTAATATATTTGATGAGGCATTAAAAAAAAATATCATTAATTAACATAAGGGACCTGCACAAGAATGTTGCGTGCAGTACTGAACAAGTCGTGGAAACAGCACCCCACTAGGGAGCAGCTGTATGGTCACCTGACCCCTATCTCACAGATCATCCGAGTGAGACGGACTAGACATGCAGGACACTGCTGGAGAAGCAAGGTCGAACTCATAAGCGATGTTCTCATGTGGAAGCCAACACATGGACATGCTAGTGTGGGCCGCCCAGCAAGGACCTACATTGACCAGGTATGTAAATATGCTGGCTGCAGCGAGGAAGAACTCCCAGGTGCAATGAATGATAGGGAAGGTTGGCGAGAGATTGTCATGGATATCCGTGCTGCCTGCACGACATGATGATGATGATGATGAAGATTTTTTAATATTTTAACACTAGTTTAAGTAAGTAAGTGGATAAGGTTAGTATGTGTTTTATCGTATCGTAATTCGAAATAATGCTCGATTCAACAATTTTTATTAGATTTTGTGTCTGTTAACTAACATTTTGAATTCTTTAAAATTAAAAAGGTTGTTATTTTTCAGAATGTTTTTCGTTAATGTATTATTTAACTGATGCTTTTTATGTCTCTTTTGTGTTCATAGTTTTTTTTTTTAAATGTTTCTTGAGGTTTCATCTGTGTATGTAAGTATTTAGAATATTGTAGTTTTGTGAAATAATTTATCATTCCAAATTCTTCATTTAAAAAATTGGTGGTGCAGATCCGAAGAGGTCTAAGATAAAAAAAAAAAAAAACTAAAAAAAACTATGGCGAATCCCACTTATCTTTTCTTTTTTCTTTCTTTTTTTGGGGAGGGGAGGGTGGGTGGATATGGTATGAATAAAAATGAATATGATCATTCTTATTCGTGGATTGTGGTGAACTTTAAATTCTGATTGGTTGTTATTATTTATCAATAGTTAAGATGTTATTTTATACGAGTTCGTACGTGACATATATAGTAGGTTCAATTTTGTTTAGCTTATCAATAGTTCAGCCAATGATTAAATAAAATATCGTTTATATATCGGAAATAACTAGAGTATGTGAGCAAAATGTGTTCGAAGAAACCGGATTTTAATAATTGAAAAGGCATACAATGACACCACAATGAGGCGAACCCATGCTTAGGCTAATTTTGTTTTTCTGTGACATATGTCGTTGTTTGGTTGACAGTTTACAAATATGTATTATTGTTTTAACGTGAAAATATATTGTATTATCGATTTCCAAGCATGTAATGCATTTATTGACTGGACTTTTCGTGTATAAATATTTTATATTTAGGTTTGTTAATTATTTGTTTCTCATATTTATACTGTTTATTTATTATTGAATAAATCGGTTGTGTTCTTGATATGTCAATTGCAAATTGTGGCGAAAAGAGGGGTTAATCCCTTGGCTAGAGATTTGGCGATTTTGTAGGGAGCAGTTCCAATACTAGAAATTATTGGTCTTAATGGAATTCCGGGTTTATGTGTTTCTGGTAGTCTGTAAATTGTTTGTTAATTAGTGATTTGTCTGATTTGTAATATCTTGTATTTGTCATTTTTTGTTATAGTCTGTTGAGTGATTCGTTCATATGTGTTTTTGTCATTTAGTAGTTCAAACATTTTATTTTTATTCTCTGTGGAGCTCATAAGGACAACACCTCCACCTTTATCAGACAGTGTGATAAGAGTGTTTTTAATTTTCGACAAACCTTTTAAAGATGTTATATATTTCCTAGCTAAGTTGGGGTCATCAGTGTTATTGGTAATTCTTACGGCAACTATTTCTTGAATAAAACATTTCTGTCTGTAGTTAATATTATATACGTTGCATTATGTTTATTAAGACCAATGGTGAATTTGAGACCGAATTGGAGGATTTCACATTCGACAGATCTTAGTGTTAGATATGTTGTGAATGAGATATTTTCTGTCACTTTCTTTTCATTTGCTATTGTTGCATAATAGCTACAATTTTTCTTTCAATCTAGGAATATATGTGTTATTGCTTTGGTATATTTTCCGTTTTTAGTCTTCCGGTTGTATTGTGAAACATACATTGTTTGTTTTGTAGGTATATTCCTAAATCTTTAGCCTTTTCTAAAGTTAAAATTTCCGGGAATTTTAAATCTTCGATGGAAGATTTTTGATGTATCCAAGAAAATTGTACTTGAAAGACCTGAAAGTGTTTGGGAAGCAGTTTGATATAACCTATTCCAGTTGGCAGTTAGTTAATAATTCCTCCTATTTTTAAAGATTTTGCAGAGATGAGTAGATACTTATATTTCCGAATCCTTATGATATTATCCATATTTGTTTATATGTTTTTTTTTGTTTTATGTTTTTCGAAGGACAGGATATCATAAAAAATAGAAATGAGTCCGACGGTATGTAAGTATTTAAAAATGAAAAAACAAAGTGTGTTCAGAATGATGATTTTTTTGAGGTGTTGAGAAGGATGATATTTTTTTATGTACAAACTGAAGACGAAACATACTGACAAAAGCAAAGATTTACGGAATTCTGCTAGTCAATAGTTCCTTTCTATATTGTTGATAGCCCCGAGTATGGTTTGGTGAACAAATGCAAACTATGTGGCCTCGGCTGATTAACAAAATCATCCTTATGAACACGTTTTCTTTTTTCTTTTTTTCTTTTATACTTACATACCGTCGGATTCTTTACCATTTTTCCTGATATATATATAATATATATATATATATATATATATATATATATATATATATATATATATATATATCCTATATATATATATATATATATATATATATATATATATATATATATCCTGTATGTATATATATATATATATATATATATATATATATATATATATATATATACATATCTAATATATAAAACAGAGATTTTGGTATGTACGTGTCGACGTATAACTCAAAAACGGGAGGTCATTCAGATTTAAAATCTTGCATACACATTGATATCGTTCTAACTAAGAAACACTCCAAATTTGGTTATTGATTTTTACTGATTAAGGGATATAATTAATTAATCAAACAAAAATCAAACGATTTTTCGAAAGCCATAGCATAGCTGCTGCTGCTAATGCTTGGTGTATCAGCAGGGGCTCACCTGACTATTTTACCAGCAGAAAGAAAGAAAGAAAAAAAGAAAGAAACAACGAAAATGTTAGCGACTCGCCTGGCTGTTTTAGCAGCAGAAAGAAAGAAAGAAAGAAACAATGAAAATGTTAGCGACAAACTTGAACTATGACTAAATTTTAACGTAAAATAAATTCGTTTTTTTTATAATCTTTCTAAATATTTATTTATATTTATCATATGTTTTTGAAACTAACTTTTATTGTACAATGTACACTCACTTAAATTAAATTGTTGTCATGCACAAAAAATTGTAGAAAAATGAAAATTGTTTCAAAACACGAGTTTACGGTTACATTTTAAAAAATAAGATTTTAAATGTCACCAGTATAGGGTTGCATAAATGTAAATAAAAAAAATGATAAAACGAGTTGTTTTGTAATTAATACTAATGGTTTTAAAAAAGTCTTAATAGTTTAGAGAACTAATGAAAACGTTTTAAAATGTAAGCAAAAATAGATATTGCATTCTTTTTATCGTTAAGAACTAGATTTGAATTGTCATGTAGAAAAAATTCAAAGAAATAAATTACAATGTATTTCTAACTTATCAAGCAATTAAAAACTGAATTTAAAATTGTCCCCAAATACTATTATTATTTTCAAACTGGAGTTTCAGTGAAACTTTTCGTGAAAAGAAGAGAAAATAATCTTGCTCAATATATAATTTGTATGAGTCTTTATCAATTGAATTATTTTTTATAGCGAGTTAGAAAAAAATTATTTTGCTTCGGACAGCAAAAGTATGTTTTAACGAAAAATCAAATCTTATTCATATCGCAAACTTGTTATTCCTGTCTTTAAAATATTAATTTAGTTAGAAATGAAATGAAATAATCTATCTTGCAAATATTTATTTGGTAAGAAAGAGCGAAGTAAAAAAAAACAATAATAAGCGCTTATTGTTTATTCCGTTTATTTAATAAATATAATCTAACTCAACATTGTATATATACGAAAAAATTAAAAACAAAATAATTTTTTAGAAAGAAAAGCCTTTTACAAAAATAGGTAGTTAAATTATAACTACATATTTCGTAACTAAGTAAACATAGTTGTATTCGTATTGTAATAAAAACAAAAACAAATTTATAATAAAAATACGATGTCGTTAACATTTCGTATATAAACAAAACAGTGTATATGTTCTTACCTTAAACATAAAATAAAATGATTTTAATGTGCGTAACTTGAAGGAGAAAATTTGTTCTTTAATTTATCATAATTCTAATGATAAATAAATAGGCAGATTTCTTTTTTAAATTAAGGGCGGACCTGAACTTTTGGATCCCCCCTCTAAAAGTTTTGTTTTTAATTTTTTTTGTTTCTTCTTTCAATCGATTATTATCGATTGCACACCAATCTATCAGACTGTAAAAAAAAAAAAAAATTCAAAAAAGCTATTTATTTTTCGAGTTTTCAGGGGTGCTCATTTCCCCGTATAAGTTTATCGTAAACCGAACCCCCATATCGGAACCGCTCGAAAGGAAACTGGCGCAAATGTGTCAAAGTTAGGTTGGCCCAGAAAAAAACAGAACCCAAATTATTTATTTATTTTCCCATTAAACTAACCTTAAACCACAACCCCAACACCAACGCCTAACCCTGACCCTAACCCCAAGCCCTAACCCTAAACGCCAAACCCTAACCCCCCTACTTGAAATTAACAGTTTTATTACAAAATTTGTGGGTTCTGTTTTTTATGGGTCCCCTTAATTTTGACACCTTAGTGCAAATTCAGCCCAACTGTTAAGATAGAGCGGTTCCGATATGGGGGTTCGGTTTACGATAAACTTATACGGGGAAATGAGCACCACAGGAATCTCGAAAAATAAATAACTTTTTAATTCCTTTTTTTTTTTTTTTTACAATCTGATAGATTGGTGTGTAAACGATAATAATCCATTGAAGAAAAAGAAAAGATTACAAAGAAACATTTTTTTTCAGCGGTTCCGATATGGGGTTCGGTTTACGATAAACTTATACCGGGAAATGAGCACCCCTGAAAACTCGAAAAATAAATAACTTTTTAATTTTTTTAAAAATTTTTTTACAATCGGATAGATAATAATCCGTTGAAAAAAAACACAAAAAAAACGAAAATTTTAGAGGGCGGGGGTTCCAAAAGTTCAGGTCCGCCAAATTAAGTCACCACTTTTTCTCTCTCTTTCTTTTTTTTTTTTTTTTTTTTTACTAAAAACCGCCAGAAATGGTATTTCGAATTTATTTCTGCTGAACTTGAAAAACGGTCGGAAAATTAAGGTGACCCAGAAAAACAGAACCCACAAAATTTGTAATAAAACTGTTAATTTTAACTAGGGGGGTTTAGGTTAAGGTTGAGGTTTAGGGTTAGTTTAATGGGAAAATAAATAATTTGGGTTCTGTTTTTTCTGGGTCACCTATATACAGGGTGACCCAGAAAAAAAAGAACCAACAAATTTTGTAACAAAACTTAATTTTAACTAAGGGGGTTTAGGGGGTTAGGGTTAGGGTTGGAGTTTAGAGTTAGTTTAATGGGAAAATAAATAATTTGGGTTCTTTGTTTTTTTTTGTTTTTTTTGTCACCCTAATTTTCCCGACCGTTTTTCAAGTTCAGCCCTTATCTCGAGATTTCTTTTAATCATTTATTAACATTTTTAAAAAACTTTAGGAATCACTTTAATTCATTCATATTAGTGTCGTCTCGAATATAACATTTATTTCGACCGTTTATTCATTAGACAATTCTCGGCGATTTTTTAAAAAAATTTGATAAATAATTATCTCTTATTAGTTACCACCAATTTTCCCTGTGAAATTTACCCCACCCCTATATTTAATACAATGAAACTTGCATAAAAATTAATATTATCTTGAAAAAAAATTTTCAGTTCGAAAGAAGATACATTAAACAATTTTACGTAGCCAAAAACAACTTACGACAAGAGGATTTTTAAAATATACTATGAAAAATCAATTAATGGTCCGATTTTCACGAAAATATATTAGGGGAAATATTTTTTATGAGGTCTACCCCCATCCCCTATTCTATTTTATGAGATATTAAAAAAATGAACCGAAATTGGATATACCTATCTCTTATTTTTTTCGCCACTCACTCTTTGGTGTTCCTATTTTTTTTTTAGTCCGGTCATGGATCGGGTACTTTAGCTAGTATATATATATATATGAAGATAGGAGGGTTGGAGTAAAATCCAACAATATGAGGTAAGGTAAAAGGATAGTGACATTGGGTCACTAGGTCAATGGGTCACTTAACTCTCCCCTCCTCTTTATATTCCCTGGCATCAAACACTCCACTACTAGATCCCTACCCTCTGCATTCCGACCAACCCCATGTCCCATCTAGCACATAGCCTCCTCCCTATACTCTCACCTACACTTCACTCATTTCCTTAGTCCTTTCCCCTCAACGTTCTCCCCTCCTTCAAATCACACACATGTACGTATTTTTGCTTTAAATAAAAGTCATTTGGCTGAAGATGATCTTATCCTAAGATCGAAATATTCCCACTCTACGACTTGTTTGAGGTATTATTTTGGTCCACTATCCTTTTACCTTACCTCTTATATATATATATATATATATATATATATATATATATATATATATATATAATTATGGGCTATATCTTCGATTTCGACGCATGAGGGGCCATAGAATACAATGAACAACCCTCACAGTGATTTGTTTATAGTATATATATATATATATATATATATATATATATATATATATATATATATATATATATATATTATCTGTCACTTTCAAGACGGACCTACCCTGAAAATTATACACCATTCCTATTTTTGTAAGGTGGCAAACTCAGAAAATCGTCTGGGGAGAAATACTTATTTTCCCCACTGTATTATATATATATATATATATATATATATATATATATATATATTACGATTTTCCCACTCGTAACTCAATTCCCTCGAATATCAAATCAATTTTCCCCATTGACATGAACTGAAATACTAATAATCCGTTCAAGACCCCAGAAATAATATGTATTGTTTACATTCTTTCAAACAAAATATAGCATTGTATTGTTTACAAACATAATAAAGTAGAATTTAATGATTTATGTACTGCAATATGTTTTAATGTTTTTCCTGAATATTTTTTCTTTGCATTAATAATTTTGGAAACTTACATTTTTGTGAACTTATTATCGTAAACATATCTGAAGCTCGCTCGTACCTCAAATTCTAGCCAAAACTCGATCAAGGGACAGCTCATAACTCGGTAAACTCGTTTCCGCTCTGGAGAGTCCAGATAAGACTATATATATATATATATGTATATATATATATATATATATATATATATATATATATATATATATATTATATATATTATATATTTATAACATTAAACCGATGATACAGAAACACAAGAAAAACGGATGATTTACTGGTTCAGCAATTATCTGCCTTCTCAAAGTTAGAAGAGCTTCCCGTATCTTTATTCTCCACTTAACCAGAGAGTAGGGAAAGTAACATGCTCCGGGTGACACCCTTGTCACGTTTCCGAGCCCTGATAAGTGTATTCAAAACGAAGCCATCTTTAGATAACAGGTTATTGCGAATACGTGCTCATAAACAGGCATATTCTTGACCTGGCTTTCACGAATCTAATCATTACTCAAATAGAAGTTCGACTCTAAAATGAATGCTTATTTCAATTCGGGTACACCGATACATTTGTCATCAATTATTGTGATATAACCATTTCTCACGAAAATGAAGTTTGCAGTAGCCAACACGCCTAAATGTAATTGTTAATGAGCTTACGGTATAGTCATGACGAAAGCGTTGGTTCGCACAAGATCAACGAAGTTAAGCAGGGTAATAAAACTTTTACATGAGTTACAAAATTTAGTTCTGAATATATCATTATACGGTCTTTATCAGCTTCATACTATAGAACTGTATCATACCTTCGTACATATTGCTTATTTCTGTTTCTTTTCATGCACATCTCCAACAAAAAAGTTAGTATATAATAATTATAACTGACAAGCAATCGGTATTTAGGGGTAAGGGCTCGTATATGAAATGGAGACAGCGAACTGAGTTCAAATCCTGGACGAGACTGTTTGGTTTTCACATACAGCTAATAAACTTGGGAAAGGTACGAATCAAATTGTTTGGTTTTGATTGTTTTGATTTACGACATATCAAAATTTTACAGAGTCAGTCAATGCCGAATAAAATCATTTTGATAAATATGGACTCCGATTGATTACAATACCTGCTGTTGCTTAAGAGTTCACCCAATTGTGTATTACACAAGTTCATATCAGCTTAAGTTTGGGTTTTTTAGCAAGAACCCGTGCTTTCAATGTGTCTTGCCCATAATTTAAATAATTGGGAAGACTGGGCAATTTCTTTGGTAAACTCCGTATAGAATTTGACATTGTGTTGTATCCTACTCATGTGGCCGGGTTGAATAAATTCATGTAAGTATTACTTATTTTTTGACAGAATTAGACATGGTATGTTTTTCGTTCAAATATTCGTTAATTATTGAAAATATTTAAATCTATTGATTTTACAAGTAAAGAGTAATTTTTCAAAAACATCAGTAAAATCTATTGAAATAATATTAATTCTTTTAATTAGTCGTAATGAAGGAAATTAAATGAGTTACAATATATATATTTTTTCTCTAATGTCCATAACATAATTATATTCATCTTAAAATTTACTTAATGATTTCTATTGAGTGTTACTGTTTTATTTTCTTCTAAGGTTTTACATTCTAATAATGGATTATATTATGACACACAATATTAATTATTTAAGTATTGAATTTTGAGATTAGGTTTGAGATGAATTAGACACAGCAAGACGAGTTTAAATCCACAACGAGACTGATTGCATTTCTCATTGCGCTATTACTTTTGAGAAAGGTAATATTACAATTATTCTCCCTCCAGTATAGGTAAATAATAAGGTGGACTAGAATCTTTAATTTTGATATAGCAACCAATGTAGGAGAACGAAAGTTCGGCTTAAAAATTTAACTTGTGCCGCATCCAACCCGTGAAGACAGGTTGGGTAAATTCATATGATAAATATAACTATATTTTTTTTATAATTGTAACTTTATTTTGTGACAGATTTATTAATGGAAAGTTGTTTTCGTCAATATTTCATATTTATTGTGTTAAAAATATTTTGATTTTACCACCTAGGTGTAATTTTTCAAAAATACACCTACAATTTATTGAAATGATTTATACTTCAAAATCAATTATAATATAGAAAAGGAAACCATGAGTTATAAATTACAATGTTGAATATTATGATTATAATCTTTAATATATTTTCTATATTGTCCACAACATTATAATGTTCATTTCATCTTTTAGTAATGAGAGTTGCTGCCTTTGTTTTTACTTCTACAGTTTTCCATTTGAATAATGTATTCAATCAAGACAAACGATATACAATTTTAACGTATTCCTTGTATACATTAGGTTTCGATATTCCCGGCTGGCCAACTACAGTGGTCTGATGTCAGAATAATCTTATGATTAATATTAAATATTATTCGTTTATTCCAAAACATAATCATATTAATGATTTTCTTAGACTAACCTGAGTTTGTTAACTATATTTTGCTAGTGCTGCCACAAATATAGCATTTTTTTTCATTTAGCATCAGTTGGTATAGATATCAATATTAATATGTAATAATATATATTGTTATTAGATTTAGTATGCATTTAGTATTTAATACTAGTTTTTATTATTATTCTAATAATATTAAGAAAAAACTCTCTCCCAATATGTCCCTCTCTCTCTCCATCCTCCCCCTCTTTGTCTCTTATACACACACACACAAACACACACACACACACACACACACACACATATAATAATATATATATATATATATATATATATAGAGAGAGAGAGAGAGAGAGATAGAGATAGATAGATACATAGATAGATAGTGCGTAGGTACATGCGTGCGTGTGTCACTATATATCATTTTATTGTGCGTATTAAATTCATATAGAAAGAAAGAAAATAAAGGATACATGACTTAAACGATTGCACACAACTGGACTATTATTTTGAAAAAAAAAATCAATATAAAACGTATGCATTATTATTACCTAAATCATTAAATGGGATTTGTAAGAAGACCGAAATTGTACAGTTAAATATTAATTGCACAAGACATCGTTATTTGGAATATTGCATAAATGCTTCTTATATTTTAGATATTTTCACAATAGAAGTAACAATTAAAAATCTACTTGAAGAACATTGGTATGAGACTTTTAGTCGTATATGCATCAATTACATACATACATACATGCATATATAGATACACTAGATACTTCTGAAATCTAGAAGGAATATGTCGAATGTGAGCAAACCACATGTAAAATAATTTTGTGGACACATTTTTGAATAATACAATTTGTGATCTCATTGTATAATCCAAAGGAAACAAAGAGAATAGCTTTTAGGTTAAATGTTTAAGTTTCGTCAACTATTAGGAAGAAACTTGTATGCATATGTGAAACAATAAATACGGTATGTGATACATTGTTATTTCGTAAATATTTATCGGACAAATTTAGCCAATGGTGAAAAACATACATGATTATTATTATCCACCTATAAAAATCTTTGCCAACCAGATAAATTGTATCTAAAAATAAACATTTGTTATCGAACATTCTTTTTTCTATTAGGCTATGCGCATAATGGCGCACTTACACACACACACACACACACACACACACACACACACACACACACACTCGGCTATGCACACGTACACACACTCACACACATAAACACACACACACACATACGGTAAGGAACTTGGCAGAGGAAAATTCTGTCGGGTTCGATCCCTGCTATTGGTAGGTTTTAAAAGTCGAGCCGCACTGATAAGAAGTAAACTTCGAAACACGTCTCTGTGGATGACTGATATATATATATATATATATATATATATATATATATATATATATATATATATTATATATATATATATATATATATATATATATAAAAGATAAATCTAATGAGTCAGACGAATCTACTATTAGTTTCGCTTAATGATCTTCAGGGCTAAGGTCTGACTAAGCCCTAGAGAGAATTAAGCGAAACTAATAGTAGGTTCGTCTGACTCATTATATTTATCTTTATTATTTGCTCTACTTAGGTATTGAGCACTTTTTACTTATTAGCTTATTCTCCTAGCGGTTATATGAATATATATATATATATATATATATATATATAATATACATATAAATTGTTTTTTTTCTTTTGGCCAAATACTGTACCAATAGATTATTTTTTTTGTTGGTACGACTATCTTGGTCTTTTCTTTATTTCAAATTTTTTTTTTCTCTCCGGTTGATGTTTGGTAGTATATTTTTAGAATCAAACTATTTGCTGTTTTTTTTTCTCACCGCGAGGATTTACCAACACGCTTGGTATATTAAATTATATATATATATATATAAATATATATATATATTATATATATATATATATATATATATATATATATATATCGAGTTTCGACGTATCACGTATCAGTGTGTCTAAACTTACCAGGCTACATTCGGCGTTTTTAACCACTTGGATATTTTAACCACTGGCCCTGTATATATATATATATATATATATATATATATATATATATATATATATTAATGATATTGATAATATATTTTTGTATATATATATATATATATATATATATATATATATTATATATATATATTAATGCTATTGATAATATATTTTGTGTATATATATATATATAATATATTATATTAATAATATTGATAATATATATATATGTATATATATTTTATATATATTAACAATATTGATAAGATATATATATATATATATATATATAATATATATATATATATTATATATATATTAATAATATTGATAATATATATATAATATATATATATATGGTTGATGGACAAGTGGTGAAGGTGCTGGAGGTAGCCTGATAACTTTGGACACACTGACGAGAGGTAATATATTTACGTTCACGCTGCTTATGATATATTCAAACCAAGACATTGTTTGAAAATATCATCGGCACGAAACTGTAAGTTACCAAGTGATTTTGACTTCACCATTAAGGACATTTGTTAGATGATGCGTATTGCTTAATGATGGACTCCTTGTGGCCCAGCAGTCCATAGAACTTTCTCCTTGGACTTAAGTTAAACGTGCGATTGAAGAGACCCTCTCCGATTAATCGATTGTTCCGGTCAAGATCCAATGGTTTTTTCCGACAGTATTTCTCACTTGTTCTCATGGCAAAACCTTTCTATCATATATGTAAAAGAATTTCATGACTGAGTGTCTTAGTGTCTTAAGTATGACGTTAAACTGCATCTAGTGCTGATGTTCCAATTCCGTAGGTCTGAGGAGTGTGGATTACCCCCTTGTTGTCATTACTCTCGTGTCCCTGATGATCCTGAATGGTAGTACCTGTTATAGTCCGATCTATTTGCTAAATAGACAAAAAAAAAGAGTTTTAATAATATTTAAAGGAAAGAGATTTAAAAAAATGTGAATACCCAACAAGAATAAATAGAGCAAAAACGTCTGTGACATAAAGTAAATCAAGAGTTGGCATGCCAGAAAATCCAACCAACAAACCAACCAACCAAAGCATTAAATTTTATGAAATAAATAACAATGTTGTTTATTTTTTGAAAATTATGTATTTGCTAACATTTCTGGACAAACAGGATGGAACACATGGTTAATTTTTAAGTGTTGTTTCACAGGTTTGAGTTTTCATTCTCCTCAGTTGGTTGTCATACCAAGTTTTAAAAAGCCCGTCTACCTTACTATTTACCCATTGATGGAATGGGAATAGTTAAGACAGCGGAATTGATCTGACGGGTCGATGCGAATTCACAATATGATCTACACATCAGGATATTAAGATAACTATACAACGTATAAATAACACGCGTCAAGGCACACTAATGAATTTAATATTCACTATGAAATATTACGATAACAAAACATTAATATGGCCACAATTTTGTAATGAATAATTGCACTGTCGAAAATCAAATGAAGCAAAATTTGAACCGTGCTATAGCGATAAACACAAAGGCCATATTGCACCACCAGTTAAGTGAATAACTTTTCAATATTGTAATTTTAGGCAGCTAAACGCTTAAGCAGAAAAAAATTATTTCCGGTATAGCACATTGATATAAATTAATATAAAATTTCAACTTTTCATATATAACGAATAATTACGTGTATGACAATATAATAATTGAATCAGGTGTAGACGCGCGTGTACACATATATGGAAGGACACTGTATCCATGAAAATTATCGGTTGTTCATATCGGTAGGAAAAGATCCTTTATATATACAGGGTGTTCGGGATAAATGTGACAGTTTCATAAGAAAAAGAATAAGTGCTTGGTAACAAGAAAATTTAATGGATTGTAAAGAAATTCAACAGTCAAGGAAATTACACTACTGTTAACAAGTCCCACTCAAAATAACCGCCATTAGCGTCGATCACAGCCTGAGTGCTGCTCCGGAACCTGGAGCAAGCTGATGTTACAGTTTCCCTGGGAAAGGTCTCAAAAACTGCCTTAATTCTTTTCGATTAACTGGGCTTTTGTATTACTGGCGCGGAGATTGGTATCTTTTTCAACAGCACCGCATACATAATAATCTATGGGGTTAAGATCTGGGTAGTTCGGATGCTAAACATTGGGACTGGTGTAGTCGTAAAAAATTGCCGACAAGCATTTTTGACTTTTCCCAGATGTGTGCCAGGGGACCAAATCCTGCTGCCATACATATGACCTACCACTGGCTACCCTTGTTATCCAGGGCTTGAATACAATATTTAGCAACACGTAGGAATCTGAGGGTCCTCCAACACTTTTTTCTGTCTTTTTCCGCGGAATTCTGCTGTACGAACGCAATCAGATCGTCTGTCATGTTGCTTTCTTCTAGCCACAGCCTCGTAGTCTCCATTGCAATTCTCTAGTTTATGCCTGATTGTTTTTACAGTGTTCAGGGAGCATTGGGCAGCAACCATAATTTCCTTATTTTGATGGCCGGTGCAGATCATCATGATACACATTATTCTCTTCCATGATCATGTGAGTTCCAGTCAGCTCTCCTATATGTCGTTACGTATATAAATGAAGAAGCTTCCCATATTTTAAATGATGCATAGTGTGCGTCAATACCTCCAGCCTACGGAGAAAAATAACCAAATATAAATATCTCAAATTTATCCCGAACACCCTATATATATATATATATATATATATATATATATATATATATATATTATGGACTCTCTCGTCAATTTTCGACGCATGAGGGTTCACATACACAATGAACAACCACACAGTGATTTGTTTATAGTGGTGAAGGCTTTTGTTGGACCATCCACACTTTTTGGCACAGTCGATAGGAAATAATTGGTACATCAAGGGTAGCCACAAACCCAATCAATGACCGACCTCAGGAATTTTGAATTCAGAGTTATCCCTCTCCCAGACTGGTTACCTACCCAAGGCTGAAGGGCCCAGTCTGCCCTACTATTTAACACATAGCTAGAGGGAATTTTAAATTCAGAGTTATCCCTCTCCTAGACTGGTTACCTACCCAAGGCTGAAGGGCCCAGTCTACCCTACTATTTAACCCATATATATATATATATATATATATATATATATATATATATATAATAATATATATATATATATTATATATATATATATATATCAGTTGTGTTTTAGACTATAGATCTTTATCTCTATATCCTTATATACTAAGAAAGAAATGACCAATAGATATAATGCTAATATTCTTCAACCTAATCCCCTTGGAATTTAATATACATATTTTTTTACGATCTACTGTCTATCTAAATTCAACTATTATTAATTGGGATTTAGGTTTTAATTTTACGGCGTAGACAATCTATATATATATATATATATATATATATATATATATATATATATACATTGGAAGCAAGTTAATACTTAAGCATGTTTTGTTAAACACCTGCAATAAACCCTACCAACGAATAAAACTTGCACTAAACTAACAAACAAATACTACTAGTACTTCCTATAATTCCACTGAGGATAACCAATCGCACTGTTTAAAGGGCTCGAGAAAAATATGGCCCACTTTCCCTACCATGTGGAAACCGATATAAGGAAAACACAAGAAGACTCGAACTTCTACACTTGAAGATCAGAAAAATGAAATATTCCGTGGTCATGGCTAGCAAATTTACCCCGCGGCTGTACCATACTTTCCTGGCATTTTTCACCTGACTCTCTATTGCAAAGGATCATGTGTTACATAAGTCGTGGTTAGCTGATGAATTATGTTTGTAAGTGTAGTTAAATCTTGAGTTGAAGTTCGTTGAAGATTCAAAATCTGAGGGTTTATATTATTGACAGGTAATGACCTTTACCTGAGCCCCCAAATTCAGTCTTGAGAAAAGAAAGTAAGCTAGTAAGCATATTCCGGTCGTTAGTCAAAGCAGAAGACGGAGGGATCCCTCGCATCCAAAAGATTCCAGCCTCTCACCGTGATAAACAAATTCCTTTTGGGCTAGGGTTTCTGTAGTAAAGAATGGACGTCTTAAAAAAACATCAAATTTTCGCTGATTTATTACCAGCAAGAAATGAGCACAGACGACACAGCTCAGAAGAAGGAAGAATCAGCCCAAAGGAAGATGGCGACCGACGAAGAAGAAGAATTAAGAAGGAGTAAGAGCCCATCTCATCTCATCTCCTGTCTACTCTCTCTCCATTATATACCCAGTATGAATGGGTATAAAACACTAGTACCAGTCACAGGTTTGGTTCACAGATAAAACAAATGATGAAAGGGGTGTAAATAACGTGATTTTGCTGCCAGCGGTTTGTGGTAGTAGAGTTGTGGTGGGGGATCCACTGTGAGCGTATAAAATAGGCAAATAATTATATATATATTATATATATATATATATATATATATATATAATATATATATTCACCAGAATTTGGTGATTTTAACCTAGGTAATAAATTCAGTTGACATCTATTTTTTATTAAATCATTTGTCCCATTAAGCCAATACGCAGTAATCACTCAATTCTTACTGCAAAGAAGAAACGAACGGCCTATTGCACTCTTTACGAGTCCATTATGGAAATTACCAGGATCATTTGGTGAATCCAGTAAATCTGAAGATAGATATTTCTGTACTCGTCGGTGAATCTGTTGGACCTATTAACTCACAGATCTAAAAACATGATTTATGAGATTATATGTATTAACCATATCTCGTTAAGGTACAAGACCATAAAAAAAACGAAATCCGACGATAAAAACAACAAATAACAACAGAAAGGAACTGTAGAATTTATCAATGAATGTAACCATTATTTCATATTAACGGAGGAAACGTTTCATAAAAAGATATATAGGTAAGGTTTACGGAGCAGCGTGGTGTAATGGTTACCGTCGTAGGAAGGGAACACTTGGAGACGAGATAAAATCTTGGACGAAGCTGATTTGCATTTTACACAGCGTTAATACATTTGGGAAATATATAAATCTAACTATACTCCCTTCAGCTATGGATAAATCGTAGGACATACTTGGTTTTTGAACCTTGGTCAGGTAACCAGTCTAGGATTGGAAAACTCTAAATTTAATTCTGTTAAACTTTGCTTAAAATTTGACTTCGAATCGCATCCTACTCATGAGGAAGAGCTGGTAAATATATATTCACCAGTTCAGTGCGTACACAATAACGACGATTCAATATTTACTAACATGGTGCTCAAAATATATAACTTTAAATATACAAGAACCAACAGGATTCGTTCACTTTTAGAGAAGGGAAATCAGTAACGGAAAAAAGGGGATCATGGAAGAACATCTGACCTGGGTGCAGCTTTAGGGGGCGCAAATTGCTCGTATCCAAACGCATTTGCATTCATATAACATTGAAATATATTGCCTAACATTAGCCACCATATGTCTGAACTAGGAATGCATAGAACTTGAGAGCATGTCGGGCGATGAAGCTTTGAAATATCTGAATTTTTTTTTTATTGACGACTGAAGGGAGTGCCGGGTCGAGCTCTCTCCAGATTGTGCCACTGGGTCAAATCACTACATTATTAGATATTTTGCGAGTCCCATATACATTACCTTAGTTAGTATCAAGCGAAAAATTGATGACTGAACTAATTACATGAACACAATAATTAGACAAACATGCTCTCAGCGTTTATACAACCCCTCCCCATCTGTACAAACTAAACCATCCTTCACATCATCTCCTACAAACTTGACCAGCCGTCTCATAATGCATCGTGCAACAATATATAAACATAAAATCACGAGGGTTTTCTCTTCGTCTAAGAATGGCATAGGGGCGGAAATGAGATTTACGAGGTGCCGTTTACTCTATCACTACCTTATGATAACTATGTACCAGAATCCTTATGTACCAGAGCGGTACCAATAAGCTATACGTAATGTACACGAATCACGGCGCTAGGGCTACGTTCTCAAAACATGTGTCTCGCACGCGTAGAACTCATAGAAGGAAATAGCTTTGGTCACGTTAGGGCTACTCAATTTGTTTACACAGACAAATTATCTTTCTCGGTCGGTCAATGGTCTGTTTTTATTGCTATCATTGAACATGATGGTTGACATTCCATTCATACAGATAGACGTTTTGTTTACGTCTGACATTTTTTTCCGTTTGATTCATGAATTTGTATTCTGAGTAAATGAAACATTCAACTGGAATTCCTTCTTTTAACTATGAAATTCATTCATCGATCTGTAGAATGAAATGAGAAAGAGAGAGGGATTTTTATATTTTATATTTGTGTTTAATTGTCTGCGTTGAGAAAAGCACAGTTTCGTATATCCGACCCTTTCTCTCGAGCGTTTGAACTCTCTCTCTCTCTCTCTCTCTCTCTCTCTCTCTCTCTCTCTCTCGCTCTCTCTCTCTCTCTCTCTCTCTCTCTCTCTCTCTCTCCGTGGTTTCCAGCTCTGTTTGGGGTTCTAACCCTATTTGCGACCCTATCTGTCATAGTCTTAACCCCGTCTTTCGTCTCTCGCCGTTCTAACTCGGTCCGTGATCCCACCCACGTGGTCCTAACCCTGTCTCTTGTCTTAGAACATTCTCAAACCTGTAGATTGAAACATGATTTACAAAAAATGTTCGACACTGATTTTAAAATTGTCTTTTCCATTGGTTTATTTGAAGACAAACTGGGAAAATGATTTAGTTTATCTATTACTTTCTGATATTAAATTAAACATTTTTTTAATTAACATATTTCCGTCATCCACACCTTTACCCAGGTAACTAAATACATTACACACACACACACACACACACACACACACACACACACATACATATATATATATATATATATATATGTGCGTGTGTGTGTTCTCTAACATCTATATTGAGCAAATTATTTTATTTGTTCAATTTAATTCATTTAATTGCTGACATGGAAATAAACAAATTCAAATGCATCCCTGCCACGACAACCTACGATAATTTAATACAAAGTAGAACACCCTTCCAAGGATGCGACACAAACTAAATCACCCTTCCCATATATATATATATATATACATACATACATATATATATATATATATATATGTGTGTTGTGTGTGTGTGGGTGTGGGTGTGTGTATGTGTGTGTATTGTTCATACCCATGGAGGTGTATACCTGAAAAGATCAAAATATATTCATTAGCTTTTGTCACCTACATATTAAACCTCAAAATGTTAGATTTATACGGTGTTGTTGGTTTTTTTAATGACAAATCTACTCAATCTAGCTAATCCAACGGCGAAATTTGATTGTTTTGTAAATGCTTGATTACAATCATAGATATTTATATGTTCTATGCTTAAGCATTGTTTAATTCACATTGTTTATCGACAATATCAATTATTTGTTTGTACAATTATATGGTATTAAGCGTTACTATCTAATCTTAATATAATGGAGTTATATCAGTCTGTCTTTAACCGATCCTACGCTAATATTGATGCTACATTGTTCTTAGTTATGGCAATTTACCAGGTACGCATGAAGTCTTCCAACTAAAAATAGCAGCAGGTTCTGCACTTAAGCAAGAATTAGTATCTCAGCAGACAGCCGATAAAATAGCTTCGCGTGTAACCGACTCTTGGTATATGTTTGTACAACTGTTCTTTGTTAATATATTTGTTTAACTCACTTCCTATCTTTGTGTCTTTATTCTGGCTCCTAACCAGGCCACAACAGTTATTTAGGTTATTTTATCAATGATCATTTTTTTAAAGTCATAATCTAATCTTAATTAGCATCTAGTGTAATAACAATGTGAAGACTCTAAAATTACAGCAAGAGTCTTGTAGTAATTGAGTACATTAAGTCTTCCTAGTCGGTCTTACGTCGCATGAAACACGATGGTTCTGACATGTGTACAGCTTGTGTGACACCTGGCAACAAATACAGCAAGATTTCTCCTAGGCAATCTTAGGGGTCGAATAGGGTAAGTCTTTCTAGTGTAAAATAATTAGATGTGGAATGAGTTACGTTATGTAATAGTGGGAAGTTACTCATATTTTGGGATGACGTGTGAAAGCTGAACTGTTGGTGTTTGATTAGTTGTTGAGTGGCAACAGAATTTTGGGATGACTTGTGAAAGGCTATCTGTCAGTTTCTGATTGGTCATCACAAGGCGGGAACGAGAGTGAGAGAAACAGGGAGTGAAGAGTTTTAGGGTTTGGCCTGGGTGTTTCGAGAAGACGGACCGAGAGTTTTTGCTGCGTGGCAAGACACGATGGCGTCTGGTTCCCAAAAAGCCATTTTTTCCAACTTGGGTTTTGAAATAAAGATAAAGAAATCGGAAACAAATAAGAATGTATTGTGTTCGTTATAAAGAACTGCTAAAAGAAACAAGGAAGAATCCAACAGGAAGCAAGTTGTTGCAGACCCCTCAAAGAACGGAGAGACGCTTACCAGCCTAACAACTGATCCGGAAATACCAGATACCCCGATCCAGAATAGAATAGCCCAACAACCAGATAGGTAGAACAGTATAAGATAAGTATATAACGATGATTTTTACACTCCCTACTCCTTTCAATTGACCCCGAAACGTTACACTAGAGGCCATGCCGTGGGTCGTATGTGAAATGAAATCAGGGCTGAAAGGTGTCATGTAGTGAGTTATATAACATAAAAATATACCGACTAAACTAAGGCCAATCTATGGGTTCTTATATTCCATCGAATAAAGAAAGTCATTGGAGAGGCCATCTTGTGGATCTTATGAGGCATAATAAACTGAGGGTATTACAGGCACCCACGCCGTGGGACTTAACTGATATAAAAACACGGCAAGACTTGTCCCTAGGCCCTCCCCGGGATTCTCTATGACATCGAATACGGTAAGTCGTCCTAGATGACATCTGATATACCCCGTCAAATAAAAAGAAGAGTCTCAACGGTGACAACGTAATGGGATTTATATCAC
>CM042139.1:149075329-149120329 GCA_023376005.1 Doryteuthis pealeii
TTATTTTTATCTTTCTTCTTCTCTTCGTCTCTTCTTTTTTCTTTTTTTAAAATTATTTTTAGCCTTGAAATTCTGCTCATTTTGTATATACACTCTTACAACTATTTCCCCAAGGAATATGCCCCAAGCTAAGCCACACCTCATCCAAAACATAGACCTCCCCGCCTCATCCAAAGAAACTAACCCCACCCATTCCAAAATAAGACACCAACCCTCCCTCCCCTAAAATGATAGATATAAAAGAGATGTTACTTTGGGAAATTCTCAGTAAGAGTCATGTTCTTAAGATTACCTGAAGATGCCGTATTAATACGGTTGAAATAAATTATTGTAATGAAGCAAGTTTAGAGTTTTTCTTCATTTACTAAATATATATATATATATATATATATATATATATATATATATATATATATATATATATATATGGGAAAGGTATGAATCCAATTCTCCCTTCAGCTATAAGTAAATAGCAGGGTAGACTGGTCTCTTTAACTCTGGCTAGGTAACCGGTCTAGGAGAAGGAAAACTCTGAATTCAAACCTGTAAAACTCCGATTAGGAAATTGACCTTGTGTCATATCCTGCTCGTGCGGAAGGGTTGGAAATATATACATTTAGCCTCTGCGTTGTCCTACCAATATAGCTGGCAGCACACCAGCATTTGTAGGACAACGCAGAGGCTAAATGTCCGTATTAACCAAAATTGTCCCGAGGGGTATAAGAAGCCTCCCCGAAACCACATCTGGGCTCTCCCAAGCACGATTCTGCCATCGGCGACCACCTTTGTAATTTAAATAGCTGTAGAACAAACTACAGTGATCAGCAATTTACTATTCTGCACAAGACTAGGACTAACCACCACCTCAATGTCCTCGAGGCAGTCTCCATGCTTATTTACTGCCCGTCCTTGTGCAGACAGAGACACCTTAAGCACTCCCTGGTAATTTTTGCTGGGATGTTATTGATGAAGTGGGGATAACCTGAAGGTATTTACCAAACAATTTTTTCCTTTATGTTACCCAACTATTTGCTTGATTCAATCTCTTTTTACCTAATTAATTTACATCGTGACTTTTAAACGATCTACCGGTCGTTTCTTTTGAAAAGCACCGGTCGAAAGGGCCCTTAAGTTTATTTTTCTTTTCTCTTTCGGAAAAATAAGTTAAAAAAAATCTTTTGCTGATCAATAAAGTATGTCCCTATTTTTCAAAATATTATACAAATTCAGCTGTACTAAAAATGTGTTTATATACATATATATATATATATATATATATATATATATATATATATATATATAGAGAGAGAGAGAGAGAGAGGGGGGGAGATATATACATATATAATGATATATAGATATATAAATATAAATAGAGATAGAGATAGAGATAGGTACATGGATAGACAGATTGACCCCACCGCACAATGTGGATGCGACATAAGATCAATATCTTAAGCGGAGTTTAACAGGTTTAAAGTCGGGCATTTACTTCTAGAAAGGTTGCCTTTCCAAGGCTAAGGAGCACCGTCTACCCTACTATTTTACCCATATCTGAAGGGATAATAGTTGGATACATGCCGTTACCAATAATATTAGCACTATATGAAATACAATCATCCTCGTACAGGATTTGAACTTGGGTAGGTGAGCCCATTTACTACAAAGGTAAACATTACCCTATATATATATATATATATATATATATATATATATATATATATATATATATATATATATATATATATGAGATTGTATCTATATATAAGTGTTTGTACAGTTGTAAAACAGCCAAGCGCCGAGTCCAGCAATGACCACAATGGATTTTTATCCGGGAGTGAGAAAAATACCCCCACTATTTTCCATCAGTAAAGTTACATAAAATATAGTAACGGTATAAAGCAAGAATATATGAAATATGATTTTTTTTAAATGTTCAAATACTAAAACAAATTAATAAATGGTAAAATATAATAAAACAATCAAACGAAAACATACAAACAGATTAATAATAATAAGAAACAATTTGAAAACAAGAATATATACAGAATAAAAGGTAATAAAAGAATATAGAAAAATAATGTATATTAATGTATATATGAAAATGTGTGTGCTGTTTATTTCAAAGTTTTCCAAATCCATACAACACAGTATAGCTCTGCTAGTGAATCATAGATAGAACATATATCAAAATAAATAACTGAAGATTGAGTTAATGAAGCGCTATCTTTTAACGAATTATTTTGTCAATGAGTAATATTTTATTACATGAGAATATTTTCGTATGTGTAAAGTGTAGAGGATGCATCATTATGTATCTTCGTTGTACAGATATGCACATCTTAGTATCATCCATTTCATTTGTGTTTATTTTCCGTTTCTTCTTTACACTCATAAAATGATCTGGACAAAATAGTTTTGTTATTATGTGTTCTATTTCGAAATTGACATATTGGATATCAACTAATAAAGTTATTCCATTAATCCAATGTTTCATATTGAGCTTTTTCAATTATTATTGTACATTTATTACATTTCTAATAAAACATTTTCATTTTAAAGGGCACTGAGCGCTTCTACAATTACCACCATATATATATATATATATATATATATATATATATATATATATATATATATATGAAATTTAACATTTTAGAAAAAACAAATGATGTTATATAATTTCTGACAGAAATCTGTTTCGACCAGCTCGATAGATCGGTCATCATCAAGAGCAACATATGAGAGAAAGACGGGAAAAAATAACCGTTAGAAGACAGGGTACAAACAAACGCTGTATTCAATGCTGGAATTTCTTTTTATAAATGCGTGTTCTATGTTAAAAATAAAATACATTTTATTTTTAAAAATCAGAAGCATTATAGTTCATAGTAAAACTCAAAAGAGTTTGATGTAAATTTATATAAAAGTGTATAATGAGTATCAAAATTGTTCATGATATATTCCAGCTACTAAAAAAGTAAATTACAAGTCCACAGCGTAATTGAAAAAAGATATAAAGTTTCAAATCACTTGCGCTGTTGATAAATACGTAGTGTTGTAGATGAAAGACGGGAAAGAATAACCGTTAGAAGACAGGGTACAAACAAACGCTGTATTCAATGCTGGAATTTATATATATATATATATATATATATATATATATATATATATATGTGTGTGTGTGTGTGTGTGTATGTGTGTGTGTGCGCGTGTGTGCGTGTCTGTGTGTGTGTGTATATATAATGTTTCATATCTGAAAATAAATGGTGCACAGTATCGGTGATAGAGCATATATATATATATTAGGATATCCTAGACAGATCATGTTCGATGAATCGCCAGTAATATAAAATTAATGGAAAAATACGATCATAAATGATGTACTCATGTATCCATAATTTTGGTCAGTTTCTCTCTTGTGGTTTCCGCTTCTTAACTATGCCCAGGTCTTTTCATGTGCAACCTTCCAAATTTGTCATTTGAAGTATCCATAAAATTGTTTTTCTTCCCATTTTCTGTTTTCTTGTTTTTGTTTATTTTTCTGCCCATATGTTACAGTTGCCGTTATTGGTTGCTGTAAATAATATTTATTTGCTCTTTCTTAGTGTATTCTTCGAATCCTTGGATTGTGTCATCTACGCAATCCTCTGTGTTGGCATGACCTCTTCCACCTTCCTTTCTTGATACATATAGCCTATCCCTAACGTCTCTAGGGTAAAAATCCGTGTGAATTGTCATTAATATTCTAGTCTTTTGGTCAATTTGTCTGAGTTCCTCTTTTGTCCATTTTAAGAATGGTACAGAGTATTTTCTTATAGGGACGGCTTTTCCCTGGTTTTTGAATGACAGCAATTGAACTCTGATTTCCAAGACTCTAAATATTCTAGCTGATCTTAACAACGCTGTGGTCTATAGGGTATCGATTCTTTTTAGGATTTCAAATTCCTTCGGTCTTTCTTTCAAGCCGGTGCGAACCATTTCAAACGCACCAACTAAAATTTATATCACCACCATCTTTATGTTCCATAGCTATCTGGCAAGAACCAATATTTTTAAAAACTTTGGCTGTATTTCATGTTCTCTTCAATGTCAAAATGTAATAGATGACAAGTGTTTGTTTTTCTGTCTCGTCACTACATCTGATCTATGAGATCGAATTGTATATAAATGTACTAGATAATTTTATGCGATTCGTTTTCTAAGATGTATTCTGACTTCAGCATGTTCTAATTGGTTGCAACTCGTTTTCCGGGATTTGACACAAGATTGCAATTATGGATCTTCCAACGGAGATTGAACTCTCTATTCAGTAGTAATGTATCTACGAGACAAGCTTGTTAATCATTATACCACGACTGGACACCAATTGTTAGTATATTCATATTGTAATCTCTTGCACAATTTCCGTGCAACACCTTTCCAACTAAGTCGTGTTAAGTATTTCTTGTATGCCATTTTGCTGCAATCGCTTATTATGTGATTAACTTTCTCATCTACGTATCCAAATAACTTATACTTGCGATTCCTTTGCGTATAATAAATTTTCGCTTCGATATAATTGGTCCTCATGGCATTATTGTGTGCAGATATTAAAATAGATTCAGCTTCTCTCTTTACTTTTCCTCTCTTTTCGGCTCATGTTCTGTGCAATTTACTGAATTCATCGCTTCATGTATACATTTTCATATAGATTTTGTTGTTTTAGTGTTTCTACTTATGTTGCTATTGCTATCTACCTATCTTTCTTTCTATCTATCTATCTATCTATCGACCGATCTCTGTATTTATCTACACCCACATACACCCCAACACCCATGAATATATATATATATATATATATATATATATATATATAGAGAGAGAGAGAGAGAGAGTGACAGACAGACAAACAGACAGACAGACAGAGATAAATAGATAGTTAGATACTAGGTGTGTCAAAAAGCATCAAGATTTATTGTACTTTTTGACACACCTTGTATTCTGAAAAAATAATGTTCCATTCATTCTTCATAACTATTTTGGTAAATACAACTTCAAACTCGGCACTTTTATGATACATCTTGTATTCTTATACAATATTCTTAAAAAAATAACGTTCCATGCATTTTTAATTTCTGTCTTGATATATACATCTTCGATCTCGATACTTTTATGACAACATATATATATATATATATATATATATATATATATATATATATATATATATATATGTGTGTGTGTGTGTGTGTGTGTGTGTGTGTGTGTGTGGTAGAATGTAAAACAAATACAGGCAATAACATTATCTGCATTTTTTATATTTTTATATTGATTATCATTAATATGTAACTCAATTACTATTCGCTGGTGATTTTGCCGGGTATTTAACGGTATCTATGAAAAGGTTGAAAACAACTTTAAATCTATACACCAACAATTGATGCTGTTTAATATTTTTTTTAAGCTTATAAATGAATTAACGTATCAACTTGTTTTCCTTAGTTTCATTTTTATTCTAGGTATTAATCCCAGTCCAGAAATGAAAAATATATACATTAGACTTCATTTCTTATTCCACTAACATCTGACCGGTGGTTAAGGTAAAAATCTAAGCTCCTCAATTCACAAATTTATTTTTCAGAATGTTTATAGGATTAAGGAAGACTTCATGAATAGATATCAAATGCTATATTTTTTTTTTTTTTACTTATCTTTTTATCAGCTCACAAACTACACATTGAACATCATGAATGATGAATATGTACATTGTAAGTACGCAGGGAGTAATACTAACTTTACGGATATGCAGTATAAGACTATAATAAACTTTATAAATGACATGTTCTGAATGTATCCATTCGAGAAAATAAAGCGCAATCCGAATCCTTTTGTTCCAGTTTGACAGTGAATAATTCAATTTGAAAGCACATCCAAGTTAATGTGATCTTGCGTATTCCACAATATGACATAAGTATTAAAGTAAAATCAAAAGATTGGGCCTTTGTAATCTTATATTTTGGTTGTCACCCACAGCTTGTTATGAAATATTGTGCTCGTAAAAGCAGACTGCAAAGATGAAAATGGCATAGTATGTGCTGCGTAAAAATGCACGTACGATCTTTTATCATTTAATGGATTATACTCTATTTTAAAATACTTTTTGGTGTGATTTCTTTATAGATGAAATCATTTAATCTCTAATCGTACCCTTTTTTGTTTAGTTTATCCTTAAAAGAAATGCATTGATATGGAGAAGATAGCATGTTCATCCTTATAAAATGTATTGAATGCAAAAGGCGAAGCTTGTTTTCATAGATATTTATGATTATGTTATATATACACATATAATATATATATATATATATATATATATATATATATATAATATATATATATATATCAAGAAAGAATAGACATGAAGTCCTGCGATTTAGAAGATTTTAGAAGATTTTAGCAATGTTGACTCCATATATATCTTAAGCTAGATATAAATGATCTATCCACGATATTATGTATTGTTTACGTTTAAATAGCACCAATGCTATATATCCATCTTTCTATCTATCTCTCTCTCTCTCTCTCCATATATATATATGTATATATATATATATAATATATATATATATATATATATATATATATATATATATAGAGAGAGAGAGAGAGAGAGAGAGAGAGAGAGAGAGAGAGAGAGAGAGAGTGAGAGAGAGAGAGACGTAAATTGCTGGGGAAGATATATCTAAAACGCCAAAATTCAAAGAATTCCACATTTTCGTTTATATTGTTTAAATAGCAATGTGGAATGCCAAAGTAACAATTTTTATTATTTTAGAAACGGGTAAGGAACAAGGTAACTTAGTATATTTTTCTAAAAGGTGATTTTCTAACATTTGTATATTTCCAACACAACAACATTTTTTACAAACATAAACTCGGTCTAATTAAGTGGTCACCCCTAAGTATTGTTTTAGCCTGCCTGTCCCTTGAATTCTTAGAATCTCGCCTTTTCTTATATATCATCCCCATCAAATCAAGCGGTTTCCGATACAATAGATGACATCTTGATAATTTACCATAGAAAACTAAACATAACTGAGATTACGGATAGACTAAATAGAGTTTATTCACGAATTATAAGCCAACAATTCTCTTCATTTCTTATACATTTTACTCACTAAGAATAACTCCAATTTAGATTCCAACGTTTATCACAAAAACACCTCTTAAAATGATTACATACACATCTACTTACACCACAAAACCAACAAAAAGAGAGAAATTATAATAGGTTTTTACCTTAGGGCCACTCATTTCTGCACACCAAAATTACTAAATGACGAGTTCAACTACATAGCAAATTCTTTCCACACCCTTCTCTAAAACCCTTTATTCACTAAATCCCTCAAAATCCATAAAAGAAACCAATATAAAACCTACACCCACACACTCTTCAACACATCCAAACTTTCCCATAGACACATAATTCTGACAAATAACTCTTTCTCTGACTTCATAGAAAAGAACCTACATAACCTGGGTATAGAAAAAAGCTGTTACTCTAGGCTCTAAAATTATATGTAATATACTTAAAGCAAAATCTCTCAAACGGATAAAGTCTAATACTGGCGTTTCCATGTTTCCATGCAAAGACTGCGATAAGAATACATAGGAGAAACTTCTAGAAAACCTCAAAAGACACACATTTGAAACCCAGCGATATATTAAATTAGGAAATCTTACCAATGGTCTCTTTCAAAACATATACGAAACAAATCCTTATTTTATTTCAGTAGTGTCAATAGCTAACATTAGATTACGTCCACTACAAAGGATGAAGCTGGTGTTATTACTATCCTACCCGCAATAAACACTAGGCCGAGGATCCTGAACATTTCACCATTCCTGGGAAAAGTAGTTCTAGATAGTTAAAATCACCTAAATTTAACTAATCCACCCAGCGAACAAACGAATATCATCATCCACAACACTGAATTTTACTATTAGCATCAACACGCACTTACAACGCCGACATCTCACAATATACCCAAATACAACAAACCTAGGAAAATATTAGAGGTCTCGAACAACACAGTATTACAACCTTTACCCTAAATCTCTTTCACTAAAGTTTATCGCTACTAACGTAAACAAATTTTGGACAATCTTGATCCATATCTATATGCCCCCATGAAACACAACACATTTTTCAACGTTTCACGGAACATCTGAACGTAATCAAGAACTCATGCTACACTAGATGGAGTTATGCCCCTTTCGTCACAATAATTACCATTCTCCCATTTTTCGCAAGTCATCCAGACAATGTCCATAATTCAACTCCTGATGAAGGTTGCTAAAACTGAAACGTTTTAACGTTGAATTTTCTATCAACAATAAATTTATATTTTTGTACTACTTTGTTTTTTTTTTTCTATTTTCTACCTTTAGCAGATCTTCTTCAGTGCTTTTGTTGATATAAGGAAGAGTAAAAAAAAAAATTATCACAGAATGATGAGGAATACTGTAATAGTAATTGTTTATCAATCTGTTCAAAATTTGAAATTTGAGAAGAAACGCTGGAAAGGTAGACGGTTTGAAATATAACATCAAATAGTCTTCTTTTATGGAGTGTGGATATCAACAAAAGCCCTGATGAAGATCTACTTAACAGATCGAAACACTGCAGCATCGGCTAATAAACTCACAACTCATTTTTAAAACCTGTGTTTTTTCAAATTCCTCACTATACTACATACCGTCGGATTCACTTCCATTATTCTTCACACACACACACACACACACACATATATATATATATATATATATATATATATATATATATATATATATATATATATATATATATATATATTGAAATGAACACAACTTTATAAAAAAAGCAACATTTTTCTTTCTGGACAAAAGTAGTCAAATACTGGCCAACAGAGCATGCTAAAACCTCAAGTAAGTCACTTGTGTTTGTAAACTAATGTCGGTGACAAAAATTTCACTCATTTGGAAAAATACAATTTCAGATGACGCATGCGACTACTTTTTTCCAAATCCAGGAAATTTAGCGTCATGATATATATTTTGAATTATCTCTCTCTCTCCCCTTTTTCTCTCCACCTCTCTCTCTCTCTCTCTCTCTCTCTCTCTCTCTCTCTCTCTCTCTCTCTGTATATATATATATATATATATATATATGTGTGTGTGTGTGTGTGTGTGTGTGTGTGTGTGTGTGTGTGTTTAGTTCTTGGTATATTCTTGCCCCATCTCTCTATCTGTGTGCATATGTTTGTGAAGGAAAAAAACAAATACATTCTGTTATTAACAAACGGATTAAAATAAATATGTAAAAAAATTATCTTTTTTATTACATGGATCAATAAGGTACTATATTTAGTAGGAGATCGAGAAGCAATAAAATAAAGCGTTACCGTGTTTTACTGCATATTTATTTTCTTGGCAAATATTAAAAACTTCGAGTGAAATACATTATCTGTTATGAACAAACAATAATTATTCGTAGGTTTCATTACAAAATGTTTTCTTTTAGAAATAATCAAGAAGAACAAGGAAGCTCTTAGAAACCAAGCTAAACAGCAGAAAACTTATGAAGGAAATAAACACATGAGCGGAGCCTCTTGTAAGATACTAGAGACCAATCCTAAAACAAGAGAGGATCTCCGGCAGATGGACCAAAGGACAAGGAAACTGATGACGCTGCACAAGGCATTCCACCCGAGAGATGACACGGACATACTCTATGTGTCAAGGAAAGAGGGCGGGGGGGGGGTCTCTGGCCAACACTGAAGACTGTGTAGATACGGCAATCCGAGCACTTGACGAATATACTCACAACAGTAAGGAAAGATTAATTGCAGCAGCCAAGAAAAGCAATTGCAACACAGTGACAAACAGAAATACATAAAAAAACAGAAATGGTAAGAAAAACAATTACATGAGTACTTTAAGCGCAAAATTCAGGAGATATCACACCAGAAGACATGTATATGGCTAAGAAAAGGAAAACTCAAAAGAGAAACAGAATCCCTTATAATTGCAGCACAAGACAATGTCATTAGAACAAACTACATAAAGGCAAAAATAGATAAGACGAAGCAGAACAGCAAGTGCAGAATGTATGGAAATAAAGACGAAACAATCATCCATATAATAAGCGAATTCAGCAAACTAGCACAAAAGAATACAAGACTAAGCACGACTCTGTGGGAAAGGAGATCCACTGGGAATTGTGCCAGCAATTCAATTTTCACCATACAACCAAATGGTACATGCACAAACCTAAACCTGTCCCAGAGAACGAGACGCGCAAAATTCTCTGGGACTTCGAGGTACAGACGGATCACCTAATCCCGGCTAGGAGACCCGACCTATTATTGATTGACAAGAAAAAGAGAACCTGTCATCTCGTGGATTTTGCTATCCCAGCCGACCACCGAGTAAAAATGACAGAAAGCGAAAAGATAGACACATACTTAGCCCTTGCCAGAGAACTGTGGAAGCTGATGAACATGAAGGGGAAGGTCATACTAATTGTAATTGGTACCCTTGGAACAATTCCCAAAGCTCTGGAAAAGAATTTGGGTGAATTAGAAATCAGAGACAGAATCGAGACCATCAAAAATACAGCATTGTTGGGATCGGCTACAATACTCAGAAGAGTCCTGGAAACCTGAGGAGACTTGCTGTCACTCAGCCTCCAGCGAACCACCAGCTCCGACAGATGTGAAAACTAATAATCATAATGATGATTATTAAATGGTGTTACATAAGAACTTTATTGACATCTGGACCGAGGAATCTTGGCTGCGATTAGGTAAAGGCGAACTGAAAATAGAGTCTGAGAACTTCATTGCAGCAATCCAAAACAATATTTAATTTATCAAAAATGTAAATAAGTCGATTAACTATAGAGGGAAAGTGATAGATACTGCATATTTTTCATAACAGTAATGGGTCTTGCGCCTATATTCACTGCTACAGTATGAGATCGTGATATTCCTTTAAGACTCCATAGTACTGTCTGCTCCTGTTATTGTCCATCTAATATACTCCTTGATAAGGGGTTCACACTCGAGTTTCTTCTCGGTAAGTCTGCCGTCTCAGGATATCGCTTGATTACCATGAAACAAGTAAAACACTATAAAATACAGAAAAATATTATGCTGACCTAATTATTATGAATTGGTGTATTAGAACCAGATTCATTTCTACTACCAGGCTAAAAACCCAATACATTCAATATTCTATGACAGATAAGGATAGAGAGGCATTCCTAACACAATTCGAACTCTACGAACCCATCAATCCTTGGATGCACATATTTTTCAGAACATACTTGTCCAATGTCCATAGTTACTGCCCTAATGCTGATGAACGAACACGAATACCAACAGTTGAGATCAATACTGTACAGACACATTGTGAGCATGATCTAGAATACACAGACTGCAAACTCTTCAAAGAGGTAATGCATCTCTCCACTAGAAGTATGGCCTAAATACATCACTGAACTCCATTTTTAAAGTCTGGAGTAACACACTTTCTTTGATGGAATTCCCAAGCCAACTTTTAACCGAAATTGTAATAGCTGTTAATGTCCAATGTATAGGTCGAATAGATCCCTTTGAGGTAATGAATTGTTTATCTACTTAGAATATTTGTGAATGTTTATACCGTATATAATTATAAACTAAGGATATCACAGTGGCCTAGGCATAACATAACACAATGCTTGACATGTCATAAAATCAATGAACCAATATTGTGCTAAGGACAAATACTAGCATCCTTTTCACCGATATCACTACTATAACTAATATTACTATGACTAGTTCTAATAATAATAATAATTACACCAGAGAGACGACATAGACTGACTATATGTGTCAGAAAAAGAAGGGGCAAGGAGTCTCGCCAACATTGAGGAGGGTGTAGATGTGAAAATCCGAGCACTTGAAGAATACTCTAATAAAAGTAAGGCAAGACTAATTGCAGCAACCAGAAAAAAAACAAACAATTAAACCATATTGACAAGCAGGCATACATCAAAAACTAAAAACAGAAAAAAAAGGAAAACAACTTCATGCGTACTTCAAGCGACAAAGTGAAGAGATATCACATCATAAGACATAGGCATGGCTAAGAAGAGGAAACCTTAAAAGACAAACTGAATCTCTTATAATCGCAAAACAAGACAATGCCATGAGAACAATTTATATAAAGGCAAACGCAGATAAGACGCCGCAGAATAGCAAGTGTAGAATGTGTGGTGACAGAGACGAAACGGTTAATCATATAAAAAGCGAATGCAGAAAACTAACACAAAGAGAGTACAAGACTCAGCACAACTTGGTGGAAAAAGAGATTCACTTGGAATTGTCCAAGAAATTCGATTTTCACCATACAACTAACTGATGTATGCAAAAGCCTGAATCTTTCCAGGAGAATGAGACGCATATAATTACAGACGGATTACCTAATCCCGTCCAGGATAGCAGACCTAATATTGATTAACTAGAAGAAGATAAACTGTCATGTCGTGGATTTTGCCGTCCCGGTCGACCTCCGAGTGAAAATAAAAAAGCAAAAAGATAAATGAATACTTAGACCTTGCAAAAGAATTGAGAAAACCGTGGAACATGAAGGTAAGGATTGTGCCGATTGTAATTGGTACTCTTGGAACGGTGCCCAAAGGTCTGGAATAGAATCTGGGTGAATTGGAAATCAGAGGAAGAATCGAGACTATCCCAACGACAGCATTGTTAAGATCGCCCAGAATACTCAGCATAGTCCTGAAGACCCGAGGAGACTTGCTGCCACTCGGCATCCAGTGAATCACCGGCTACGGCAGGTCTGAAAAAATCAATAATAATAATAAATAATAATAATAATAATAATAATAATAATAATTATTATTATTATTATTGTTATTATTATTATTATTATTATTTACTCCTTTTGAGTTTTCACATCAGCGTTAGCTGATGATCTTTCACTGGAGTCTGAGTGACAGCAAGTCTCCTCAGGTCTCCAGGACTCTTCTGAGTATTCTGGCAGATTGTATCAGTGCAGTGTTCTGGATGGTATCAATCCTTCCTCTGATTTCCAGACTTTCCAAACCCTTTTCCAATCCTTTTGGGACCGTTCCAAGTGCACCAACTACAATTGGTATAACTTTGACTTTCATATTCCATAACTTTTTCAGTTCTCTGGCAAGGTCCAGATATTTGTCAATTTTTTCATTTTCCTTTAGCTTTACCCTGTGATCTGCTGGAACTGCAAAATCCACCAGTTGAAAAGTTCTTTCTTTTTTGATTATCAACACTAGGTCTGGTCTTCTTGCTGGGATATTATTATTATTATTATTATTATAAGGATGAATGCGTATTGCTCGAGGTTCCATATATACCATGTGTAGTTATCATAAACAAAAATAGAATAATCCGTTTGTATATTGCTTTGATATTGGGAACGCTGAGAGCCAGAAGACAAGAAATAAGTTAGATGAATACACTCTCCTAACCAGAAAACGAAAATTCCTTATGGAATATGATGAGAAGTTAATCGAACGTTATTGAAGAACGTGTACTTTTTCAGATGTACAATATAAAAGACTTAATGTCCTATCGACAGGGCTTAGACTATGCCGACTCGAAAAAGAGATTTCCTGGGTATGACACTAAGCTTCATCTAAAGTTGAGGCTCCAGATCTAGAGCGCTGGGGAGTTTGAAGTGTCCCTTCACTGCCATTACTTTCAGGTCCACATTGAACCGAAGCGAATTCTTGGTTTAGCTTAGTCGGTAGAACATCCGCACAGGAACCATCAAGTTCCCCGGTTCAATACCGACCCTCACCAACTCAGCGTATGAGTAGCACAGCTTGGACATGTGCGGTAAAGTGGGGAACTGATTCTAGGTGTGGCACACCGCCTCAGAGTCAAAATCACTCTCCATGGTATAGCGCTAGGGAAAAAGGTAGATACTCCCTCACTGTCCAGCTGAAACCGGCAATAGGCCATTCCGCCTAATTCACTTATGGATCAAATAGAAATGTTTGGAAATTAAAATATTAGATATAGTAAATATTAGATATAGATATGATATAACTAAATTGTTAGTAGGAACACTAGTTTTTTGGAGCTAGTCTTGTTTAGAGATTTTTGTTATTAATTACTTTAAACCATGCAGCTGTGAAATAATTTATTAAATAGGAATACTTGATATGACATAACGCTTTGAATAAAAAAAAACTCTTGAGAAATACTTGGTTCAAAATATAAATATGAATGTGTCTTGGAAATGATATCCCCATACGGATTTATATGCCGTTAAATCATATAAAATACTGGGAAACATGGAAAGATGAGGAGCAATTGAAAACGATTCAAACAACATCCTTTTTGAAAATCGGTAAATATTGACGATTTTAATACTTGAGAATTAAACATTAAACCATAAAAGATCTCATACGAAGCCTATCAAATTCTGTAAGTGTGAAGACATTTAAATAGTTCTGCTATGGTCAGGCGTTTAAGGTTTTATATATAATTGGAATATTGATCATAATCAGGGAAATATTATTGATCGATGCCATGAAGCTCCTTCAATAAATGTTATTTCATGAAAAAATGTTTAATGTTATTCTATGTCTAGATGTTAAGGTATCAGGTTGTACGTATATATTTACGTTTAATGTAGTTGTTTAATTAGAATTTATTTTCTGCACACGGTCCAATCGAATAAGGATATTCTTTAAAGAGACCTATTTGATCTTTAGACGGAATCCTAAAACGTACTACTACTTCGGGTCAAAGTCGATCTTGGATCAATGGCAATAAACGAGTAGTCCACACTCCCCAGAATCTCTTTATGTCTGTTTATATTCGTTTGACTTTGGTATGAAGCAATGTTCTGTGGCAATTTAGATGGTTGTATGGTTGATGATGATGATGATGATGATGATGATGATGATGATGATGATGCACACCCGTTATACAAACATCAATTGCGTCTCGATAATTTTAATTAGTTTCAAGCCTTTAAAAACGTCGAGTCTTAAAAGAAAAGAAGACGTCATCTGATTAATGTGTTGTGTTCAATCTCAATTTCATGCCCCAGTAGTCCGCATGCCTTTATATTTATCGATTAGAGTACAATTAGTGTCAATCAGGCACCATGCTATGGTAATTTGGGACGGTTTGTAAGCTGTCGCAAGTTTGTATATAAATGTGGATGGAGCACAGTGCAGAGAGAAACGATGTTTATATTTGCACGATATGTAAGGCATCTCATATATTTTTGCATGTATCCATTCATACACAATCATATTCATGCGTGTTTCTATGATACTATGGCTATATGTGTATATAACAAGTATAAACGAGCAAGCCATTGCTGCAGAATATTCGTCTGTGTAATGTGGTTCCGTTAATCAATTTTATAATATCATTAATACATACATATAATTACAAACAATGAACTGCATATCTCAGCTGTTCTCGGTTTCCATAGCTGTTTTTAATTGCGCAATAGCATTATAGATATCTGTTGAACTAACTCTTAATTATAAGATGTATGAGAAGTCAGACTTGTATTTACAAAGAATTGGATTGACTAATGAAAAAAACGTCAAATATGTATGTTGATGGATTATCCTAACGTTATTTACCTAATGGGTTAGAGAAAGACCAACAGATCAACAGACAAGGATTTAACTGATACTACATCTTTCCACACCAAGGAATAATTCACGGATCAACAGACAAAGATTAAAACTGATATTGCATCTTCCCCTTTAAGAAATAACTCAATGATGAACAGATACGGATTATAACTGATACTACATCTTTCTATTTCAAGGAATAAATCACCTTTTATGACACAAGTAATATTCACTGAAATTGTATTGTGTACAATTTCAGCACACACATCCAGCACACACATATATCTGATTATTATACAGATTGTGTGTCTGTGTGTGTGTTTGTGTGTGTGCGCGTGTGTGTGTGTATGTAACCTTAAAACGTCACCAACAACGTCACAATTTCCTTAGTGATTTAAGTTATATTCTCATGGTTATTAAATAATAATTATTTAATCTTAATTAGCATCTTATTTATTAAAAATGTATCTAGTAACATCTAGCTGAAATAGAATTGCCTCAAAACAGCCCATATTATGTGTGTCTTTACAATCCTGCGATGTGTGTTATATGTCATTAAAAAATAAATGGTTGCATAGAATAGGGTGTGTATAATTTGCAACAAAACCACGTTATGAATATATATATATATATATATATATATATATATATATATATATATATAATATAATATATATATATATATATATATATATATATATATATATATATATATATATACTGTCATCTAATAGATACTATTGAATGATGCCTACGGATTGTAGCAATAGGAATCACTGTTAATACTTTCACTATTTTCAATTAGATTAATTAGAGATCGGTCCTTGCATTTACCATTCTTTAGCAAGACCTACTTTAATGTCTACAGCGACCAAAACCTTTTCATTCACGGTAGGTCAATGTGTTTCCATTTCATAGGATGACCTTCTGACTCAAGGTCGTAGAGCTAAAACTACTTTTAAACATTTAAAAAAAGATAGAATATGCTTCTTGGTACACATCACATATTCTTCAGTAAATCTCCGATTATTTTAACTTCCAAGGTACCGAAAAGTTGATAACATATCCTCATTCAAGCCCGAGGCATCCCGTTTGATTTGTTTCACTTTTGAATAGCCTGAAAACAAATAGTTTTGCTATAAACCGATTTCAAATTATTAAAAGTAATTTAATTGTGCTTTTGCAAAAAAAGATTCCTCATAATTACTGAATCATATATATATATATATATATATATATATATATATATATATATATATATATATATCCCCGAAAGTCCACAGAAGAAATCTTCCTTACGACACAGTTTGAGAGCTCAATGTGTGCTCTTAATGTTAGAGTCACAGAGCAAATATATAAGTAAAGAAATAACAAAAAGACTTGGATATTTAGCTTTATAGTCTATTTCAGGGAGCTTAGACAAAGTGTTAGATAATTTGTCTAAACTCCCTGAAATATACTATGAGCTAAATCTCTAAGTCTTTTGTTATTTCTTCATATATATATATTATATATATATATATATATATATATATACATACATATATATATATATATATATATATATATATATATATAATATATATATAATAAAGTCTAGAGAAGAAATCTTCCTTACGACATAAGAGTTTTATTTAAACAAAACCAAGTCGCAGTTCGGGAGCTCAATGTGTGCTCTTAATCTTGGAGTCACAGAGCAAATAGATGAGTAAAAAAATAACACAAGATTTAGAGATTTAGCTAATAGTCTATTTCAGGGAGCTTAGACAAATAGTCTAAATCTCCCGACTCATTAGATGCGAATGATCATTCGCATCTGATGAGTCTGGAGATTTAGACTATTTGACTAAACTCCCTGAAATAGACTATTAGCTAAATCTCTAAATCTTGTGTTATTTCTTTACTCATATATATATATATATATATATATATATATATATATATATATATATATATATATATATATATATATATATATTACATTATTACCTTGTTCTTGTTTTATTATCTATCATAGGCTTATTGATGTATAACTAATACTGTTTATCTCTAACAAAGTTCAAGGAAACCGCCCTAAAATGCTCAAAGGAGCAATAGTACATTCTTTCTTAAATGACTCATGAAAAAAAGATGCTAATATTTATTCATATATTCATAGAACTTTCCAGTGGTCCATGATGTCATCTTCAGACGATCTATTTTGGTCAATATGGATGAATGACTCACCGCTGAAATCAATGTGCATTTCGTTTTATTATTAGCAAATATCATTTGTTTCATTACACTAATCGATTGCCACACTCTTCCTACTTATAGCAATCTACTTGATGATCGTATAAATTAATTCATCATTAATACTTAAATGAAATAGATCCATTTACTGTTCGGGAAAAAATTCCAGCAAAAAAGAAAAAAATATCAATATCATTGAATTTTTCATTCACCTAACTTAAATAATTTCATCTTGGAAATTTATGCGAGAGAAATTAAAATAAAATCGACAGGTTATTTTTAAACTCTTTCACAGTTTACTATAGACTATATGCAGCCGTGTTGCAAACTATCACTATTAGATAGGAATAATTGATATCATATAAACGCGTGAAACGCACTTAAAGTAAGAACTACACATTGTACTTAGTATAAAATTATCCCAGAATATTTCAACTTATATTTAAAAATATCAAATAAAGAAAAAGAAAAAGAAAATAAATATCTGAGACAATTATTAAACGTATGCAAATCCCTTACTTATATGTATAAAATTACCCGAGACGGTTTGAAATGCTGTTAAAATTTATCAATCACAAATACTCTATGGGGGAAATTCTCAGTAAAAAAACAAACATTTATTTCTACTTATGAATACAATGTTACCTTCATTTACAAGTGCCCCAACTCATGTGTTTTTCGAGCTACGAGCTGTCACTTGGTCGATTATATGCTTTCTGTTTGACCCAAAATTTCAGGTTCGAACAAGCTATGTCATAAGTTCACTAAAACCTTTATATTTCCAAATGTATTACCCCCCACCAAAAAAAAATTTAAAAAATAGCATGTATGAAAATAAACATTAAAACATATTAATCGATATAAATCATTATATTCTATTTTATTATGATTTCATAGCATAAACTGATATTTTCTTATTTATCAAGCAAAGAAAAAGATAAGGTGTTTTAGGGGGATAGGACGGATTAATGACATATGGGGAAAATTGATTTGATATACGATGAAACCGAGTTATGAGCGGAACGAGTTAAACTCGTAAATCAAGGTATATATATATATATATATATATATATATATATATATTATATATATATATATTATATATATATATATATATTATTATTATTATTATTATTATTATTATTTAAAAAAAACAACATTCTAACATTTATTTAAAAAATAAAAAGAATGAGTCCAAATACTTTTATGTGATTGTTCGTCGTCAGATGTTTTTATAGGCTATTGTTGCTATTAGCCGGATAGTTAGCTAGTCTATGCCATTTTTTCTAGCGCTAGATCAGGGATATTGTTTTGGGGTCTGAGGTGGTGCGACATACCTAACATTAGCTCCCCACGTTACCACACAGATCCCAACTGTGCTGCTCATGCGCTGAGATAACGAACAAGAAAGTTTGTGTTTCCGAGATGGATACTCTATCCACTGAGCTAAACTTATATCCTTTCCTAATTACATTTCGTTTGTCTGAAATCGATGATTTTTTTTTACTCATTTTTTTTTTGTAGAAAACTAATTGTCATTAATGCATAAAATTGGCTCTGTTTAATTATTACGTTGCAAACATGATAAATTACCATTCATGTTATTTTTTAAATTTTTATTTCACTCTTCTTAATATCAACTGTATTTTCCAGTTTTAAGTTGTCCATTTGATGTCTGCCTATTAATTTAATTGGGGTGAAACTTCGTGTTTATTGAGGTTAAAATGTTGTATGAAACAAAAACGAACAAGGATAAATAAAATAAAATAAAATTATGCAGCTATCCTTTTCGGCACCAGTAAATTAATTCAGATCTGCTATCAGAATTTGTTGGGTCATTTCTCTAGGCTAATTTCTCTCACCAACCTTTCCTATTGCTAATCGTTCATAGCAAGTGCTCCTCATGACATACAGTATCCATACAGAGCTGAACAATGTAAGTCTTTGCTTAAGAAACACACCAAATCTGGTTATTGATTTCTACTGATTAAGGGATATAATTGATTAATTAAACAAAAATCAAATAATTTTGCGATAATCTTAGCATGGCTGCTGCTGCTTATATTAAAGAAATCGCTAACTGCTGCCAATATCAGCTCTGATTCAAAATGGCCACACGGCGCCGCCTGCTGATAATTTGAAATAGACAAATTCGTGCCCTAATCATTTCAGCTCGGAATTCCTCACGTATTCCCGGTGCAATCTTAGAAATATTTATTTGGTTAGAAAGAAAGAAAATAATCTTTTTAAATATGTCATTTGTATGTGGTTTTATCCATTGAATCATTTTTTACAGCGAATTAAATAACAATAATAAACGAAAACATTTAACGATTAATAACTCAACTTTTTAAAATTATTAATACTTTCATCTTATAATAAAATATATCCATTTTTAATCGTACCACTCAAACCCTTTTTGAAAAAATTCCATTCATGAAAAAAACATTACTAAATTAATGAAATAAACATTTATGAAATAAACATTACTAAATTAATACGCTAAATTAATCCGCTACGAATAGAGTAATATTGAATTATTAGCTTCTTTTTTACTTTCTTTGTTACTTTTAGGGGTCGAAAAAGGAAATAAATTATACTGACAATTAAGAACTGAATTTAAATTTGTCGTATGTAAAATAAAAAAATAAAATAAAATAACAAAACAAAAAAAATCACTATTATAAGCCAAAGAAAAAAAAATTGTAATACGGACAATTGTAAGTATCTAATTCTTAGCATTTTATTGTTACATTTTTATACGGTAAAAAAGGAATTAAATTAATACATTTTTGCCATTGGAAATCACAGACAAGGAAGCTCGCTTAAAAAGATAAAATTGTTCCAAAAAAGTAAACAATAAAAAAGAGACTGTCCTTAAAATAAACGAATATTATAATTAACTAATTCTCAGCTTTGTTTATCATATAAATCCTTAATAAAGATTAAGAACGCATTTGTTTAAATAATATCTTAAATGTAAACAAAAAAAAATTTCCTAAAATAAACAAACATTCTACTATAGAAATTCTTTTCGCGATTTTTTTTTTATTTTTAAATTTGATAAATCATTTTCCTTTTATTTTCTCTCTTACTCTTGTTTTCTTCTTCTCACTCACTTTCTGGTGTTCCTAATTTTTTTAGAACGGTCATGGACCGGGTACTTTGGCTAATATATATATATATATATCAAACGTTAAAGACTTGTATATTTTAAATATTAATGGATAATTTCTATATTTTTTTGTATTTTATTTATTTATTAAGAAAAAGTAACAGGAAATTTTAAACATTTATTTGCAAGTTGTTTAGGGAAAAATGAGAATAGCCGGACATGTTTTTATTCTAAAAAGAATTGAATAAATAACTTATTTAAATTTTAAAAGAATTATTTTTATTTCTTAAATTGATTAAAACATTTTATAGGATTATTTTTTAAATTATCTAAACTTATTAAAAATAAGTTTGCTAAAATGATTATTTTTAATTTTATTTATTTATTTTTAGCTGTGGAGTTATTTTCGTCGTATAAATCCAATTTTTAAAGCTCAGTTTTAATGCAAAATACTATATATAATTATATATAATTATATACAATTTAAAGATAATTTCACAGTATAATGGAAATAGAAATATGAGAAACACGTAAAAATACGGAGTACCTCTAAAAATTAGGCTTCAATGGATTACGACCAATTCTGCAGACTTAAACCAAATAGAAAACTTCTGAAGCGTTCTGACACGACGTGTGTATTAGAATGGATACAAATTTAGGAATAAGGTTGACTTGCTGATGAAAATAGCAAACGTATCATGGGAAATCCACAAATTTACATGTTCGATGGATTAGAGCCTTTTTCCAAGTCATTTAAAAAGAGGATAATACATTTCATCTTCACCAACTTCACTGCCATTTTTTAAAACTCTGTTTACTTTTTTTTTCCTGCTTAATTTCATGATAGTCACTGTATATATTCCTAAATATATGTAAATTATTACACCTCGCTTATAATTTGAATCACTAATAATTTAAGTAAATTAGGTAAATTTCTGTAACTTCAGAACGCTTGATAGAACCTTATAATTTTTACGGAGTAGGTGTATGTACATGTTTTCACTATTCTCTAATAAGTTCGTTAAATAGCAACATTTGTTTCTTGGATAGGATGTAAAAGCATCACATCGTCAATAATTTGAATTGCGGTATATATATATATATATATATATATATATATATATATATATATATATATATATAATTTTTCTGGGGGGTACAGAATTTTATTAATGCTTTAAACAGACCTCCTAAAAGAATCTTTTTTTTATTCAATAGAAAGGGGGTAAAGGGAAAATAAAAACGAGTTGCTAGCTAACATGTTTCGTTCCTCGTTCAACAGAGCTAAATATCGAGGAAAATAGAATAACCAGTAAATGGGACGAGTAAAAAAAAAAAAAAAAAAACTAACAAGAAGAAAAGAACAATTTATTTTCTATATATCAAACAAGGAGGGGGAGAGAAGATCTAAAGATTGATAATATTCAAACCAAGTGAGGTGATAAAAAGAGTGTGACTTGCTCTCAACTGAGAACCAGTCAACACTGAATGAGTTGGTACATTTGGGGTTACTTATGAGGTGCTCGCCTATAGAGGAACCATAAGTGTTCCTCAGTACATCGTTCGGACCGACGATTCCATTTCTAATATTAGTGGGGACGTGTTGCTTAATGCGATCATCCAATCGCTGGTTTATTCTTCCTATGTATTGCAAACCGCAAATACATTTGTATGAATAAATTATAGAGTTATTATGGTGTGGGGGGGGACATCCTTGCAATTAGGTACCAACATAGGTCTTGTTTTAAAAACAACACGCAAATTAGAGGAAGGGTAACAATATTGTACACACCGGGAAATTTGCCTTGAAAATCTCTCACTTATATCGCCTAACCAAGGTAGGCGTAGATATACAGGACATTTTTCTACCGCAGCCGGCTTAATTTTTTTAAAGTCGGTTATTTTATGTTAAATAACGGATTTTACAATATCTAAGGGAAATCCGTTATTGTAGAGAGTTTCAGAAATAAATTTAATCTGTTCATCCAATTTGGAATCGGAGCAGATCATTAAAGCCCTATGTGCAAGGGTTTTGATTAAATTGATTTTTCTTTTACTGGGACAAAATGAATCCCACCGGGTGTAGAGACCAGTGAATGTAGGTTTGCGGTATACCGTGGTGAGAAAACCTAACGGCATCCTACAAACTAATACATCTAGAAAAGGTAACATCATATCCTTTTCTTTTTCTAAGGGGAATTGTAAGGCAGGGTGTAAATTATTAAGAGACAAGAAAAAAGCCTCGGCTTCATCTTCACCATTAAACAGACAAAATGTATCGTCAACATAGCGGAAATATACCGCTGGTCTATTGGGATCAGACATAATTTTCTTCTCCTAAAAAACCATAAAAATATTTGACAATGACGGACCAAGAGAAGAACCCATACTTACTACGTCTATCTGTCGATACATAATATCATTGAAACTGAATTCTACAGACGTGGTGGCAAATTTCATGAGTTCAATGAATGTACTCTCTGGTATATCGGGGGGAGGACAAATGACTGCGGTACAATAAATCAGTACAGATGTCGATAGTTTCCAAAATAGGAATGCAAGTAAAAAGACTACAGACATCAAAAGATACCATAAACCTATCTGTACTAGGATAATTTTAAATGAATTTCGAAAAGTCCAAAGAATCTTTTATACAGTGATTACTATAATATTCAAGAACTGGCTCAAGCATTTGGGCCAACCATTTCGCAACCTTGTGTTGAGATGGTTCATCAACCTATCATAGATAAAATAGGCCTCAACGGTATTCCCTCTTTATGCGTTTTGGGTAAACCATTTAGACGTGGCCGGATAGAGCCAGGGACAAAAAAAGCTCCACTAAACATTATTAACTATGCTAACACCAACTTTTCGGATTAGGTTATTCACGCATGAACATTCTGAAAAAATATGAACATTTCAAGGACTTTTTCAAGACTTTGCCTAATACTGATTCTTTACTCTGAAATTCATTTTGAACGTCAGGCATTTGATCCGATCATAATGATCATTTAATTAAAAGGATAGGCCAATGACATACCCAGGGAATCATCACAGCAGTATAGCTCATTAGTCCCATAATTGATCATATCGGGACATTCAGTTGAGATGCTGATAAAAAAAGGACACGGGAACAGGTCGGGTAAAAAGACGTTTAGAAACACCTGCGGAACATTTACCATCTCTATCACAGTGGTTGATCAGAAGTGCCCTGAGACTTAAAGTATTGATAATTAATAAAAAAGGGGCATCGTCTTTGTATGTGGAAAACATCAAAGCCGTTTCATCATGTCGGTACAAGAAGACGGTGGCGGAGGGTCAACAAAAAGTTGATTAATTCTACCAATTAAATAACACACATGAATGTTCTACCAAATTATAAACCTAAACAAATATTTACATGTTGAATATTCTCTTATCATATATACAAAAAAGATTTTGCATTAAATAGTTGACTGGCGATTAAGCAAAAATACCAACTTCTTGTACCGACATGATGAAACGGCTTTGATGTTTTCCATAAGAACAATTTGAATACGTTAGGGACAATCATAGAGGTGTTTGGGTTGGGTATGACTAGCCAATTGATCGGATGGGTACTCTCCCACTGCGCGTCTAGCTTAATTCCGGACAGACGTGGAGTGTTGCATGTCACACGACTACTTGGAATCTAGGTCATGGATGGCTCATCCACCAGGAGCCTGTTCTCATGCTTAACTGATTGCAAACCACGGTCAATATGTAGCCTCATTACTGGGGGAAAGAATTGCAGTTGGAGTATTCAACAGTCTTGGTCGACAGAGTGGCAGAATTATAAGTTAAGACTGGATAATTTAAACAAGGCGAGGTTGTTGTCAAATATAAAAGCAAGAAACACAGTTATCCTTACTCTTGGAAAGTAGAATCACACAATGATCATGCCAAAAATCGATGAGAAACCATATATGTAATAATTAGGCAACTGATTCGTATGATTTTTACATTTGTAAAGCTGAATATGTCCTATTACGTGAACAGATATGCGCTGACGGAATTGCTGCAAAGTGGCCTGAAAGTGTTTTGTTAATTGAAAAGAGTTATTTTCTATACCTAATCTTGACAAAATTATGGAAAACTATGTCTTGTAAATTCTAGTTCAATGTCCCTGTGTATGTATTAAATCATGTACGTTTATTCTTGGCATATATGCACATAACACACGCTTTTACTTCATATTCGTAATGTCCATTTCCACGTATGTATATATATATATATGTATATTACGGCATCTATTGGATGGAATCAAGTATTTCATTGATAGGATGCAAGTAAAATTGAGAACAAAAATCTATAAGACAAACAGAAATCATGTTTTTATGTCATTTATGTTTTGATTGTTCTCAACTTGTTTCGACCTAAGGACATCGACATGAACAAATTTCTTGAGAATGATATTGTTTGTTGAAAGTTTAAGTAAGTTATTTACGTGTTTGACAAGTCACAAAATTTCGGTCGATTCCATCTGTTCAGTGAAAATCATCTGATTAAATCCGTTTTAGATAGATAGATAGATAGATAGATAGATGCGTGCGTATGTGTGTTTGCGTACGTTCGTGCGTGTCTATGGGAAAGGAATTATGAGTTTTCACTTAGAATTGGGAGTTTTAAATTGGACGGTCAGTGTGTTTGCTGTTATGACAGGCTCATAAAAAATAAATTCAATGTTTTTTGTCATTTTTTTAAACATGAAAGAATAGTAAAACTAAGGATTCAAATGGGTTAAACTTCAAGAAATATGGCTGATTCACCCGGTCCATTCGGATTAATTGTGTAACTGATACTTGTTTAAGGAGATTTATACAGTAACTGTCAGTGTTTATCTTCCGGTTTAGAAAGTATGGTAGATAATTTTGACTTGTTGTAAAAATGTTTTTGAAGTTAATAGATGTCATTACAAAGTGATTTAGAAAATGATTTACTAGGGTGTTAGCATTGGACTTTGATGATTGAAGAAAGGATAAGGTGTGTTTAAATTTAATGTGGGATAGATTCCAAGAAAGTCTTCCTCAGATGATGACCTTGGGGTCGAACGTGGTTTCGGTGGCTTAGCCTCTTTACTATTATCGAAAGTGCCCCCAGTAGTATTACATATACAACCAGATTTATTGCATTGGTGTTCAGAAATAACTACGTTAGATTTACTTGTTAGCGAATTCTACAGTGAAAACAATGTATATCTAATTAGTATCTGAGCGCATATTGAAGGAAAAGGGCAGTCAACGTTTTTAATGTAAATATCTTTTTAAAAAACGATAAGCGTTTCGAGTATGATTCATGTATTTGATGATAGAGTTACAATTAGCTACCATACTTTCTAAACCAGACCCCAACTACTGACAGTTACTATATTAATCTCCATAAACAATTATTCGTTATATAATTAATCCGAAAGGAACGGGTAAATCAGTCCTATTGAATATTAGCCCATTTGGATCCAAAGCCTCATTATACTTTCATGCTTAAAAAAGTACATTTACTTATTATAACACGTTCATCAAAGACGTGAAGTTTATAATTTAAATAATCATATATATATATATATATATATATATATATATATATATATATATATATATATATATATATATATATATATATATATATATATATATATATATATATATATATATATATATATATATATATATATATATATATATATATATATATATATATATATATATATATATATATATATATATATATATATATATATATATATAGGCCGGGTTAACTCAGTCGGTAGAGCGTTCGGCTAGAAACCACAAGGTTCCTAGTTCGATACCGATCCTCGCCAACTCAGCGTATGAGTAGCACATATATATGTGCGGTAAGTAAGGAGCTGATAGTAGGTGTGGCGCTCACCTCAGACACTAAAATAATCTCCTTGGTATAGCGCAAGGGAAGAATGGATAGACTCCCTCGCTGATTAGCTGATACCGAGTTTAGGCTTGCCCGACGACTTTACTTACTTTTAGAGAGAGAGAGAGAGAGAGAGACAGATAGACAAACATAAAGAAAGAGAGAGAAAGAAAGAGAAAGAGAAAGAGAGAGATAGATCGCTAATAACCTTATGAAACATATGAATCTATTCTGCATGAATTCTAAGTAAATATTAGGGCAGACTTAATTAGGCAACCTGAATAGAATAAGCAAATCTTTGAATTTAATCTCCCCTTCAGAAACTGAGCTTGCGTGAGATTCTACTCGTGAGGATAGTTTGGAAAATATATATTTATATGAAATGGCTTTCTTTTTACAAAATGGACGGGTCGATATATATATATATATATATATATATATATATATATATATATATATATATATATGCTAATAAAACCATTTATTTTTTCTCCTTCAAAGTCTAAAATAACACACGTGACTTGTTCCCCTGTGATGCTAACACCTTTACAGGTGTGGCATTTTAACGAGTCTTGTGAATTAAATAATAGGCCTATAAATTAAACAGTTCAGGCGACACACCACAAGCTAAGTCAATCGCGCAGTCGCGTAGAGTATAATGAAAGGCGTTTTAGAAACATTAGACAGACAACAACAGTGTTGTTAAGAAAAACGACTATCCTGTAATTGGTCCATTTAGAAATGCCTTTTGTCAGAAGATCAAATCCTCAATCAATTCCCCATGAGGTTCCACGTGTTTTTAGGTATTTTCGAGTCATGTTCAAATTAATTACCAGCTACTGACTCCCTAGTTTGCAAACACACGGCATCATTTGCGAGTCCCTTTAACTAGATTTATCACCTTTTGACAGACCGGCCATCTTGGAATGGAATGAGTGTAAAGTTTGTAAGGAAATAAATAATGCAAACCCATTTGCTGACATCTAAATATAAACATTATATGAAAGATCAAAACAAAAGTTAATCTGTCAGCAGGTGAACCAATTCATTTACCATGTCATTTCATCGTTATCTTCTACAATGACTTATGAGTACTCCAACTTACGAATTTTTATGAGTTACGAGCTCTCTCTCGGTTTATTCTTTGCTTTGTGTCGCTTGATAGATTATGAGGTACTTGCGATCTTCAAATATACTTATGTTAATAAGTTCATTAAAAACATTTAAGTTTCCACATTTATTGCGCCAAAGAAAAATATTAGTTATGAAAAAATAAACAATTCATTTCATTCTATTTTATTAAGTTTTTATACAATACACAGCTATATTTCTCATATAAAAATATTAAAAACGAGTGTTTCTTTTCTGGAGTGTTAGAGCGAATTAAAAATATTTCAGTTTATTTAAATGGAAATATATATATATATATATATATATATATATATATATATATATATATATATATATATATTAAGCCAAAGAAAAATATTATCTATAAAAGAAATAACCATTAAAACAGCTCAGTAAGTAGAGCATTCAGAGTTCCATGTTCAATACCGGCCCTTGCCAACTCAGTGCATGGGTAGCACAGCTTGTTTCTGTGCGGTAAATTGAGGAGCTTATCGTAGGTGCGGCGCTTCATCTCAGACGCAAAAAAAACAATCTACCTGGTTTCGCGTCTGGCTGATACCAACAAATGGTCACTTTTTATACAATATATTCTATATTTCGTATTTAAGAACGTAACAATATTTAAGGTATTTTAACTCGTTTTTCAAGGTACATTTGTATATACAATTGCACGGAATATGCACCAGATACACACCTTTTCATGTATGTGGATGTGTGCATATATATATATATGTGTGTATATAAAGAAAAGAACACTAGTGGCAATACTCTGTGGCTTGTACTGGAGTTAACCATGAGTGTGGCAGACAGGTTAAGAGTCAAAGAAGTAAAACGAACAAACTAGAATGTGAATAAAAGACTTGTATTACATATAAAGAACAATTGCAAACTTTAGTTTCGTTTGCGGTCAAGTATATAATATGTATATAATTGTCACTTAGCTGGTTTATCCTGGGATAGGGTATTATCGGAGCCCTTTGCTTCTGATGAGTTCGGATATGATGGACTTCTGTTTGCGTCCGACTCCGATTCTGGTTGTCTGTTGAAGTATAGTAGGAGCGACCTTTTGTTCGGTCTGTCTCCAATGAGTGTTCATTCAGAAGAGGCATGAGTTTGCTTATTTGGCTTTGCCGCCAAAATATGCTGGCTCATAATTGGTTGGTTTAAAACAGAGGCTCGCAGACAAGGGACGATAACCCCATACCCTAGAATTTTTAATATGTATTAGGGTGTAACTGGAAAAATAACCAGAAAATAAAAAATGATTATGTTGTGGTTTCGTCTCGACGAAAGTTGTCAGAGCTAAATTCGAGATGAAATGATGACAACGAGATGATAGGAAATGACACTATCAGTCATTAGGTCATAAAAAACATACCACACATTTCATTACTGTGTTAGAACCTCGCGTTGGGCTCAAGACGTGGATTTGAATATTTTGAGTCAATGAACTAATTAATAGGAGGGGGATATAACATAATAAATTGAGGCTTCTTATTTGTTCTCTGCAGGTTACTGACTGACTGACCCTTTTAAAAATCACAAATTCTTCTGTTAACGTTTCTAGCATTTACCTCGACTTTAGATATACGCTCCTACATTTGGGGCGCTGGTGGTTGTCGTCAGTGATGTTATCTGCATGGGTCATTGGGAAGTTTCGGGTCTTCCAGCATCAGACTTCCCTCGCCATGCTGACCCTATCAGAGATGATCAATCTCCGATCCCCCCCACTAACATTAGACGCTAAAAGACGTTTGACTTTTTATTCTTTTGGACGATTGTAAAATTCTAATCCCACGCATCTGATTGGCTGGCACTAACATCCAATCAAATGCACGGCACATTCTATTTAAACGGAATACGTGAGATCTTGTGGTGGACTCTTTGTTGTCTTTCATACCAACGGTCAGCGGGTATATATATATATATATATATATATATATATATATATATATATATATATATATATATCATAAAGAACCATATAGATATAGAACTTTATATGGGGTGTATATAACATGCTTCATGAATGCAAGTAAACCTTAAAAATTCGCTTACAGATTGATATTGATCTGCACCATGTACTATATTTTGTCTTTGCTGTACAGGAGAATGATATAGTAGGTACATAATATTTTATGGTACGATATATATATATATATATATATATATATATATATATATATATATATATATATATATATAAAATTTAAGCAATCACATGCATAGACATTTTATAGAGTATATCTATATATCTATGTATCTATATATCCCTATATATATATATATATATATATATATATATATATATATATATATATATATATATATATATATATATATAATGAGTGGCTACCTGTTCCAGAGGATTTAACTCATGTTATAGCCACTCTGAAACAAGCTAAATGCTATCTACAAGAATATAAAGTTCCTTTATTCTTTTGGTTGACCGAAAGAGACCAGTATTTTTCAAACACAGAACCATTATGTAGCAAACGGTAGGATGCGTACATTACAAGCTTAAATCTTTGTGGATGAACATTCTTTATTAAAGGGCGGAGACTTCTTGTCATCCTTTTCCTTTCTGGGCTTGTGTGCCCAAATAAATTGGTTGTCGTTATCTTTCTCGGATGGTCTTTAATTTGGCTTCAATACAAGAAGCCAGTTTTCACTATTACTGACATTTCATCTTGTAATAAAGAAACATTGATATACGTGGTCCGATATGAAGTGAAGAAAAGATAGATTGGATAAAACAGAAAGTAATATTTTTGATATGGTGACTCAGAGAAAGAAACATGCAGATTTTTTTTAAATGCATAAGTGAATGGGAATGTTGATCCACGTGGCATTGTACAAAGGATTCGGATTTATTCATAAAAACCAATGCCGAAAAGCAGATACTTTCGTAGATAAAAAAAAAAGATGAAAACTATAGAATTTGTAATCTATAAGAATAGATTCTTTTAGGGGAGAGCTTCAAACAGTAATCAGCAAAGTAAAATTGAAAGGACGTCAAATGAATAGAAATTGCTAATAAAGGATTTTTTGAAGATGAGGCTGACAGTTTCACTTATCATTAGTTGTGCCTTTTGGGGTTTTTTTTTGCCATCTAGTACCTAAATAATGAGAATGGAATCGTCTATTTCATAATGTGTGATGAAAGTCAGAAAGAACGAGATATCACCAGACTTGTTAATTCAACCGAGCACGTTCTAATTACTTTGCTTAGTAAACATTTTCCTGATCTGTAATACTCGTTGTGTTTCTTCCTATATCTTATCCTCTAACTGTGATACATGAATTACAACCCTTTGTTTAATGGCAGATCATCCTTCCTGGGTTATTTAATGCCAACGTCGTCCTTGTAGGGAAACCATGGTTGTACTATTTAACGCATAGCAAGGAGATGAGGGGTTGTACATACTGAAACACCCCACTATTTATTGTAAAGATAGTTTGAATACAACTCAAATCCGTATAGGAATTGAAAACGAGACACTAGTATTAAATTAAAGTTAAAGAACCTCTAATTACAATGATGAGTAAGCATTAGAAATACTAGGAGGAGTTTTGTAAATGTTTTGTAATATTTTAGTCTGTACTTGTTTGAGACACGTATAGCGCATAGCCGAAGCACTTCAACCCGTTTAAAGGTACCCGTTGTGGTTGACATCATCGTGGTAGTTAGTGCGCTGATATATTGTGCATTGCTTTACACTGTGTGGTATTTGGATGTCGCACAGACGAACATACAAGTAGTCTAATTTGGGAACTTGTGTTTTACGAGTTCTAACTGGGTTATGACATCTCGGAAGCAGCCGCAACCATTTCATGTGCTAAAGGTTAAGAGGCATTTAATCACAGTAAAGTAGTAAGACGTTTCAAGAAATAGCGTTCCCTGTGGATTCGTATTTAGATTTTGTAGTGGGGATTGCAGATGACCACATTGAATATGAATAATCTTTAAGCATATCTATTTAACCATAGATGAGAGCTTAACAGGTAATATCATTTTGAGTAATGGTGGACTTGAGAATAATGACAATGACGGGGTACTTCATACTTGACAGAACTGAATCCTGATCATCAGATGCAAATAACTTTTATCGCCAGGACATCCCGCTTTTTTTTTAGAGGAGCGGATTACCCCTCTGCAGGGGTTACTGTCTGCGTATTCTAATCCCCAACGACAGGGCATCTTTTTATTTGTAATTTCAGTTATTATATAACTCCTACTTCGTAATCATCTCTCTTTAATTTCTTCTGGCGGTTCGATGTGACTTCCATAATGCTAAATTTCCTTGCTAGAGTGATGAATATGGGCATTCGCGCCATATTTTTGACGGTCATGCCGATGTGTATAACTTTTATGTCGGTCAACTCTTTATTGTAGCGGATTTTGAGATGTTGGCAACAAGACGAATTAACTTATTCGAAAGGGGATGGGTATTAAAACAATGTGACGGTTGGTATTCAAAAGATTTTTAGAAAAGGAATTTTTATGATTAATCATTTTTTATATTCTGTATTTCATAAATGATTAATTATTTATTATATTTTGTTTTTTTTTATATATAAAGTAAAAAAGTTATGGACGGTATTTGTTATTATTTTAGATAATGTGAAGCTTTTAGATCTAATGTAAGGTTTTTATTTTCAAAACCGAATTCATTGATTTATAAATAATAACTTTGCATTTTATTTGATTTGAATTCGGTTTTGAAAATAAAAACCTTACATTACAATAAAAATCCGCTACAATAAAGAGTTAACCGACAAAAAAGTTATACACATCGGCATGACCGACAAAAATATGGCGCGAATGCCCACATCGGTGAATAATGTAACAACTTTCGTTCTTTTTTGCAAAATTAAGGTTTTTTGTTTTTGAACTGATTTGACATTTATCTCCTACCCAAACACCACGGAGTAAATGAGCTTTGATGATGATTTTTGTAAAATCGAAATATTGATCAATGTCAGCTATGATTATATTATAAATTGTTTTCTCTTAACAGCATTGTTTTGATGTTTTCATTCCACCTTTTCATACTCATACTATCGGATTCATTTCCTTTATTTATATATATATATATATATATATATATATATATATATATATATATACTAGGTTCTCGTAGTGTATTGGTTATCATCGTAAGAAATGTATTCTTCGAACAGAGTTCAAATACAGGACGAAGGTGCTTGCAGTTAACATTGCACTGATAACTAGGAAAGGTATGAATCCAACTATTCTCCCTCCAGCTATGGATAATGTTATAGGTGACACACCCTATAAGACCAATGGAATACGCCAACAGATTACTATAAATAAACAGAGAAAATTGTGGCTTAGGGAGGCAAGCCAATGCGAGTGCCAATAACTCTGTTCGTCGGACATAATTTCCACATCTCTCTATTGTATTGTCTACTTTCTGTTAATACATTTTTCTACTTTTCGTTACCCGTTGTTTTGTTCTTATTTGACCCCTTAAAACCTCACAACAGATAAATAGAGGGACATACTGGGTTCTTTAACATTGGTATCAAAACCAGTCTTGGAGAAGGAAAATTCTGAATTCAAACCTGTTAAACTCCACTTAAAATTGACCTTGTTTTGCAAACTGCTCGTGTGGAGGGGTTGCGTATATATATATATATATATATATATATATATATATATATATATATATATATATATATATAAAGTTAGATTCAAATTCTTATAAAAATGTATGTTGTATTGTGTATTTTCTTGAATCGCAGAAAGTAATTATGCTTTGTTAAAAAGATTATCTATATAATGATTTCGGTGAGTAAACTTTCTTTTCATTTTGAAATCGGTACTATTTTAGGATTTTGATGTTCTCAGTCTCGTAATGAAATGATCTCTCTGACGAGATATATGAGGTTCATTTCTTGTAACATTTTGCGAAAACCAATTTCCGGTAATCTCAAAAAATCCGTCTCAAGTCGGTCAGCACAGAAATAATTTTCTTTTCATTCAAAAGAATATGCAGAACCATGCATTCTCCTTACACCATTTTCTTTCTGAACTGATGAAGACGCCCACACACAAGAACATAGATAGATAGATACATAGATATATAGATAAAATAAAGTATGTATGTATAGTAAAGTATACCACACACAACACACACACACACACACACACACACATAAATTGGGATAAAAATGGCGCATATACATATAATTCAGCAATGCGGTGGGAGAGGTTACGGTTCTTTTGTTTTTACTTACTAATAGTCAGAAAATATATTTTTATTAACTAATTCGAATTCTTGGGAAATTAAACGTTTTAACTAAATTCTATTGAGTTATTTTGAGATTTATTTTCCCTGGCTATGTTTTGGGATTAGCCGACAAAAGATACTACTTAATTATGTATGTTTGTGGGTGGTGACATAATTAGATAGATAGATCGGTAGATATACAGAGAGAGGGAGAAAGAGAGAGAGAGAGAGAGAGAGAGAGAGAGAGAGAGAGAGAGAGAGAGAGAGAGAGAGAGAGGAGAGAGAAATAACGACTGTTGAAATTCCACGTGATGCCTTCGTATTTATTTCACGAATTTATCTACATCTCGCATTCCCTGAGAGATCATTGTCGAGGTTTGTTACTATTTTAGAATTTGGTGAATTAATAAAGACACATATATCTAAAAAAATTAATGGAATATAAACATATAAAACATCAAAATCTTAAAATAGTACCGATTTTAAAATGAAAAAGAAAGTTTACTTACTTAAGAAAACGATATTCAAAACTATCAATAGAAAAAATTGAAATTGGGTTATGTGAAATACATAACTCACTTTTTGTAGAGAAGAATCAGTTGACCTATTAGGTATGTATTTACTCAACCCATCCACCATGAGCAGAATGTCACACAAAATGCATTTCTTAGTAAAGTTTAACAGGTTTGAATTCAGAGTTTTCCATCTAGACTGGTAGCTATACTATAGGTTAATTAGCCCTATCTGCATTAATATTTTCACATGGATGGGGAATAATTGAATGTGTACCTTTCACAAGGCTATGGAGTCACATCATTGTGTAATGGTTAGAAAACTAATTCCACAGATCGATTACAACTGAATAGCGAATTCGATCCTCGCAGGATGTCCCATACTTGCAACCTTGTGTCACATCTTACCCGCGATGAACGGGCTGGTGAAATACCTACTTTTCTCAAGATTATCAGCATTATGTGAATTGCAAACAGTTGTTAGGTCAGTAAAGTACGGTTATTTCTATGTATTGAGTTAAGTGATTGAGAGCCTTTTCTTAATTGAACATAGGAATGACATGACGCACCCAGAAGCTTAGGCACCCATATTCAACATCTGACCAGTTCCATGACAAATTGACCAGAATTTACCTCTGAGAGAATTGAATTGAATAGAAGATACAAGATATCCCCAGTTTTCTCCATCAGACTGGTAGGTCTCCCAAACTTAAATTCCTATATAAAAAGGACATTTATATTGTTAGTCATTGTTTTGTTGTTTGTTAAATCTTTAGAATTGAACTAAGTTTTAATTTCTGTTGTTAGTCTGATAATAAATGTTGTATTAACACGATACAGTTAATGTATAAGGTAAGTGGTTTCATTCGCGATAAGGATAACGCTGTTGATTCGTAAGAAATTATAGATGATAAGAACACTATCAAGACCGAGAATAATTTTAAGATCAAATGATAGTCGCTTCAGAATTGAATACAAATACACATGGCGTAACGGAGATAAGGGTTAAGTTAATACCGTTCTAAATGACAAATCCCTGGAGGTTTTAGGTTCAATCCTCATTACAGGCGAAAATATCATAGGATACTTAAAATAACTTAACGCCTGGATCCTGTCATGGTTAACGGAATGTGAACTATCAATCCCAATTAATTAAATAAAGGGTTCGGTTCGAAGTTTCGTGAAGGCTCTCGATTAAGACATGAAGGCATCCAAGTTGACAAGAAGGTTTCCGATTTCAACAAGAAACACTTCAAGCGAAACGTTTTGTATATAACAATAAAGATGAGGAAAACAGTCTGGAAATCTAAATAATTTGAAAAGAAAAGCAGTTATTAATTTTCAATCTTAATTTGTCTAAATAAGAATTATTTTATTCAATAAGGGATTTTAAAAATATACATTTAACTAACCCTCCGAACCGAGAAGGATGTGGCGTAAGGTCAATTTAAAGTGGCGTACAACTGATTTAAATTCAGAATGTTCCTTTCACTGACCACACCACGTTTTCAACCTCCACTCTGCCTTCTTTTTTATCCATAACCATGAGAGGGAAAGTATAGTTGTATTCATAAATTTCCCAAGGGAATTAGCGTTCTGTGAAATGCAAATGGAGTCATCTTGGATGTACACTCCGTTCACTGAGTTTATTTCTACAATTTCTATGTAAAATAAGGAATCAAAAGAAAATAATACTCAAAGGTCATATAGCAGACTACACAAGTTGTTGTTTGAGGTGGAAAGATCGGGGGATTTGGCCATATAATTTACTTACATAGTTATTATTTTTTTCTGGTGTATTCACATTTTTATATGTGTATGTGTCTTCGTAAATATTTATATATGTACGTATGTGAGTTCTGTGTGTTGTGTGCGTTGTATTATGGGTAGGAAACAGATTCGACATTTCTATTAATACACTTGGGGTATTTTTTGCTTTACCTTAGGCGAAAATTGTTATATTTTTTCAGAATTTCAATAGCAATACATGCATTAGGACATGCATGGGTATCCTATCGAGTACATGTAACAGGCATTAGACTTATAGTTTCGTTTATTTACCAAGAAAAACAAAAATAATATACACTATATAACAAATTCCTTATATTTGAATACGCTTTACAAGGTTGCATACAGATCCCCCGCGAGTTGGTAATGCAATAGTGTAAGCCCATAGGAGGGAGAAGTAGGAAGATAAAAAAAATTGATACAGTGACATCAATACAGATACCATTTAAGTGAAATTTATTTTCACCCACAAATGTTTAGAAAATAGTTTGCGGTGACTTTGTTTATGAAAATATTTAGATGATATTTTCAGGGTTTGACAACAATATATAGTCACAATGTAATGTATTGTCAAAAATTAATCTTACATGTTTGAAATTCTCATTGTTTGGAGACTGTGCGTGATATTAGTTGGTTGAGATTCTTTTTGACGTAAATACATAGCTTCAATAATACTTTTACAGCACAATAATAATTAATGAGACACTAGCTAAAACATGCTCACTCAGGTGTATGTATTTAAGTTTGAATGTAATAAGACATTATATTAAATTAGATATACTAAATGAAAATGCATATTAAAAATACACTTATTTCGAGCTTATTTTGAGTGATTTCTATTTAAGATTATTCATAAGTATGCTTTTAATACGTTTGAGAATAAAACACTAAAATTATAAAGGTTTTGTCTGTCTTTATTATGTTCATACAACGATGCGCGCACTTTTTTGTGAGAGAAAATTGATGAAAATCAGCAAGGAAAAATGTTCATAAAAATTCACACCATATTTTTTTATCCGAGACGAGGTTAAAAAAGTTTTACCACTCATTCTCGATAGGTAAAGATAAATAAAAATATCAGTTATAATCAATAATTATAAGGATATAAATCAATGATACATTACAAATTAATTAAAAAAATAAAGATTAAAAAACAAAAAAATGATAAAGGATACAGCTTAATAAAAAGCAAATAAAAGACAAATATTAGAAAAAAATACAAGGAAAAATGATAATAAAAATAAACTTAAAAACAAGAATATATAAAGAATAAACACGGAAGTATTCATGGTGTAATAATTACCGTCGTAGTAAATGAACACGCCCAACTGAGATCAAATCCTTCACGAAGCTGTTAGTATTTTATATATCCTTTGGAAATGTATGCAATCAATTATTCTCCATGCAGGTATGGATAAATAGTAGAGCAGACTAATCTCTAACCTTCGTTAGGTAACCGGTAGAAGGAGGAAAATTCAATTCAGAGTTATTAGACTCATCTTGAGAAATTGACCTTGTTTGCTATTTTGCTGATGTGGAGTGATTGGTAAATTAAAAAATAAAATATATTAAAACAAATATATAGAAACATATTTATTTAAAATAATCTATATAAAATAGAGATGAGAGATGTATTTTGACTTTTATAATCCCAGACAACGCCAGTTATCTCTGCTAGTAATTTATAATACAACACATAAGAAAATATTTTCTAGTTGTTCTATCATCATTGATATAATCTTCAAATAATCAAATTCTGTATTTCTTGAGACAAAAGTGTAATTTCAATGTTTCACTATTTTCCCTTTTCAAATTCTTTTTTTTTTCTGCTTCAATTGATTTTTCGAAACTTACATTTATTTTGTTCGTTCGGTACCCATTATTCATTATTTTCCATTCTCCTTTATTCCTTTTTTCATCCTTTTTACTTCCTTTCAACGCCGACAGAGAAAAAATATCCTTTCATACAATATCTTCCTCTTACACAAAGATTATCAATGTATACAATTTTCTCAGTATCTGCACATGCTGATGCCATCTATTTTATTCTTTAACAATTGAATTTTTATTCCTGGTGCGCTGACAAAAACACAGCGAAAATATGAATCATTTTTATATTTATTTGAATGTATAGTTATTTCTTTCATACATTTTCTCAATCAGAAATGCGTGTTTTTAGATGGAACAACATTCCTAAGAAAGAAAATACAATTAAAAATATCATAATATATAATTTTTTTCCGAAGAATTTGGCAAAAGAAAACATTGATTACGCTTGCACCATATGCCTGTCTGAAATAATTACCCTTCCATCATTAGGTTTGTGCTTGTTGAACTATTTAGCCGGACCTAGGAATATGGTACTATCATCCTATAATCCGGTACCTCAGCGTTTTTAGATATGTATATGTGACTCTATTTAGCAGGACCTCGGCCTGTGGTACAATTATTACCTATCTATCTTTAGATTACTGCCAGGTGCACTATTTAGGTAAATACACCCGAAAATCCAGTACCTGTGTGTCTGAAATAGTTACCCACCTATTTTAGATTGATTGAACAGGAAATAGGCCTATAGCAAGGCATCATATGTCGCCTCTTAAAAACCTATAATCTGATACCCTGTGAATGAATTAAGTAGACATCCATGTTTAGATTTGGGACTGTTTATCTATTTAGTAAATTATGGGTCTATAGCAAAACAATCCCATAATACGCCAAATATCATGTCTGAAATAATTGCACATACATTGTTAGCTGTGTGACTGTCGCTCGATCTAGCATATTCTATGCCTATGGTACCACCATCCAAAATACAACACATACATGTTTGAAATAATTACCCACTCATCAAAAGATCTGTGCCTGTTGCTCTATTTTGAAAACTATTGTGCTACATAATTGATATCTGCCTATGTGCTGTTGTGCAGAAAATAAAAATATCGGTAATTTCTGAATCACGGAAAAACAGAAAAATGATTGACGAAACATAACTTCCTTTATTGAGCTCAGCTCTGACTCGCCAGAAAAAATTAGTTATAAAATCAGTTTTCACTGGGTGACGGAACGAGACACACAAATGGCGGTCTGTCTCGCTCGAGGTCACTTCTCTATCCCCCTATCTACCCTTATGCAGTTTCATCGTGCTTCGGGTCATTTATAGGTTGGTTTGTCTCCGTTGAATCTTCTCGTTCGAACTTCCCGCGCTCAGGTTGTGCTGATCAACCGGCAGGAAAGTTGTGGAAGAGTTGGTTTGGATTTTTTTCGGTTCTGGTTGGGTTTGAAGATAATTAAATTTGCCAGTGCCGTTAACAATTCAACCACTTCAAAAATTAAGAAATGCTTGTTAACAGGTGTAAATAACAAAAGCTATACATATTTCAATGATGTACAAGCTACAAAGGGGTCTCAATCTGGAAGTTGGAATTTCCTGAACTGGGTTGGTTGAAAGTAATGAGTTGTCTGGCTATAATTTGTACAGCTAATTAGTCTAAAGTATATCTTAGATCTAATGAATTCTGGTTGAATGATTAAGTTCGGTACATTGGGTGGTTAACCAGCGCCAAAGGCTTATGTTTATGGAACCAGCTTCCGATCTGTCTTTTTTCCTTTTTGGGGTCTTTTTTTATGGGGTCCAAACCCCAAAATACACGAATCTGATTAATCAGGCAAAAGAAAATCTGGAATAATGGCCCCTTAGCGTAATCTTTGTGGAGGGGTAGAAAAGCCCTTGAAGTCCACATTTGATTGGATGGCCAATTAAAAGGCACATCTCGGGAAAGGGTCCGAAGCTCCAGCCCATTTCCCCTAGATTGGAGAGCCACACAATAATTCTCTATGATTGTCAATGGCCTTGTGCCACATATTTAGCAGTATCTTTTTGATCAATTTTGTACTTGTCAGATATTATGAATTTGAAACGGATATTTTCTTTGGTGGTTTAATAAACCACCCAGAAAATGGAAACTTCTCATTTGACCTCTAAATGTGCTCAATATAGTTAAATTACCTTCACAGGTACAACTCCAATAATTATTATGGTTATTATTTTTTTACACTACCATATCAAATGTATTGTAACTAACTATTGATAAATTCATCTTAAATATTTATTTGCCAGTCAACCTATAACACTATTATAATGTTATAATTCTTCAAATTGCTCTTAAGGCAAAGACCCAACCATTCTTATCATATAGGTGCAAGAAGGCTGTGACTGAGGGTCAATCACCAGTATTTATTTGTACAACTGAAGGTAATAAAAAATATTCACACTGGTTTATCAATACACATAAAGCTAATGATAATTTTTATTAAACAAATTATATATATATATATATATATATATATATATATATATATATATATATATATATATAGGAATGACAAGATTTAGCATTAAATAACTGACAAGGGTTGATATGCCATTAAACCAAATAATACACCAACCAAATCTATATTGTAAATAAAATAACAAAATATCTCAGTTAAAGAATATGCATTAAAAATGTACGTCTAATTCATGATTTTCAAAGTATCAGGATCTAGCTAAAAATGTGTTGGACTGTAGATTTTTAAGATTGGTTTTCCCAATTCACTTTTATTTACTCGGTACTAAAAATATGCCATCTTATAAAGTATTGATTTTTTCAATTTATTTTATTGTTTTTTTCTAAAATAACCAAAGATATTTTATTTTTACATTCATGGAAACATGTCGAAGCCATAATATCGGATATATTCCGTGTATATCAAAAGATTTCCTGGAAGACCAATGCAAATTTGAAGAAAAGATTCACGCACCTTTTGGGCACCATGGTGAAAACTTTTTTCTTATCACTTGTTGAATACTAAAGTAAGGAATAAAATCTGAAAAGCAATGTGTAAATGATATATATATATATATATATATATATATATATATATATATATATATATATATATTTAATTCATCCGAAAAAAAACGCATTATTTCAGCTTTCTAAGAAGGGTTTTCTAATCCCTGGGAAATTTTCTAGAGCGAAAAACACGTCATTACACAATATTTGTGCAACGAGACTTGGAGACCATAATCTGATTTGCAATGTTTTTTATTAAACTTACACAACAAGAATATGTAATTTCTCTTCATTTTACACTCCAAATACATTTTTTGGCATTACTAAAATATAAAAAATAGTCAATATAGATTTTAAAGCTGCCTTGTATATTGTAGATATTCAAGAAGCTGCGTTAGAATGTAAAAAGTCTAAATACATTAATACGCCAATTGTAAAATAATAGTAGTCTCGCATAAATCATTAGAAAATTTTACTTGTGGGATGAAAGTAATGTAAAAATATATATACACAAAACAATAATGTTATATAAAATTTTAGAAATACAAAAATATTCCAGAAATCCATACATTTAAAATCTTGTACAGAAGGCGAGAGAAATATTAGAATTTTCGTAGGTTTTTATAAAGAGAGAATAAATCTTACTGGCCATGAAAAGTAAAGGTCATCTTATCAGGAAAGTGTGCAGACCCTTGACTAGACATGATTTTGTTTCACTATGCGCGCATACACGTGACAAAAGGCATCCCTATATCTTTTCTACCCCTCATCTATGTATAAACAGTAGTGTAGACTTCTTTTTTAAGCTTTGGTACCTCTTCGTTTGGGTTGGTTTATTTTTTTAATGGCATACCAACTTCTACTGAGTTCTCTAACGCCAAACTTTGATTAATATTTGAATGATTGCTTACAGTCATAACTATATTTTCAACTTTTAATATAATTTTTTAAATATTTATTTTAGGGAGCCCTTATCATTTTTGCATACAGTTAAGGTTTCACATAATCTTATCTAATACTAATAGTTTTCACATACATCTATTAGTGCAACTATAAGATATACTGCCACTGCGAGTCAGGGTGACCAGAGGTTAATGACAATGGATGGGTCAAATTTCAAAACTGGACCCTCACCACCACATGCAGTCCAGTATCAAACCCATGGCACCATGTTGTTCATGTGTATGGAGAACTATTATCCCGATACAGAGGATAGAAAAAACACATTCAATGTCGCACCAACCGTGCCGATGTTCTATTGTGTCTGGTTACTGTTCTGTGAAATCATTTACAGATATTGCGCCCTGTAATTTTATATATTCGTGACTACTAAATCTAGTAAGCTACATTTCCAAATATTTCCAAAAATCTCTGTTGTTTTTTTCCCAACGAATTTTTTCATTCAAAATAAATGTTCACTCTTATGAAGGTCGATTCTTCTGTGTGCGAAATATTTTCACACACATAAACTGACCGAAACACATGTGTAAGTGATATCGATTAATGTGATATCGATTAAATTCATTTTATCCATCTACATTTCTTTTCTTTACTCATTTTTCCTCATATATATATTACATTATAGCAGGAAAGTAATATAGAAAAAAAAAGAATGATTCAATTAACAGAAAATCATGAATGCAGGTAAAAACATAAATACATGACTGAATCCCACATACAGATGTAGCAAATTATTAATATAGCAGAGTGGCGGCCTTTCAAGAAGGAGCGGCCTTCGAAGTTGAGGAAGGCGATCGAGAAAAATCAAGTCTAAGGATAATACTTGAACAGAAAGCAAAAGTTTCATCAGATTTTTAATGTTCTTGAGACTACCAGAATTGAAATAAACAGTTGTCTCCATAGCTACCACAGAGCGATAAGACGTATGGCGACAAACTTAGTTAATCCAACAACGTTACATACATCGTTTTAGAAACTTGTGACAGACAACTTTACAGACGAAAGGAAACAAACGCCAAAGAATGATATTATTTATAACAAGATAAATATTAAAATATATTTCAGCACGTAATTCTTTATATTCTGTTTTATTATGGTTTTATACAATACAGTGCTACTTTTTTAATTAACTCTTTGCCTGCCAAGTACCAGTGTAGTGTTTGTTCTCTGACAAAACAAAAATGACAGGGGTATTCACGTAGTGATTTTTCAGTGTAAACGAATAACACATGCGTAAACCGCTGCCAGCTGCTTACTGTAGAATCGTAGTAGTGAGAGAGCCGCTGTGAGCTGTTCAAAGTGTTTGAAAAACATATAAAAAACATTAAGTTTTTCCGGGGTGCTGGAACGGATTAATGACATTTCATTCTATTTAAATCGAGGAAAAATGATTTGATATACGAGGAAATTGAGTTACGAGCGGAAATAATTAAGCTCGTAAGTACCACTGTAAATATAAGTAATTGAATTTATAAAGAAACGTTATTTTTCTTCTAAACGAATTATACACAGGCATTTCTATTCAGATAACATATTTGTATATCTACTTTAATAAGGCATATTATCAGCGTATTTATTATCCGATATTCTTTAATACACGGAATTATTTCTATCATTGTAAACAAGGTTTTCATTGCCACGAAGAGCATTTTAAGAGAACATAGTGCAATGTGTAACAATAATATTGCTTCTGCTTTGGGATGGGCATTTTACCGTACGCAAGTACCCTATGACGTAACCGCAAGCTGTTCGGTAAAATTGCTTTAACAATGTTTACACAAAGATCTTAATTACATTTCGAGACACATAAAGATATTCTTTCAGGGATATTGATAGTGATTAACTTTCAGTCTAGTAAATGTAAACAGGTAATGCGTGCATTGCATCGAGGCTTTTCAGAGAGCAACGAAAAGATTATAATACAAGTAATACATGTATAATAATGTAAAACATACTGATTCTTTTCATGTGTGTATGAGTGTAATGACATTATACACACATATGCATAATTTTCAGAAGAACTATCAGCACACACACACACACACACACACACATACATACATATATATATATATATATATATATATATATATATATATATATATATATATATATATACATACATGTATATTCACATGTACATGCACAGGCATACAGGCATATATATATATAGGACACAAGGCCAATTTTTTTAGCGGAGTTTAACTGGTTTGAATTCAAGGTTTTCCTTCTCCTAGACTGGTAACCTAGCCATGGTCATAGAGCCAAGTCTCCCCTACTATGTGCCCATAATTGGAGGAAGATTAGTTGGATGCATACCTTTCCCAATGATATTAGGGCTTTGTCCAGGATTTGAACCCTGGTTGACTAGTCTATTTCCTACGACTCTAACCAGTACCCCTGCGCCTCCGATATCTATTATATATATATATATATATATATATATATATATATATATATATATATATTATAGTCATCCACAGACACGTGTTTCGACTTATCAAGACTCTTCAGTGTGGCTAGACATTTGTAAGCTACCTACAACCGGGATTGAAATCTGAGCGGTTCAGTGTCAGTCAGACACCTTAGCCACTAG
>CM042139.1:149125329-149147829 GCA_023376005.1 Doryteuthis pealeii
TTTCGTTGTTTCTTTCTTTTCTTTCTTTCTGCTGATAAACAGTCAGGCGAGCCTCCGCTGATAGACCAAGTATTTAGCAGCAGCAGCAGCTATGCTATGGCTTTCGAAAAATCGTTTGATTTTTGTTTGATTAATCGATTAAATCCCTTAATCAGTAAAAATCAATAACCAAATTTGGAATTTTTCTAGTTAGAACGATATCAATGCAAGATTTTGAATCTTGTTATACGTCGACACGTACATACCAAAATCTCTGTTTTATTATATTATATATATATATATATATATATATTATATATATATATATATATATATATATATATATATATATATATATATGATGAGAAAAAATGACTTCTCGGGAATAGAGACTGAGTCACAATAAGGACTTCGTCGCAAATGACAAAAAACAGACCGAGTTACACAACAATATATATATTGCCTAACGTACGACGAGGCCAACACATTAAGTAACACAGCTATACTACCCGTATTTTTCGTCAAATTATCTTCTAGAATGCACTGTCTGGGGTGTTATTGGAATATATATATATATATATATATATATATATATATATATATATATATATATATATATATATAAATATATATATATATATACGCGAGAAAGGGGGAGGGAGGAAAAGAGTGAATAGAGAGAGAATGACAGAAAGAAAGAAATAGAGATAGAGATAGATAAATATATATACATGGATAGATATACAGAGAAAGAGACGGTGAGAGATTGAAAAATAATATTTTAACATAATTTCTGTTTTAAAAACATATGCCTTCAGTAGAAAATTTCAAAATATGTATGATTAATAAAAGATATGACGAGTAAATCTCCAATACTGAAATGGGATATTTTGAGGAAAGCAACAGCTGAAAAATGACATAACAATAGCCGAAGATTGTATCTGGGGGAACAATAATGCAATCTAGGACATGCTGAAAAAAAGTTGTTTTTTTATACAAGAAGTGATTTAAAAATGAATGAAATTGAAATTTTAAAAATACCTTGTTAAAAAACAAAAAAAATCTCTGAAACATATGGCTGCAGGTGATACCAATTATAAGTGGTGCCGTTGGAACGATCTCTAAGAACATGGAAAGAATTCTGGAGTAACTAGAAACCAAAGGAAGATTTGAGACCAATCAGACAACAGCATTGTTAAGATCTGCTAGAATACACATAAGAGTCCCAGAGACATGAGGAGAACTGAGGAAACTTGTTGTCACTTAGATGCTAGTTAAAGACCACCAGCTAACTTTGGTGTGAAAACTTGAACAGAGTGCAACAATAACAATAAAATGAATTGGAAGAATCCAAAGAAGGTCCAAAGGCAAACATACACATAATCTCACTCAGGGCAACACCAAATATGGTATCAAACGTGAAAAACACCAGGTCAGGGATTCTACTTTTAAAAATGACTTCCATCCACGAGTGATTGGCCAGACAACTGCATCCATGCTTACAAATAAATAAACATACCCGAATGGATGATAAAAGGAATAACTACCCTCATCCAGAAAGACACACAAAAAGGAACTATCTAGCAATTGTAGGCCAATAACTCTTCTAGCTATAATGTGGAAAATTCTGACTAGTCTAATTAAAGAAGGAATAATACTCATATAATTGGTGCATGGTAAATAGAGGAACATATGAACTACTTTATATTGATATCATTAAATAGGTTAAAACTAGGAGAAATGGTTTCGCAATGACATGGATAGATTACAAAAAGGCCTTTGAAATGACCCTTCAAACTTGGATTATAGAATTCTTAAAATGTATAAAATATCCTAAAACGTTGAGAACTTCATAAAACTTCACTGATGTCACTCACTACATATTATAAAATGTACAAGGCTCTACAAATTCATTATGTCTCAAGAAAAAATAAACCACTTCATGTACATGAATGATATGAGGATTCCCCTCCCCCCCCAAAAAAAGCGAGAAAGTACTGGAAATCCTTGTACAAACCATAGGAATATATAGCCAGAATATGTGAATGGAAGTCGGGTTTTAAAAATTCGTCATGCTAGTAATGAAAAGGGGTAAAAAAGAAAAAAAATGGAATACAAGGACCAACACCAGGCAAATATAAGAATACTTGGAGAGAAGGAAAATTAGAAAAACTTCGGAAATTTGGATGCGGAAAACATCAAACAGAGATGAAACAATAAGTTAAAAAAATACTTCAGAAGAAACGAATACTTTTAGAAACCAAGCTCTACAACAAGAAATATCATCAAGTGTATAAATTATAAGCATTATACGATTATCTGGACCATTCTAAACATATACAATAGAGGATCTCCGACCGATAGACCAAATGACTAGAAAATTAATGACACAAGGCGTTGCACACGAAATGTGATAGAAACATGCTGTATGTAACAAAAGGTCGGTAGAAGAGGTCTCGCCAATATTGAGGGTTGCATAGATGACACAATCGACTGCCTCGAGGAAAACACAAAAAAGAGCATAAAATGATTAATTACGTCAGCTAATATTAGCTGTTACAACGTATAGACAGAAAAAAACAGTAAAACTAGAAAACAGAAATGTTAAGAAACACAATTATATGGATACTAAAAATTTCAAATGTAAAAGGCTGGACATGGTTAAGAAAAGGAAGCCTCAAGAGAAGCTCGTTATTGCAGCACAAAACAATTCTATGATAACAAATCATAACAAATCAAAAATATATAAGACACAAAAAAACAGCAAAAGTAGAGATTTTAGTGACTGAGATGAGACGATCAAGCATGTAATAAGTGTGTGTAGTAAACTAACACAACCAGAACACATTAGATGGGACACTAACAGGTACTACCACTCCGGGTCAGAGTGGACCTGGGAGCAAAAGTGATAAAGGAGTGCTACACATTCCCCAAACTTCCAGAACTGGTAAATCACCATCAGCTAGAGTTTAATGTCATTCCAATGAAGACCCTCAGCCACCGCCTTCTAGTACATATGATAAAAATGGTTGTCGGCTTGCCATAACGGCAATAAGGTTGTGGCAATCATAGGTGCTAGGGCTTGACATGACCAGTCGATTGATGGGGGAGGGGGCCTTGTGACCGCCCGTCTAGACTAAGTAAGGTTCTAAGTGTAGTGATGCATGTTATGGACTGCTCATCCACCAGGGTTCCCTCCTTAAGCATCACGGGTCACCACCCACCGCCAACATTTGGGGAGTCTTCCCTCTCTGCAGAGGTGCAGTCGGTGTATTTTAACGCCACAGCCGACAGAGCGGGTTAGAAAGGTGGTCCACTGTGAATTCTGCAAGAAACTAAATTTTGAACAAACAACAAAATGTTATGTATAATCCAGAATCTGTTCTTGGTAATGAAACGCATAAAATTATCTGCGACATGGAGAGAAAGATGGATCACCTTATTCCAGCCAGAAGACAAGACCTAGTATTGATTAGCCAGAAAAACAGAACTTGTAAACAGGTACATTTTACAATTCCAGCTGATCATAGGGGGAACAGGAAAACAAACACAAAGATAAACAAATAATTTGACTTTGCCGGAGAACTGAAAAAGAAAAGAAAACAAAAAACACTGAAGTGTGAGGGTGAAAGTGATACCAATTGAAATTGCTGCATTTAGAACGGTCCCGAAAAGTTTAGAAAACACATCATAGTAATAGGAAACCAGAGGAAGAATTAAGACCTCCCAGATAACAGCATTGTTAAGACCAGCTAGAATACTCAGAAATATGCTGGAGACCCAAAGATACTTGTTGTCACCCAGACCACAGTAAAAGACCATTAGCTAACGCTGGTGTGAAAAACTCATAAGGGGTGAAATAATAATAGTCACATCAGAAGACATGTGCATGGCTAAGAAGAGGAAACCTCAAGAGAGAAAATGAATCGCTTTTAATCGCAGCACAAGACAATGCCATAAAAACAAATTCTATAAAGGCAAAAATGGATAAGACGTAGCAAAATAGCAAGGCATAATGTTGGGAGATAAAGACAGAACAGTTAATCATATAATAAGTTAATGCAGCAAACTAGCACAAAAAGAGTACAAGATGAGGTACGGCTGGTGGGAAAGGGGATTAACTGGGGATTGTGCAAGATATTCAATTTTCACGATAAGACTAGATGGTATATGCACAAGATTGAACCAGTCCTAGAGAATGAGAAGCATACACTCCTCTGGAACTTTGGGATACAGATGGGTTACCAAATCCCGGCCAGGACACTAGATATAGTAGTGATTAATGCAAAGAAGAGAACCTGTCGTATCGTGGATGCTGCTGTCCCGACAGACCCCCGAGTAAAAGTGAAAGAAATCAAAAAGATAGACAACTACATTGATTTTGCCAGAAAACTGTGGAACATGAAGGTAAATGCCGTACCAATTGTAATTGTTACTGTTGGAACGGTCCCCAAAGGTATGGAAAAGAAGTGGGTGAATTGGAAATCAGAGGAAGAATCGAGACCATCAAAACTACAGCATTTTTAAGTTCTGCCAAAATATTCAGAAGAGTCCTGGAGACCTGAGGACACTTTCAGGGACTCAGCCTCCAGTGAACCACCGGCTACGACAGGAGTGAAAAACAGGATAATAATACTAATACTAATACTACTAATAATATCAAATAAAACCATTAAATATGGTAATGTAAGAAATTTTCCCAAAAGGTTTCTTCGGCAAACCCCTATTAAATCAGATAAACTTACGTTGAAAAATAGCAAATAAATCAATTGAATATGTCGCACGAAAACGATGTGTCACTGTCTCTTCACAAACAAAGATCAATACATCAGTGATACACATCATTGATTTTATATGAAAGAAAAAATATATTTATTGATTATACATTTTCTTGGAAATCATTTATCATTTAAGCGAAGGATTCAATATTCGATAAACCAGATATCTGGTTTTAATAAAATCCTTCTATGTTTTGAAAAATAGATCAATATTATATTTTAAAGCAACAAACTCACCCATGCAGCCTCACGCACACACGTATATATATATATATATATATATATATATATATATATATATATATATATATATATATATATAATAAATAAGTAATCCACAGACACGTGTTTCAAGGTATCACCTTTCATCAGTGTGGCTATATATATATATATATATATATATATATTATGTAAATGTAAATCCAAAAGTAAAGTCTCCTCATAACTGGGGAAGCAGTGAAACTGTTCATGAAATCTACCCCTGCACGAGCCTCGCTGACACGCTTAGTCTTGTCTTGCTAGTTTTTTTTTTTTCAGGTATGAACAGTTATACACAAAAGGCATTAAACCGATTGAAATTAATCGTCAATTAACGGAAGTGTTCGACAAGTCATGCATAGTTGTCTGAAACACCCGCAACTGGTATTGGGAGTTTTCAACGACGAAGAGATTTAACACTTTCTCAACGACATGGCAGCAAACACGGTCATAGAAAAACTGGCACAGTTCCTACAAAAATGCATCAACCGAAATGGCGAGTATGAAGACTATACATACCTGCGGAAACTTGCTATAATGTAAAGATCATTTTTAAAAATATGTATTTGAAATTACTCCCATAAGTCGTCGGGGTGGCTTAAATCGGTATCAGCCCTTCAGCGAGGGAATCTATCCCCCTTTTCACTAGCGCTAGACAAAGGAGATTGTTTCTGCGCCCCACCTACCATCAGCTCCTCACTTCACCGCACATATCCTTGTGCTACTCATACGCTGAGTTGACGAGGGCAGGTATCGAACCCGGAACCTTGTGGTTCTAGGCTGATGCTAGACCGATGGGCTAAGCCTGTCCTTTATTATTATTACACAAACTTTTAGCTTTGGTTAACATTAAATATCCAATAAACGAATAATTTTCGTTCTAATGAAAACTCATTTTTTAATCTAATCAACCCATACATGGGTTCCTAAGAGGTTCTACAACTCTGGATCAAAATGGCAATGAAGGAGTATTCCACACTTCCGAGAGCTTCAAAATTAGAACTTCACCATTAGATGTACTTTAATGTCAAATGCTTTTTAGGAATCTCCCTTTCATAGACCAAGTACTTTTGCTAGTATATATATATATATATATATATATATATATATATATATATATATATATATATATATATAGACTGAAGAGATTCTCCAAATGAAAGACACCCACACATACTGAGAGATAGTATGAACCCAAACTAATACACAAAAAGATAAAAATAAAATTTACTGTTAAGCCATTTTCATTCAAATAAACAAACAAGAGCAAGTTAAATGAACCATTAACCATAACCATTCAATCTGATAATAGTGTTAATCATGAGTTAAATAAAGCTAGCTTTTTAAAACGAAAACATTTCAGTCCAACTTTGGAATATAAAATAAACCCATTTTAAGTATAAATAGTAAAGTGAAAACTATCCTCAATTTAGCATAGAAAATGATTTCGTTCGACCCAGTTGAATAATGAAACAGCTTCGTTATGACAAATTTTTGCGTCTAATTATGCAGGGGCAAATTAACAATCTATTAAGCATTAATTAACATTTCAAATATAACCATTTTGCTCTCTATTATATGAACACAAACTATTTTCCTAAACTGATGATAACAACAACACACATCGCTGTCCTACTCAGTCAGTTGTAATATTAATCATGAATATATTGTGAGGAAAAGACAATTTAGATGTGTACACATGTGGACCTATAATAATGTGTTTTATTCTATACAAATTGTCACTTTTTTGTCTCAACCAACAACTGCATCTTATCATAATAAATGACTAAACAGAGAAAAGTAATAACATTATTTACGTATGAATTGCGCTTATTTCAAGGGGAAAGAGATGATAAAGTATGATCGAAGTATACGCGTAAACACATACAAGCACACTTGTACATAATAGTACCAATACTGTTATTATACAAAGATAGTTTTATAATCAAATAACCCACGAGGTTTGGTATGTCATTAAACAAACAAACCAAAAAAGCTTATTCGTATTCAATAGGAACGTGTGCAAAAAAGAAACCCGAAACGGCAACACAAAATGTAAATGTGCAATTAAAGTGAATCTCTAATATATTGGTATAAAATAATCCTAGACGAGTTGATATGCCTTAAAAAAACAACTGCCTACAGATTTTATGATTTCTACAAAGGGTATACACTGATTTTTTAATCGTTTAAATCTGTCATGTTATTCTGTGTTTATAAGTTTTAATTCGTTTCTATAAATTTCGTTTTCATATAATGGATTCAATAACCACCTCTTAAATATGAGTTTTGTATATATTTAACCAAATACAAATATCGTCGTTCAAGATTTGAACTCTAGTCATCGTTTCCATTTTCTACGACAATAAATATTTTCTGAAAAGCGTCTCAAATAAACCTGCGTTTTGTAGAACTATGGAGATGGATATTCGGGAAGGGATAAGGAAATTAGTTAGGCTTGACCATAAAGCAAAGTAAAATGTACATATGAAAGCATTTAATCTAACAACTGAAATAAAGAAATACGTTAAAACCAAGAATTAGTGTATGATAAATAAACACAAATAATAATAGAGGTTGTATTCTTACAATAAGTAACACACAAATGAAAGAAAACAACAAATATGTGGATAGTCGTCTAAATGAATAAATTAATTATTGTTTTATTACTAGCAAATATTATGAAAAGCATGAAAAGCAAAACAATCAATAAATTAAACCACAAGAAACATATTTGAATTATACTTTTGAGAGTTTTTAAATAAAATTTTTGTTTAACTCAGAATACTTTTTCAGCAGCAAAAATATTAAATTAAAAACCAACAATATTTAGTATAGTGTAAATCAAGTGATGGGGAAAAACTGTACAGTTAAATTGTTACGTCTAAAGAAATGGAAAAAGAAGAAATATGAAAATATTAAATAGAGGAGAGGCAGAGCGAAAGGGAGAGAGAGAGAGAGAGAGAGAGAGAGAGAGAGAGAGAGAGAGAGAGAGAGAGAGAAAGAGAGAGATAACGTGAGGGAGAGAGATACAGAGAGAAATATATAGATAGAGAGAGAGAGTGGGAGAGAGAGAGAAAGTGAGCGAACTAAAAAGAAAAAAAAAGAGTGTGTGCGTGTGTGTGAGAGAAAGAGAGAGAGAGAAAGGGAGAGATATACCGTTAAAACCATTTCGGATGTAAGTTACCTTGAGGTAGGTCAATTTGCCGTTGAAAATAAAAAAAATAGTTTTCTTTTGTTTAACTTGGCACTGGTCATAGAACTTTAGGTGCAAGCGTGGTCCATCCTGAATAATAATAACGTGTCAGAGAATAATATAGCAGCATGATATATCCCTCCGGTGAAAAAGAGGTTTATTCTCGCCCCACCAACTGAAATATTTGAAAAGCACCATTACACTTTCAGACTAGAAAATGAAGGGGAAAAGTTGACCGGAGAAGAACGAGAATAAAAAGAAAGATAAGGTGTAAAAATAAAATGGAAAGATAAACAGTTAAATAAGAAAAAAGTATTGCAGGCAACTAAAAAGAAGAAAAAAAAACAGATAAAAATAAAGGATACAAAGTGTAAATTAAGTATAAAGAAGAGGCATAAATGAATAAAACCGAGTGAATAAAAAAAATGGAGGAGCATTTTAGCAGAAGAGGAAATACAAGACAAATTAAAAGACGAAACAAAGAAGAAGAAGAATAGATTTAAGACGAAGAAAAATTCAATATGAAAAATAAAGAGCACGAAGAGACATAAGGAGAAGAAAAGTTTTGCTTGAAGAAAAAGTTATAGGTGAATACACAAGAGAAGAAGAAAGGGACTAAAAAGAAAAAATAATCAGATGTAGAAAAGCAAGGAAAATCTCAAGTAAAGTACTCATAGAAGAGAAGAAAGAAGAAGAAGAAGAAGAAGAAGAAGAAGAAGAAGAAGAAGAAGACAGTGTAAAGGTTGGGTTTATTAGAAAGATGTTTGTAATACTAAACACCTTGCCTTATTTACATCACAAACGGATCGAAGCTCGAAGACACCCGATGGACGCGGAAGCGCCCGGAGAAAAATTATTATACGAATCATGTAAGCTGAAAGGGACGGAGACAGCCAGAATAAAAAGTAAAATGAAAGAGACTGATTGAGGGGAGCCTTGATGTGTTGACACGCGTGTAACAATAGGAACAGCTTCCAATTCTTAAGATACCGAAATATCCAGGTTTTCTCTTTGTGCAACAAAAGAACCATTTTTCGGCTGTTCTGTAGGAAGAACGTGATTAGCAACATTAATTAAGGAAATGGCTTTTTAAAAAATGACGTTGGTGTCTCTTCCCTTACAAGTTATGATTCAGAAGAAGCACAGGGAAAAAGGGCGACAAAACCCGGTTGTCGCCGTGGGTGTATGTCATTCACTAGAAAAAAAATAAAAGAAAGAAATATAGAAAGGCATATATATGTGTTAAGGAACAGTTCCTCTTTTGTATTTATAATATGAGAATTGTCCTCACAGCCAATTTTTTTTCTTTTCTGATTTTGATAACTTTGAGTAAAACTTCTTGACAATATTGTATGTGTCCATAGAATTCAAGAAAAATAAATGTACACATATAAAGTATAAAAGGAAGAAAACTAACAAACTAACTAGACAATGCGAAGATGTTTTGATATAAAAGGTTGTACTTGCAATTATACGTGACAGGTTGTTTGAGATGAAAATACTGTAAAAAAATAAGTACAACAAACACATAAAACAAACGAGAAGCAACCCAGAAAGTTTAAATGTGTGGTAGGTTTTTCAATGGCGAAGTAATAATGACAGAATAACACAAATATACAATGGTGATTGATTTTTGACACCGAGAAAGTCCAGGCACGCGAAGACGTGCAGACGTATTGATAAACATTGCAATAATCAGATAATTGTTCTCAACCCCAAAACACGTGCAAAAAAGTCGAGCATAGCAAAATTAAGGCATAACATTATATAATTTGAATTCAATCAATCTTTTTTAAAGGAGAAGCGAAAAACAATTAGAGCAGACGTTACGCGCATACATACATACGTACCTCCCCCCCAACATGCGCGTACAGCAACAGGCATGCACGTACAAAAGTCAACCATATAAACTGTTTCATTTCATTGTAATGTTTTTCAGTTTTTGGACACGGGTAATATTTAAAAGGACAACACACATACACATACAAATGGCAGTAAGGAAGCACCGTTATGTCTAACCTCCACTAACTGATCTATAAAAGATATTGAGCACTATTTACGCATAAATAAAACACATTAATATAACAATATTATATATATATATATATATATATATAATATAGAGAGAGAGAGAGAGAGATAGAGAGAGAGAGAGAAAAAGAGAGAGAGAGAGAAAGTTAAAGTGAGAGAGAGAGAAGGAGTTTGGGGTCGTGGTGACTGTCCGATTCTTGCTATTGAGAACATCAAGCTATGTGTCCTTGAGTGTATCTGCTCTATTCTACCACTTCCTTCAGTATATATATATATATATATATATATATATATATATATATATATATATAGTATCGCACATTATTATCTTAAAATGAGTGAATTTTCATCTAAAAATATATATCGTCGGGGGTGGCCTAATGTCGGTATCAGCCTGACAGCAAGGGAGTCTATCCCCTTTTCACTAGCGCTAGACCAAGGAGATCATTGTTTAGCGTCTGAGGTGGAGCGCCACACTTACCATTATGCAAACGGATATTATTAATTATCATCTATTACTAAATTCTACCTAATTGGAAATCTGAAGCGAAGACTCAATTTATTATTGTAACTCGATGATCAGAATTAACAGAAAAAATATAGAAAGAAGCACAACGAGTAATAAAGATAGAAAAACGGTTTACTAAGAAGAGATACATTGTGAATAGTGTAATTAATAATTGCTAGGTTGAATTAACAGGTCTCGTGAGTTCTCGTTGTTTCTCAATTCCGGGGATTTGTCAGACATTATTCATAAGAAAAACAAACAATCCTTATTTAGGTACTATATGACACCTATTTAACCAAAAAGAAAAGTCCATACATATATCGAAGGTGTCAACGGGTTCATAGAGATTCTTTTTTTGAAAGACGAGTCGCGAACCGCACACGCGAAGATGTCATGATGCGTGACGCAACTCGAATAAATGCATTCAACAAAAGACAAGAAAAAGTATTAATGGACTGTTTTTATGAGAACAAAGGGAACAAAGTGGTAATGATAACTAAATAATTAAATAAAGCCTGGTATTTTGTAGTTATTTAAAACTATTTTAGCTGTAGAAAAGGAAGGTGATATGTTAAAAAAATCCATGTCGATTATTAAGGGAGGGCAAAAGCGAAATTGAACAGGTTTCAAAAATCTGTCGTAGTCTTTTGTTGTGAATATGAGCTAATATTATTTAATTATTATTACCACTTTGTTCCCTTTGTTCTCATAAAAACAGTTCATTAATACTTTTTATTGTCTTTTGTTGAATGCATTTTTTCGAGTTATGTCACGCATCATGACATCTTCGCGTGTCCGGATCTCGACTCGTCTTTCAAAAATATAACGCTGAACAAATACAGTTACTCAACAAACAAAAATTTATAAAGATTTTTTTTAATCTCCTGTCATCTATAAAACATCCATCAATTTCTTCACCCCATAATACATCCTGATGACAGTTTAAAGAAACCGAAACGTCTAAGCGTCGATAAATAAATTCCTCTTATTTTTAGAACACTTGTTTTTTCAAATTTATTAATATATATATATATATATATATATATATATATATATATATGTTGTAAACAAGGTTTGTTTAGAATGGCTTTTTGCCGATAATTTTTTTGGAGAATAAGTGCTTAATTGGAGTCGTACCTAATTTTGAAAATTAATTAATTAATAATGAATTAGGCGGGAATGCCTATTAAATGTATGGCTAAACAAATCGAGAAAAATCAATCTCTGTATGTACATTTCGGCCTATTAGGCCTCATCAGCAGAGCTATAGATCGGAAGACCGCCCTGTGCGTGATTTGAAACCGGACTGCCAAAAAATTATCGGCAAAAAGCCATTCTAAACAAACCTTGTTTACAACTTACCATATCGTCGTGTAATAAAAGTCACTAGAAGAGGAATGTTAACCTACTCTAAACAAATCATAAAATCTAAGAAGTTCGTTTGGTGTTGGGGTTATGGGATCGGCCTGTCAGCTTGGCAGTCCGGTTTCAAATCACGCACAGGGCGGTCTTCCGATCTATAGCTCTGCTGATGAGGCCTAATAGGCCGAAATGTACATACAGAGATTGATTTTTCTCGATTTGTTTAGCCATACATTTAATAGGTATTCCCGCCTAATTCATTATTAATTAATTAATTTTCAAAATTAGGTACGACTCCAATTAAGCACTTATATATATATATATATATATATATATATATATATATATATATATATATATATATATATATATATTATAAGCATTCTCTTCGTTCTCTGGACACGTCACCAGCACATACGAAGTCATCCGAAGTCTACGCCGGATACAATCAGGGAAACTTCAGCACAACAGATATACATTTAGCCTAGATGTCGCTTTCCTGTATACGTCAGTGCCGGCTCAACCATCGGTCTGACTAAGGACAATGCATCATCTAGTCCGCCCTATATTGCTACAGCCTCAACCCATCAGATATACACAAACTTCAATCCATTATCGTGATTTATGGACGAACATACAAAACAGACCAAGGGCCTATCGATGGGATCCTGTCTGTCAGTATTGCTCGCCATCGCATACATAGACCGACTTGAATGAATACTGACACCCTTGAGCCTGTCGATAATATACTCTTCCAACCATCTTTCCACGAAGAAGCCAACAAAATTCAACATCATTGACGAAAGCATACATTTTAGCACCAAAACCTCTGACAGTCACTGGTAGTTTTCCGACTTAAAATGTTTAATAAGGCGACATCCACACTCAATTCTACAAAATGATGACCACCAGAAATCGTCCCTCCCCCTTGGTTCAAATACCGGATACATAAGGTACGAACTTATCCGCTTCCAGACCAAATACAGCAGGTAGGAAGTACAAATCACACGTACCACACACTTCATGGTCGTACTAAAAGCTAGTGGTTACCTCGCATGTGATACGAAACGCCTGAAATGGACAAAGGCTCAAGACGCAATACCACCTATAACTCCTGATACTTTAGGGTACCACACTTCAGTGGCAGAATAACCACAGCGATACACAGGGATATCCGGAAAGCTGGAGTGGACATAAAAGTAGCCCACTATGACCCCTCTATCCGGAGACAACTATCCGGGAACCACTGTAGAGACATACCTATTTGCACGCTGGCGAACTGCCGTATCCGTGACATATGCATGTGTCACGAAGTGTTAGTTGTATACTGCAGAAATTCTATATAGGTTGGTAAAGTGAGTAGATGAAGATAGGTGTGGCGCTCCAGCTCAGACGCCAAACACAATCTCCCTGATTTAGCGCTAGTGAAAAGGGGATCAACTCCCTCACTGTCTGGTTGATACCAATGCCACCTAGAGGACATTACTACTGGTTATCAATTTAAAAAATAGGTATATATATATGAATTAGGATTTAAAACCGTGGTTTCGAGACAATTAACTCAATAACCACACGTGTGTGTGTGTGTGTGTGTGTGCGTGTGTGTGTGTGTGTGTGTGTGTGGGATTGATATGAATATTCGACTACATTTAAGGGCTTCTGTATGAACCGAGCTGAGTTAGGTGTTGTGAAAAAATATCATGTCTACTGAATCGTTTACATGGGAGCATATCGAAACGAATATTTTCCACAAACTATCAAATACTAAACTCAGCTCAGTCGATATATAAGCACTGCACCACACACACACACACACACACACACACACACACATATATATATATATATATATATATATATATCGTAAAGGTTTTCATCTTCAACAGTGTAAGCATCTTACATTCTAATTTAAGAATATTTACAACTTTCACTTGTCAGATTTGTGAATGTTTATTAAAACTGAGTTGAAAAAAAACATTGAGAAAAGCAATATTGCTTTATGGTTTTAACGAGTTATTTTTCAAGATTTGCTTGATACAGCTTTTGAGTAGAAGGAATATGAAAGTAAAAAAAACAACTTGTTATATTTCAAGATGCCCACCAACAAATTTCAAAAGTTTATTTAAAATATTTCATCAGAAGTAATAAACCTGTCTACTCGGGAAAATTCATGATTTGATAATTTTGGAAATCACTTCCAAACACTAATATTCAAGTGAAAATATTACATGTTTGTAATAGAAAGAATGCTATGTATTCGAGTATTATTGGAAACGTTTTTGTGTTAAAATCTGTACGTATAACCGAAAGTTTCAGAAATTAGAGACAGCTATGTAATGAAGTTTATGTTTATTGAGTGTGTTGGGATTATCTTCCCTTTGACTGGAAGAGTTATCTTCCGCCGGGGTTTCCGTGCCGACTACCAGGAGGTCTGGTATTTAAGAGCGGGTTTTGAAACTCCCTGCCTCTTTACTTGCTCTTCTGGTACGTATCCACATGGGTTAGACACATTGTCACACCCTTCCCGGTGGAGGCTTCTGCCCCCATCACTAGTAAGTGATTTTGAATCTATGGACTCTCCAGTCCTTTAATTTTTACTATTGTGTACATTCTTATTGTACCTGTATGTCTTATTCATGTGCATTACATGTATTTCCTTGTTACTGTATTTTATGTCTTATTTCTGTGCTATTAAATATATAAAATGTCATGTCCACACAGCGTGTCGGAGTTGTATGTTTCAATAATAACCTTGAATCCTAAAAGTGGGGACTACCCGACGTGATGTCTACACCACCTACAAGTGGTGACTACCCGACGTGAAGGCTTTGTGTAACAACTGGAACTTTAATTCTTACAAGTGTTTCTACCAGAAATGTAATGGTTTATTCCGAATAACTCCAACCTATATACTAGTGTGCATTTAGAGAGTACAGCAGCAAAGGAATATTGGGATGTAAGCTGATCATTTAGACAGTGACTTTCATCGGGTCTCCAGATCGATATTGGTAGAACTGTGGTCTGGATGGTTTCAATTCTTCCAGTGTATTTTTTAGGTTCTGGGAGAATGTTCCAAGGGCACCAATTACGCTTGGTATTACAATCATTTCCATGTTCCACATATTTTTCAGGTATCATTGTTATCATTATAATCATTTCAGCTTTTTTCCATGTATTATTATTATTATTATTATTATTATTATTATTATTATTATTATTATTATTATTATTCATATATATTATGGACTCTACTGTGTATTCTAGCCAATCTCAACAATGCTGATGTCTGGAAGGTTTCAATTCTTCCCCTGATTTCCAGTTCCTCTAGTTTGTTTTCTAAACATTTGGGGACTGTTATTAGTTCACTAATTACAATTAGCATCACTTTCAACCTTTCTTTCTGTTTTTCTTTTCAATTCTCAAGGAAGGTCCAGGTATTTGTCTATCTTTTCGTTTTCTTTCATATTATCACATTAATCATATGATAATATTAATACGCTAGTATCTACCTACATGTGTCACGCCCTGTCATAACCCCAGATAAATAATGTACCATTCCGTTTTGATTCATAAGATATGAATGCATGTATTAAATGTTCTACTTTGTCATCACCTCAGATATTTACTTCACCCTATAATAACAATTGTGAGGAAAGGGAAGAAAAGAAAGTGCTACAGGTCGGAGGGGAAAGGGAAAAATACAGAAGGTTAGCAACATAACAAATATATATTGCTTGAAAAAAGATTCGTTAGATATCTCAGTAGGTTACATCAGTGATAATTGGTTTCTTTCTAAGAAGTAGTTATTTATTAAATGAATTTACCCGAACCATTTGGCACAGGTAGGGTCTGATACAAGGTCGCAAATATGGGCAATCCAGCGAGGATTTAACTCGATGGATATGCAAAAGTAACTTTCTATCCTTAACCAGCGATGTGACGTCTTAATTTATCCAAGCCATTCGCCACGGATTGGATGTGATACAAGGTTGCAAATATGAGGCATCCATCGAGGATTGAACTTTCTATTTAGTAGTAATGGATCTGCAAGACTAGTTTGTAAACCATTATAAAACGGCGGGGCACTGTTTTTCTCAGCAGTGTGTATTTAGGCAACTCCTCCGCCACGGGGAGGATGTAACACAAGGTCTCTTCTTAAGTGGAGTAAATCTATTTTGATATTAGTTTCTATTCTAGAGTTGTTGCATAATCAATACTACTGTATTGAATCTGGTCCACTATTTTGCTATAGCAGAATGGGGAACAGATGGATCCATGTCTTTCCCAAGAACATTAGTGGGAAGTGAAATGCAAACAGCCTCGTGCTGTATTTGAACTCGGGTCGCCGATTCCATTTTCTATGACGTAGTTCTTCGGAAATTTTAGAGAAACCGTTTTATATTAGTTCAGAAGTAACATTTGCTACTGAATGGTTCTATCTATAGAGTATTGCACTCTGCTTTGCATACAAACAATATTATATCTCAAAGGCATGAGGGTTAGCTGATTTCTTTTACACCATGTCCCCCTTGTTGGATAATTTAATGCCAAAGACTGTAATCTTTTTCAAACTGTTATGTGTTTTCCAGGATTTCTAACTAATACTAATAACTTACCGCGCGCACGCATACACACACACACACACACACACACACACACACACATATATATATATATATATATATATATATATATATATATATATACAAGAATAGGGTTTTACACACTCCCCCCAAAAGTAGATAATGTATTTCACTACTTGATTAGTGTCTTACTGATGAGATACCTTTATAGGTTACTCCTCTTTTATGAATATAGTTAGTGGATTTGAATCGCTACCGAGAGGTATTGAATATGCAATGTTCGGAGAGATAATATTCTAAGGAAATTTCAAATACTTTTTTGCAAAAGGAAATTGTGAAGCGACTCGTTGGTCACTTGTAGTTTTTCATGAGGACTCAAAATGTGAACTGAATTAGATCAATTAATATCAGTCGTTCAGTTCGAACCTAGAACGAGACCTATAAATGTGATGTTGAATAATTTGATGTTTGGCTTCCTATCTCCAGTGAAATTTTTTTCCGGCTGTGTGACTAAAATAAAAAGGGGGGGGATTACAGGGAATGTATCGTTTGAAGCGAGAAACGTTCTCATGCGAGGATTTTTGAAAAGGGGTAATCAGTCAATTATTAACCGGCAGATGATGACAAGGTGACTTCAGTTTCGGAGCGAAACCACCCAAATCTCATTGGCGTTCGATTTTACGATTTTACAATTCTTTCATAAAATAAAAAAATATCCCTTCATGTCTTCCTGATTGAGGCCGGTCTATAGGGAGGTTGATTGTTGTAATAAAGTGATTGGGATTTTTTTCTTTGACCACATTTCTGAATTTATTCTAGCATATGAACGCGCCGTTATTTCTTCACTTCCTCCTTGTCGACGTCAACTTTCTTCACGACTCCACAATGCAATAGAGGTGGCGACATGTGTTCATTGAAGCAAAGCATTGGAAAGATCTTCCAGAAATTGATATTTAACATGTTTAGATTCGCCCGGCTGGACGTATACTAACCTTTAAATTGAGATAGGCCTAAATTTCAGTTAAAAAAGCAGTCGCAGTTTTCCAAACATGTCTCAAACACCGGAACTTTGTGGGACATATACTGTCATTTAAGCTGCCAGGCAGGCCACAAGCTCATTTCCAAACTTTAAATCAATGCAGTATTGCTTGGGGCTTGAGGCAAGCCAAGTAGATGTATCGATCTTCTCAGTAACGAGTTTTGCCAGTCGATCGCGTAAAAAAGACATTATTTAGATGAAGACTAACGATCATAAATGGAATTGTGTAGAATAGCTTTAGATACCCGAAATATCTACCGGCTAAAATAGAGGACTCAAACGTACAGGATTAGCACATTTTAAGTGTATAGCCGTTTTTCCAAGACTCTATTGATAATTAATAATTATGATAATGATTATAAAGAAGATTACATAAAGTTTATATAAAGTGAAAACAAAAAGCTAAAAACATTACATGTATCAAACAACTTAAATATATAACGAAGAGAATAATTACTAAAAATATAGACATACGAATTGAGACAGTCAAGTTTTACTTTTCCATGTTAAAAATGAATAAAGGTATTCGAAGAGACAATGTAAATGTAACGTTGAACTAAGAAAATCTGGCGGGATTTTTTTTAGATGAGTTACTTTTGATTTTGCAACCTTTTCAATGGTGTTGGTTCACCACCAATGAAGTCAAAACAGAACGAACCATTTCTTTAAATCTATATTTTTTATATATCAAAGACTGGAAATAATACTGGTGACATTCATAGTAAAATAAATATAAAAACAGATTAAATAATATTGTCCTGCTAGACTCAAAATTGATTGATCCACAAAATAATAATGTTATTTTTGTTTTTTCATTAAAAACACAAAGAAAATCCGCAGTTTTTCTTTTTTTAATGTTACTGTTACGGTTTATTAATGAGGTAAAACAGCATTTCGTAGCCGTCTCTGATATTGGTGACCATATTTTGAATTTGAATTTAAATTATAATTTCTTCAATTCATTTTGATAAACTAAAATGACAACATTCCCTACTTTAAATACTGAAATTGTTAGATTTACTGATCAATTTTACACTAAATGTTGCAAAACGAAATATTTTTCATTGCATTTTTGTCTACGATCTTTGATGCCATTTTCTCCAAAATTGGTACTAGTTCAAGATTTAATTTTTGTTATCAGTACTTAGTAGACCACTCGACAACTTTCGGTCCCTCATGAAATTTGATATTTCTAAAAACGTGAAAAATCGACCTACCTAATATATATATATATATATATATATATATATATATATATATATATATATATATATATATATATATATATATATATATATATATATATTTATTTAAAAAAAATAATAATGACTGCTCTGTGCCCAGTAAGATAGTTATGGAAGAGTGTTTTCCTCATCATTCGATCAGCCGTTCTCTTCTTCGTTAATGATAGAGGAATATCGACGAGATATATATCATTACATTATCAGACCCATGGGATTAAGAGCAGATTGGTAGAATCAGACCTGTAGCGTGAGCTCAAGCAGATAATTAACTTCGAATATTTTCCGAACTCATTTAACCCTTTTCCAATTATTTACATACCCACGATGTTTGCGTTGATTTTCATTCTCATTTTATACCGGCCACCTCATACTAAAAAGTTAAAATTTCGTATTATGTATTGGCAAAAGTTTCAGAGAGTCATTTGGGACTTCGATGCATTTATATATATAATTTAAAGTACCGAAAAAAATCACCATGTGAAAACAATTAATAAATATTAATGTAATATTTGGTGTAGAAACATCCGTCTTATTTAGATTACTTGTATTTGTTATTATCATTTCTAATGTCGTTTATAATGACTGGATTAATTGGGAACAAATTCTCGTCGTATTCTGTTATCTGTGAAAACGTAGCATGAAAACGGTGTCGCAAGGTTATTATACACCCAAGAGTTGATTAAAAGACATCGCAAAAATGTTGTATACGATGGGTATCGTATATGAATAAGTTCATTATATATTCTCTCCAGAAATCATTCTATTCAATAAAGATGGCTTAGTTGTTCTCTAGTTATTTTTTAGAGTAAACGAGTGACACATGCGAGCTCCACTGCCAGCAGAGAGAGAGAGAGAGAGAGAGAGAGAGAGAGAGAGAGAGAGAGAGAGAGAGAGAGAGAGAGAGATATGCTGTGAGCGGGTAATGTCAAAGCTATCCTTGTAGAAGAACATCAGGGATTCTATTCAACCCATTATAGGTTAATGAGATAGTTCATACCTTTGGCAAGGATATTAGTCCGAAAATGAACGTAATAGTACGACTGACGTTAGGATTCAATTTGCTTGTCGGTATATATATAAACTGAAAAATTATTTTCCGGTGTATTAGGTTATGTATGAAATGATAATATATAAATATCTCTGCTCACCTACTCCCATGTATGAGAGGAGGTTATTATATCTCATCCTGATATTTTCCTTGTTTACGCAAATACGATTTTTTTCAATTCATCTCGTAATCTTTGGATAATTTCATTGGATCTTGATATTGGTGTGAGATATTGTGAATGGTGGACTCTGTTTTTATATGTGTGCATACAAGCCACCTTGATTAGTTGCATTTGTGGTTGTCTTTACGTCTGTTATAATGTAGGTGTTTTTTTTTATGCGGTGAGGATGTGGCGTAATTTAGCTAGTTGTCGTTTAGGATTGAGGGGTAGATTGTGGGAGGTGGATTTTGTTTTGGGGTCAGCTTGTACGTTTTTGAACTCTTTTTTTTGGGGGGGGGGTTACTTTGTTCGTGTGTTGATGGAAGCCCACTGGGATTCGATCGTTATTTTTTCTTTTGTATTTGAGGATCTCTTGTCTGTTTAGGGATGATGCTTTTTTATGATTGTTTTGATGAGTTTGAAGGGATGCTGGATTAAAAAAAAATATTTTAAATTGGTGCTGTAATGTGAGCATTCCTGTGAGTATGAGCAGATGCGTCTTATCCGTATGCATACGCTGTGTATTATGGATTTTAGGGTGTTTGCTGTTGAAGTCTATTTGGTTGGTTTGATGTATAGGTATGTAGATAGTATGTTGTTTTGGGCTCAAATCATCCAATCATCTAGGCGCTACCATGTTTTAATATTGGCACCATTTTGGGGGGAGGAAAGCTACACCTTTCTGGTGCCAAATCGTATGTTTCGCAGTATGTAAAAAAACTCATTTTTGTTTCATCACTCCATTGTACTTGTTCCCAAATGCAATATTCTTTGTCCAAGAACATTTTGACAAAATTGAACCAAGCAGCAATGTGACAGGATTTCTGAGAAAAGTTTTGGCGCGGTCGGTTTCTACACAATCTAGTTCTGTTTAAATACCGTTGCATTATGCCAGTACTTCCGCTGATACCCATCGTATACAACATTTTTGCGATGTCTTTTAATCAACTCTTGGGTGTATAATAACCTTGCGACACCGTTTTCATGCTACGTTTTCACAGTGACAATTTGATGTTCTCATCCACGCTTAGGCAAATTGTCTGCCGTGCCGATCTGTATAAACTTCTTTATAGTGGATTGTACAGTACATGTAGGGATAGGTAACACGTTTGAAATAGTGCTGTAAATATTTACCGAATGATGGAAGTTAATAATTATCCGTCTCAAATTTTCACTTAGCTGCTTTATCTTCCCCGCCATTTTGTTAATGCAAGAATAACCACGATGACACACTATGCACCACATGATATTCTTTGCTATAATTATCACAAATATTCCACATCCATAAAATAATTATGTAAACTTTTATACTACATTTTTATTCCCCTTTCGTGCTTATTATCATACAAATAATGGTATCATACGGGCATTATATTCTGAGAAATGGATAAAAATCAGCATTGATGAGTGTACGAATATTTTTGCCGTTGAGTATATATATATATATATATATATATATATATATATATATATATATATATATATATATACGTTTTATGTGTTGGTTTTAAAGGTTATCACAAAGTGACTTTAATGAAAGATGACTTAACTATATTGTTCATTTACCAGTGATTTTTGTTAATATTTCGGGGTGAATAATCTATTTGTTAGAAGCCATTCCTGGGTTCTGGTTGCTGCTCGTATCAACTCATTCTGCTGACATGTTGTACTTGTTTTTGGTGGTAATAACTGTGTCCGTATGTATATTTAATGTATTGGTATTCTTACAAATTCTTCGTATAAGTTTTTTATATGGGTGGGGTGGGTGTTTGTGGGCGAGTGTTTGTTGGTTTTGTTCATGGGTGTTTGTGTTCTTTTCGTCACCTCAAATGCACAAACCCACATGGAGAGACCAACACACACACACACACACACACACACACAAAAAAAAAAAAAACATACACGAATAATTCGGAAGAATATTAATACATTAAGCAAAGATACAAACTTAAAAATATAAATGGATAGGGAAACACGAGTTCGAGTCGAGGAAGAATCATGCTTTGGTTGGATGGTTTGTAAGATGGGAGATAACTGGTCATTAAGCTGCTGTTTTGTATCTTCAGGATTTGGTCAAATCATTACATAACATTCTATAACATCCTTCTGTTGTTTTCATAATAATATTATATAAGTATGATCAACCAAACCAAAAGGCGGAAATGTTTCCTGATTCATAAGCCCATCATTCGATATACATTCGCCGTCAGTGGAATCACGTTAACACAGTCATGCCTTATAGTTTCGTGAATCTTGCTGGCAGTTGAACATTCTGTGTCAATCATAGGTTGTAGCCGGGTACGTGTCCAGATCA
>CM042139.1:149150329-149182829 GCA_023376005.1 Doryteuthis pealeii
TATATATATATATATATATAGTTTACTATATGTACGAATAAAGAGTGCATACCATCAGCAATTGAATACATTCATCTATGTTTGGATAACGTAAATATATAGGTAACTTCGTTTGTTAACTCTCAGTTTCTCACCTTTGCTTGTCTGATCTCTTGACCGTATAGGTGACATTGTGAGAATTACCAAGTTCCGATGATGTGTAAGTTTGATACATATGTTCTAGCACTGATATTGCGCACCCTTTCTTAATTTGACTTTAACTTAAGGATTTTGTATCCTGGAATAGAATAAATGATGAATTGTAAATGTAATTAATCTTTAAATAATTGTTTTATATCATAGTGAGATTTAGAAACATATGAAAAAAAACATTTTATTAATAATCATTCGATGTGAGTTTCATTGATTTTGCTGGTTAAGTATAATGGTATGAAATTAGGATGAATGGAAGTCGCATTACGCAATAAGCAGTTCATTTCGACCCAGTAATTTTGAGTTAAGAGGTCTCTTCGGTGGTAAAATGTGATTTTGATAATCATAGAGTAATAACGGGTACTTTGAAATTATGTACCTCTTGACAGTCGATTATAGAAATTTAATCTTAAACTGTCATCAAATACCAAAATATTACACTTAAAATGTCTATGAATATAAACGTAGCTATTTATCTCCCCTACTCCCTTACAGTCTCTCTATATCTTTTATATATATATATATATATATATATATATATATATATATATATGCGTGTGTGTGTGTGTGTGTGTGTGTGTGTGTGTGCATGTGTGTGTGTGTGTGTAGTGTGTGTGTGTGCGTGTACGTGAGTGTTTGTGTCTATGTCTGCATGTATATTTATACACACAATTTGTCATTCCCTGTCGTCAAAAATAAACATATCATATGTAAAACATCTAAGAATATATGAGCATCTATTTGTCTATTTTCTTTATTTTTTAATCAATCTCTCTCTCTCTCTCTCTCTCTCTCTCTCTCTCTCTCTCTCTCTCTCTCTCTCTCTCTCTCTCTCTCTCTCTCTCTGTTGTTATACTATACTACTGCTCGTTTTATTTTAAAACGCGACACCTGAAACCTTCCATCAGTTTCCCAGCTGAAGTTGGCAGATAGACATGCCGAAAGCGCTCGTAAAGAAACCTTTGGTGGATTGCTACACCAGTTCCACCCTGACATTAAAAAGATTGCCAGACAGTTAGAAAGGATTGAACAAAAACTCGTCCGACAAAAATCGTCAATAGAATTTAACAAAACATGTTTAAAAGGAAAAGTGCTGGCAAAATACTTATATATATATATATATATATATATATATATATATATATATATATATATATTCAATTATTCAAACTGCTTGGTTTGAATAATAGCTTAGGCGAGAAACTGCCAGTAAACATGCGCCGTTGACTCCACGCTACTCATAGATATAAATATTCTAGCCACGATATAGAGCTCTGTTACTTATAGATATTGCACCCATATCATCTATATTAATGTATATATATATATATATATATATGTGTGTGTGTGTGTGTGTGTGTGCTCGTGCCTCTGTGTGGGTGTATTGCTATAATTGTGCATGTCAGCATCAGCTAGATGTATGATTGCATAGTGAATATCAGTTGTTCCATTCTATTCGTGTTTTTGTATTCTTTCTTAATCTACAGGTTAAATCAAGTTAATGTTGTCATAATTGAGGTTATAAAGTATTTGCCTATTTTACTCCGCCTATGTCATGGTGCATTCGTTGTATTAACCCTAGAAACACAATTCACAGTTGAAATGACAAAAAAAACGATGTTAGCAATAATCTTGTCTTTCTTTGCATAATCGTACCGGTAATTTAGCTAAGATTGACAAACTTTCATGATTGATATGCCCGTGTCTTTTATTTTACATTCAGCGTTTATTTAGCACAAGATCACAAGCGCATTCATATTTGTTCATCTCTAATACAGAAGCATTTGACCCTGATCGACAAAATATTTGCCCTTGCAAAGACAACAAATTACCAATAGTCTTTTAAGACTCAATTCCATTTTATTCAAATAGTTTCTTTATTTGTATCTATCTATTTATTGGATATTCCAAACGGTTGGATGTTGCTTTAGATTTAGCGAAGAAGAGACGATGACAACCAATGACGTTTACTCAATTATGAGGTGCAGCTCATGCATAATTAGACGTGACCGTGGTGTCAGCGTCTATTCATCAAATCCAACACCATTTTGACAGCCATATCGCCCGCACAATGAAGCAATAATGAATATCGTCAACTTCGCAACAAACCAAGGAGGAGCACGCCGTTTTCCGAGCTTTGTCTTAGTCAGAACAATCATAAAGGGGAAAATCAATTCAATATTAACATATGACGCAGAGAAAGAGGAAAATAATATTTCATGGATATATACGAGTTGAGTTTTCTTGGAATGCTTGTATCTGAAATAGAGAAGGGTTTTTCAGGTCTTAAAATGCAGTAAAACATGTGAAATTATAAATACAACTTAAAATACCCCTATCAATTATATGTATCTATATTATTACAACACTTGAAATTATTAACATAACTTGAAATGAACAATCATTTCCATATGCAAAGTTTTTAAGTGCCATCCTTGGCCAGTTCAAATAAGGCTTAAAGAAAGTCCTATGCTATGGAATCCTTTGGTGATCCTTTGGTAAGCGTATAAGTCATATCCTGCGTATTGGTAAAGGTCCAGTGATTTAATCCTATGTCCGTCGTCTAAGAGCGGTGCAGTAATTATGACCAGTAGGGTGGGTTAAGTATTGTATCAGCCTCAGAGTACTGCCAGTGATTGGCCAAGGAATAGATCACATGATCCCACCTAGTCTATGAGTATGGGCGAGGATCTATCCAACCAGCATCATAAAATATCCATCTGCCACAAACAGGATGTGTTAATTATATGACTGAATGGCTTACGAAGGCAGAAGAATGCAGTATTCACTAGCATCTATCCATTACTCGGGGTGAGTATGGATTTATGGCTATCTTAAGCGTATTAGCGCAAACTGAAACACAAACAATGTCGACACAGATTTGAACACCGGTGGCCGATTTCATTTCCTACAAGTGCAAATTAAACACTAAAAATCATATATTAACTATAGGGCGCCCCAATGTTGAGTACTTATTAAAGTTGCTTTTGTGTAGCGATATTCTTTTATTTAACGATGAAGCGCATCCTATGTAGGATGTTATTACAGTGTGTTCATTCTATTACGTAAACTACATCTTTTGATGTGCAGTCTTGGTCTCTATTTATTTGGAATATGGTTTTTGCATTTAGAGACCGCAGGGCACTGTGTTTTGCAAATTTGGATCGAAGTTAATATATGTTTAAGATTGTTTGGTTGTCTTTTACTTTTTATTAATTTTTTGTGTTTAGTATGCTTTTAATTGATTTTTTTCTCAAATTCAGTTTGGAAATTTTTATTGTCCATACAGAGAGAGAGAGAGAGAGAGAGAGAGAGAGAGAGAGAGAGAGGGGGGGAGAGAGAAAAAGAAAGAGAGAGAGAGAGAGAGAGGGGAGTCCTAGCAAATGAAGATACTGAAAATTAAGGAAATTGTAATTTCCTAAATTTTCCAGTTGGAAGATAATGTGTGCTTTGTAAATACAGAATTCAGAACGTCGAAAACATGCAACGGTGACAAACACATACATATCTCAGCTTCAGGATAAATGTATACACACAGGAAAGTATGCACACACACACACGCACACACACACAAACACACACACTTCTTATCCTGAGCAGTCTCTACAGATTGTATTTAGTTGTTTTTTTTTTATATATACAAATCATTTCAACTTCATTGAATGTTGTCAACGGTTGTTGTCAACGGTTGTTTCTTTCATAAAATCCCGTAACTTTTATTTTCTAAATGTTTTCTGAAGCGCTGGAATGTTGTGCGGATGATTAAATCTTATACTCAAGAAATCATATTGCCGCAAATATTTAAAATATCCTTTCATCTTAAGTTCTTTATCGTGCGCGCTAAAGCAAATGCTCCACCGGCGTTGCCTCTATACTGGTGGACGCCCTCAACAATTGTTTCACTCGAGCCGGGAGTCCTGCCACAAATGCGTATACAAAGGTACGTTCAGGCAATCCCCCAAACAACACCGCCAGCTTCTTCAGTGCCGCAAAGAACACATCCACCGTCTCGCCTGCCATCAACATCCGGGTTGTGAAACGTTCATACGCAGTGCAGGGGTCCATCGCAAAGGCTCTGTATAGCGCAGCCTTAATCAGCACAACATCAGCTTTTTCGTCGTCTTTTAGCTGCTAGTATACGTCCAGAGCGCCTCCCATCAGTCGCAGGGGGATGACTAGATCGACCTGCTTGACCCCACATAAGCGACACGTCAGCTCCACCCTCTCGACCCAGTCCACCACAGATGTGGAGCCGTCGAATTCAGCCACCATTATGTGATGATATTATACAACCTGTAAGCCGAAATAGCTTCTAGTATGAAAAATAAAATTAAAATAAAGGGGGAAATAAATTCGACTTGTTGAAGAGAGGGGGGGGTCAACAATGTCGTCGCCGTCACAAAATCTATAGCACCAAAAAATCCGTCGTCGTCGTAACATCACTAACTCAAATATCATCAGCAGCTGAAAAATCTCAACTCCTGCTGTCATCACCCGACTTCTACTCATACGAGTTTTTCCTTCAACATCCGGGTGTCTGCACCCCACGCACGAGATTCTCGAGCCAAACCCGACCGCCGGAATCATCATAGCCATCATCCGGGCACCTGGCGCTTACATCCGGGACTGTAGCTTCTAGACTTCGGTGACAATGTTTGCATTCTGAAGGAAGCGGGTTCGATTCTACAGTCCGACATGTCAGGCAAAGCCTAGCCCGCTTCCTTCGAGAATACGGCAGGCCTAAAGGTATCAGTGTGGTATGGCCATACGTTCGTTACGACGGCAATACTCCGTTATTTTAACCTTTATAACAATAAAAAAATAACGAAATGAAAAAGGTAAGAATTGATAATCTAGCAAGAGAATTAATAAAAATAACATTTTAAAAACATATTTCCTTAAAACAGAAATGTGACGTGTTTTTGTTTTTTATTTATTAATTCGTACCTTTTTCATTTCGTTAAGTCTTTATTTTATTTCATGTTCATGCCCCACGTGCTAAGAGATTTTCTCTCTCCCCACCCCAATTGACTTTTTCTTCCCTGACAAATGAACAGTTAAGTGCAAAGCGTGTAAACCGGAGTCATTTTAAGCAGGAGTTTAACCTTAAATGATTTGTGGACTTATACTCATAGCCGTAACATAGATAATACAACCACGATGGTATAACCAGACGCGTACATGAATGAGCGTGTTTCACGTATACATGTGCATATGTGTGCATAAACACAACGAACAATAGAACCATTTTGACGCCTCTAGTAGACTTCCCCCCCCCTACGCCTAAAAAACTGACCTGAATTACTGTCGCTTATCCGATACACAATTGCAAAATACACCATATCCCTAATCTCACTTAATTCTCTGGAACACCAACAGTCGGATTACAGCACTTGCTACTCGCATGAATCACCAAATGGGTTGAAAGGGACTCTTTAGCCTTGGTCAGCAACCCATCAAAGTCAAGAAAAAGTCCGACACAAAACCTCTGCTGCCATTCAAGGAATGGCTAGGGGAGTAAACCCCGAAAAAAAACAGGAGTCGGAGTCCCTAAGGTGGCATGATGCTGAAATCTAGTGCTACCCATCAACTCCTGCGACACTACCATTGCTAAACTGCATTGGTCCCTTACCTTTCCTTTGGATCACAGCGGCAGTGTGGAGAGGGTGGATTTTCTGCATAGGTAACAGCTTATCCTTTATATGACCCCGCCCATGCTACGTAGTTCAAAGAGTAGAAGAATAAAAGAAAAAAAATGACACTACTCCATCGTCTCTCGTAGACGGAAGGCTGCAAATCAACAATAAAAAAATTACAGGTTGTCAATTAGACCAATTTCTCCACTAAAAACGAAGTCTAAACTTACGTATATTTTTCTATGAATTTGTAAATTAACATAACGATATAGATCAAGTTAAAAATAATACTTTTTTTACAGACTTTGATTGACCCAAAATCAAACTGGTTTGAACTTTTCCCCTTTTAGTTTAAAATTCCACTCAAATTCCAACCATCATAAAGTTCCCACTAAACACAATAACTGATATTCTAAGGATTTTTATGAATAATCAATTCCTGGACTGACCTTAGGTGTCACTGTGTCGTAGTGGCTAATGTTACATAATTATTGGATCCCTAATGCTTATATAAGGTAGTGTACAGACATAATGGCGATTAGTGCAGCTGATGGCCTTGAGAGTAAGTGACGGTGCTTGAACTCACTCTCACCTTGCCTTCCGGGGATAAATCGTGAGAACCGGAAGGCATATAATACCATGTCTTCCGGTTTAAGTAATAGTAAGTTTCAGTCAGTTAGAAGTTAGAAGCCGAGCTCGTAAGATGTAAGTCTCACTGCGCAGATTGTCTGGTTGGGGATTTACCGAATAAAGTAACATTAAAAAAAATCGATGTCTTGTGTTATTACCTCTAAAAACTAACAATGACACAGGGCTTCTGATAAGGAGAAATCCCCAATAGAAGACCAGACCGGAATCCCCAAGTCAACACCAGACGCTAGACCAGACCAAGTTAATATGATAGAAGAAATACCAAAGCCGGTCAGAAGAATAGATGTCCAAGATATAGAAGCAAGTAAGAAGTGAAGAAGAAAGAAAGGGTATACAAGATATATCGATTTGGTACTGTGAAAACCTCAGTATGCAATACAAACATGTTTGAGTGCGTCATTGTTGTAAGCGAGTTCAAACTGCAATCGTTCTATTACGTTCACCTACGGACTGATACGCCTGCGAAAGTTATGAACCCCCTATCGCTTCAGCTATTGGTTAAATAGTACCAGTACTGTTCTTCTGCAAAGATGGCTTTGACATTAAATAACACACGAAGGATGATATGCCATTAAACATAGAAATCAAACCAGGCTGAACATAATTTACATTTTACATAGGTTAACGTACCACATGCCGCCTTTTACTATATCTTGAGGTAGCAAAGGATTCATGTATTTCCATGAGTAAAATATTGCAAAGAGAACACATGTTCTCCCAACCAAATTAGTGAGCTGCTGTCACCAAAACTGTTCTTCTCACTGTCAGCCTTTAGGTCAACGAAACCTATACTGGCGCTTAAGCAAAAATATTCGTTAGGATGAGTATTAATATGAAGCTTTCTTTCCTAAAGATAGAATTTCCACATACATAGAATATATCTCGTATTTCCTGGCTTAGAAAAAATGAAATAAGGTTCTCCCAATGAGAATGGAGCGTCGGATTCGGGTTTCTCAACAATTAAACCAGCAAAATCCCATGCAGGTTTACTAGGTAAGCGAGAATCTTATCTTCTCATAGGGAAAGGAATTTGCTAAGATTACTATCTCAAATATATCGAAGAATCTCTTTCTATCACCCACCTGTTTAAGTTAGATATGATCAGTAATTACAATTCTATCGATTTCTGTCAAGGCTACATTGGAAATGTCAGCAAAAAAGTTGAGATCTAAACCAAATACGATTGGCAAATAAGAAAGAAAGGTCGACGTAATCGTTGTGATATCAGAGAAGTGCATAAAGAATAAGCATTCAACGTAACATTTATAATTTATGTTAGATATTCTTCATGCATTGATCTGAATAGACATTAATCTTGTATCCAAATTAAACCACAAAACACCGTTACAAAGTTTATCACCGTCTCGGGTGGGCTTGAAATAAATATTCCACGTACAAAAGGAGGGAAATATGCATGGGGAAAATATATATCTTTAAAAATTATCTGTGTTCGATAGGAATACATGATCCCATATAATTCTAGATTATTTTGCGGTAATTTATATATATATATATATATATATATATATATATATGTGTGTGTGTGTGTGTGTGTGTGTGTGTGTGTGTAATTTTATAAAAATGAAAAAAAGATTTCTTTGAAGAGTGATGTTTAATAAGCAGGGTTTCGGTTTGTTTAACAAACCTTTATCAGGGCCTTCGTTTGTTTAAAGAAAAATAAATTATAATGAACAAAAGTCTGCGAGGCTTTGCTTTTGGTATTTGGCGGCTTTTGTTGATACTAAAATATTCAAACATTTGCATATCAACCAAAGACGCCACATACGTATATATATATATATATATATATATATATATATATATATATATATATATATATATATATATATATATATATATATTATTGGCTCTACTTAGGTATCGAACACTTTTTACTTATTAGCTTTCTCCTAGCGGTTATATGAATATATATATATATATCTTATATACATATATATACATATAAATTGTTTTTTCTTTTGGCCAAATACTGTACCAATAGATTATTTTTTGTTGGTACGACTATCTTGGTCTTTTCTTTTTTTCAAAAATTTTTTTTCTCGCCGGTTGATGTTTGGTAGTATATTTTTACAATCAAACTATTTGCTGTTTTTTTTCTCACCGCAAGGATTTACCTACCCGCTTGGTATATTATATATATTATATATATATATATATATATATATATGTTCTGTTAAACTGTGCTCCGGCTACTACTAATTCCTACTGCTACTGCTTGTTTTAAAAGCGAGACAACGGAAACATCCCACCAGTTCCACACCTGATGATGGCACAAAGTCGCACAGAAAGCGATCGTGAAAAAAACCTTTGGTGGATTGCTACACCAATTCCACCCGGATATTAAAAAGATTGCCAGACAGTTAGAAAGGATCGAACAAAAACTCGTCCGACAAGAATTGTCCGCAGAGTTTAACAAAACATGTTTAAAAGAAAAAAATGCTGCCAATATCTATCTATATATATATATATTATATATAATGCTATACGTGCAAGCTCTGGTTCACCAAATTTGCCGCACAATATGGTATTAATTCTAATGGTAAATTTTGTTTATATAGGCATATTTCACGAAGCCGGACTTTACAATATTTTTTAACTTCACTGATTTTCATGTTTTTGCAAAAAAAAAAAAAATGTATCAACACTTATATGTGTGATTACATCATTATTTATCATGAAATGTATAAATGACGCTTTTTTTTTCAAGATTCAAATCTCTATCTTGTCTTACTTGGATTTTCAGGATTGTTGCTCTCATCTTTATTTTTATATATGTCCAGTTGGACACATGGCGCGACGGATATAATGGTTGAGTTAGTATTTCTAAGTGACAATCATGCGTAGTCTACTGGTTAAATCTTAACCACAGGCGATGATAACATAAAATACTTAACATAGCTTAACATTTTTATCTGGTCATGGTCAGCGGAATAAGAACAGTCTACACCGGTGGATTGAATAAAGGGTTTGGTTCGAAGTTCCATGAAGGCTCCCGATTTCGACAAGAAGTCTGCCGAGTTCAACAAGAAGTTTTCCGATTTCGACGGGAAGCTTCTCGAGTTCAACAATAAATTCCTGGAGAAGGCCGGACGGCACGGCGGGTGAAACTTTGTGTATGAAGTAAAGAGTTGAGTGCAACAGTCCAAAATACAATTTCTCTAGTCTCTCATCTCAAAAGTTCAGACAAAATTCCTATCGTTAAAATGAAATAGCTCCCACCGTTGAGAGTTTGAGTTGCATACATCAGCTAGCATTTGTTTTAGAACTGTGGAGAATGATCTCACAATACAATATATAATTATAGAAATATGTTCAACTTACCACATGAAATCTTAAGGATAATATATGAGCCGACGAAATCTTAGTTAACTTTCTGAAGTTATACGAATAAAAACAAATCACATTGAATTAGGAATGAGGAATCCTTTGAAATTCGACCTTCTTTGTACCCTTTGTATTCATGGAGATATCCTGACATAATAAGAACTGACATCGATGTCAAGCTATTGATAATCTTACAATGATGAGAAGTGAAGCATGTTTGTATATTACTTTAGGGTATCATACATTTATCTATCTATATCTATCTATATCCATCTATATCTATGTAACTATCTTCCTTGTATTACATTATTATTATTAAGCCATGAACGATGATGAGAGGGAAACAAAAATGCATCATATATTATTTTTTCGTACTTGAACAAAGAGTAATTTGTTTTTAATATTATAAATAAAGTGTGACATCTTATTGTAATCAACAAATAACATTTTGCATTTAATCATAGCGTGTAACTCTGAATACCGAATCTCTGAATTATTGATTTAACAACGAAATACAAATGTTATTGTTTTCCCTATGCTTTTGATTCTTTTTTTTTATTAATAAATATATGATGTGTCAGTATTACTGTATGACTACACCACTTGTACTTTTACGCGACATTTCGATAAAAAAAAGCTAGATGGAAACTAGTGAAGGATGTTGCATGCTGTCTTGAAAATTCCTGGAAACAGCACCTCACAAAAAACAGCTCCACTAACACTTACCTTGCATCGTAAGAAAACATCCAAGTAAGCCGAAAAGCAAGGACGAACTCATAAGTGACGTTGTATTGTCGACATCAACACATGGGCGCGCTGGCCAGAAAATACGTAAATCAATTCGGATACTGTGGTGAATACCTACCTGGAACGATGACCGATGGTGAGAGAGAGTCATGGGAACCCGTACTGTCAGTGCGACCTGATGATGAAGAATAAAAGAAAAATGCATTGCAGTTAGAAATAACATAATTCATTTGGCATCTTTATATTTTCAAATTACTTAATGACCTATTTACTATTAGGAACATTTAAAAAAATGATATGAATTTGTTTATATACGTTTGAGTAGATCCTGAAAGAATAAAACTCATGAATATGTAATAAGCAAACAGCATTTTATGTATTTTCATTTAATTAATTTTAGATCTTGAGTCTCAATGCTATTCATTTTTGCACTGTTTCTATATATAAGCTGTTGTGCGGATTATAGGAAGGGAGAATTAGTTTCCTTAGGAATTTTGTTTAGGGATATGTTTTGTTTAGATCGTTCATAGTTACAAGAAGAAAGTTATTTATGTAGATGTTTGAACAATCCGTTAGAAAGTTGTATCGTCATCATGATGATTTCATTTTGTGGAGTTTATATCCAACATCATTTATTTATTTAGTTCACATTTTGCTTTTGCGTTTACCTATGGCTTTAATAAAAAAAAACATCATTTTTTTCTATAAATTGTCGTTTGGTTTACATTTCGGTTCTCAGTATTTTAACTATAACTAAATTGTCAACTGTTTTTAAACCATTTTCATACACGTTTTCAAGTTTGTTGAAATTCATATAATTTCTGGAACCTCTAGCCATCCAACTAGCAATCGCCTTGTGTATATGTGTTGGAACCGCACTGGTTCGATTGAGCTGTTGTTAACCCCCCCACCCACACACACATTATATATATATATATATATATATATATATATATATATTTGTATATGTATAAGTATTAACTTACCGGTGGGTATAAGAACGATCGTTGGAAGCGCACAATATCCAGAGGTTAAGGTTGAGAATAGACAAATACAAATGGCTCAATACAATGTAGAGCATACATTTATTTTAAGAATGGAAAGGAGTAACCTACTCGAGTTTCATCGATTGATTCTTCAGGGTTACTTTAAATTAATCGAGTTTACGATTAATCTTAGGTTTTATAAACATGCCCGTTGGAATGGGACTTAACTTTCTACTAAAGTTAAGTCCCATTCCAACGGGCATGTTTATAACACCTAAGATTAATCGTAAACTCGATTAATTTAAAGTAACCCTGAAGAATCAATCGATGAAACTCGAGTAGGTTACTCCTTTCCATTCTTAAAATAAATATATGTGTATATATATATATATATATATATATATATATATATAGAGAGAGAGAGAGAGTGAGAGAGAGAGTGAGATAGAGAGACAGACAGACAGACAGCGACAGAGACTGAGACAGACAGTGTGCCGGAGAACGACTACCGTACTCATTTGGAAAAAGGGCAAGACATTGTCTTGCCTAGCGGGATCGAACCCGCGTCCTCCCGCATGCAAAAACAAATGCAATTTAGGCACTGGATGGACACGAGGTGCAATTCAAGTGCTCGGATGTTGGCACCTACGCGCGTCCATCCGAATGCACGTGAATTATGCGTTGCACGGATGCGAGGTTCGACTGATGTCCCGGATGTTGAGGGACTGTGCCCATAAAACCCAAGTGAGTGGAGGTCTGGGTAGTCAACAGAAGCAGTTGACCGACGCTAGACGGCAGTCAGCGACGAAGCACTGTGTGAACGACCCAATAAAGAAATTGATTTTTATTCAGACAGAGACATATTATTGGTCTTTTTGTATGTTATAAGAGTTGTTTTGCAAGGTGAACCTACAACTACAATACTCATTTCTTTTACATGATGACAAATTCTCAATGTAGAAACCATCATTCTTAAATAATTTGATTATTTAATTAAATTCTTTAAAATATTTTCCCATTTGACTTCTGTTGATTTTTTAAAGACAAACAATTAATCATTCTGATGAAGACGAATATTTATAATTTAGTTCGTTTTCTTTGTTTAATGACATAACCGTCATGGGTTGTTTAATGGCCAAATCATCCTTGTAGAAGAACATCAGTGGTAATATCTAATCCATAACAGGGCGTATGAAAGTTTCCATACCTTTTGCAAGGTAATTATTCCGAACGTAATAGCACGATTTAAGTTCGAATCTGCTTACTAAAATTTAGCAGTCCAGCATGTCAGCTATTCACACACAATAATAATTAGGAGCTACTAGCAGAAATATAACACTACAAGGGACACAAGTTTTTAAGGTTTTATGTAATAGAATATTATATTAAATTAGAAACAGTAACTAAGCAAAATAAGAACAGATGTAACAGATTTAAACTTATTTCTATTTTATTTTAATTGATTCTATAAACGAATCATGCATAAACTTGCTTTCAATACGTTTGAGATTAAACAATAATATCAGAAGTCAATAACACCATGTAACTATTCATTAAACACGGTTTTATTACTACACAACGATCTCGCTGTCTAGCAAGTTAGTTCGTCCGTCTTCAATATTTATGATTTCAAATGTGTACACTATCGTACATAATAGGAATATCCCTATAATTACATAAATTTTATCCCAATAAAAACTTCCGATAACAATGTCGAACTTGTTATTGTCTCCGTTTTTATTCCACACTAATGGATTTTGGCAGTGTTTTATTATTTTTATCTGTTCATCATTTATATTACATTATTCTTTAGATAAATTCATATTTATGTTGGAGAGGTTTTCACAGATTGAAGGGTAGAACTCACGTAGGTTAAATTGAACACAAACCTCGAGGTTTTTAAACCAGTTGATGACAGCAGTAAAATTTTCCATTGGTTGATCTCTCATCTCCACCCACAGATCACATATTTCATTTTGGTAGCCTTGTGTATACTGAACCTGAAGACCTACTCGTAGAATAAGGGACATTTGTTTCTTCATCCGTTTCTAGATACTATTATCGATTTTTATATTCGTGACGATGTTGCTAGCTTCAAGTTTTTTTCCTTTTCTCAGCACTCGTGAGCATTTATTCTAATTCCTAGTAACAAACTTGTCAATGCATAAGCTTCTGGCTTCATGCAATACAACATTCTCGATTTCCCAACATTTTAGTGGATATCTTAATTCTGCTGTTATCATTTCTGAGCTGTTGTGGGAGCGCAATTTGATTATAACAAATTCAACTTGTTTGCTAACCATATCATTTCCAAATTCTTTTAAATCAATTTGTTAGGTGGAAACTTTTTAGTATTTAAGCCATATATGCCTGTGGTAATTTCTTTTAGGTTATTCTGTTTTTTAATGTTAAAAAATAGTTCTTTTTAAGTTTGGTGTATATTTTCTAGTCTTTATAGATATGTGATTGTAAATTACATAGCAGTAATTCCTTGATGCCTAATCTTTGCAATTTCCTTCTCTTATAATTTAATGAAAAAAAGTTAATTCCAAGTTGTTTTAATATGTCTAAATTATCATATTTCGCTAAACTCTAAATTTTGATATAAGATGGTGAATCCTATTTAAGTGGCGTGGCAAATAAAACTGACTTTACTATCTTTAGAGAGAGTAGGAGGATGCGTGATGCGGAGCTCTCAAAATAGGTTTTGACTGACCGGAGGGGAACCCTTTGGCTGGAATTCAGAGTTTTTCTTCTCCTAGACCGATTGCCGTACCAAAGTTAAAGAGCCAAGTCTGCCCTACGATGGTAGCCATTACATCACATGCCTCCGTAAATTAAAATTAATGAATCATGTTCAAATAGGATGAGTTAATAATTGTTTCAGGTTTAATGTTTAAAAAATAGTTTCGAAAGGATATCATAACCAAAAGGAAATAATAAAAAGATAACTTAAGCTATACTTGCTTTATAAATTATAAAACGTCTCATTTTATAGGCTGAAAAGTTCATATCAGTTGTTGAAGACTTTTTTAACAAATGGGTTTCAATCATTGCAACACCGAGGAAAAAAACTGCGTGAACCAAAAGAGGTACTTTGTTGAAAAGTAGTCTTCATTTAGTCACATTTTCTAAGATTATTTTGCTCAGCCTATGGATATTTCAGTCAAACTTTACATTTTTTATGATGTAAAAAAAAAATAGATAAACATACTTGAATTTTGGTGATTCTATAATTTTCTATAATATAGCGAGTGTTAACCACAAAGGGGGACTATGCTAAAAATACATTTAATATAATAAAATTCCCAAAAGACTTGGTCAGCCTAAGGACTTTTCAGTCCAACATTGTATATGCTATGAAGAAAACAAAGCTATGTAAACATACATGAACTTTAGTGATTCTATAATTTTCTGTAGTATAGTGAGTCATTCAAGCAATGACTCCACTAATATGGCCTTGTACCAGATTAAGCATAGTTTAGTACATACAAATATGATTGTTTTAGAGTAGGAATTGAAAATATTTTACATTCTATGAATCAGTTTTAATTTTCAATTTGGGTGTCATGCAAATCTTATATTCCTATTACAGAGATGCTGATAGCTTTTTAATTTAGTGCGTCCTGGGACGCATGGATTTGATTTGAATGAGTCGCCAAGAAATTTCATGGGTCCCAACTAAAGTTTCTTAATAAATTGTAGCGTCTTTATCTATGAAAAACTAAAGCCGTCTAACCGCTACCTTTTATCCCATACAGTGTAATTTATTTCCAAGAAAATATTGAAATGTATGTCCAGTTAACTGGAAATGGTGGAGGAAGAAAAAAAACACTGGGACACATGGATGCGATTTTACTGCGTTCTTTTACATTTGTATGCGTCAGTGACACAGGACACGTACCTATCATCATCTCTGCTAATGATTCATGTAAAATGTATCTATATGAATAACTTTATCACTTCTACATAATCCAGAGACATGTGCTTGAAATAATACCGTAGGTTTTGAACTAAAATATTTGTATATACATTACTGCATTCCACTATTTTATAGATTGTAGAAAGCTAGATATCATCTGATTTTTGATAGTGCACATTCCTGCTGATAAACAAAAGAACAATGAATAGTGGTGACAATAAAAAAAAATTGCTAGGTTTTAAAGCGGAAAACCTGCTACAAATAAAGATTTTATTCTACTTTTTTAAATTCTAGATTTCTACTATAGTTGCAGGAACTATAGTAGTTGTTTTCTGAAATCGGGTGCATTACTTTCGGAGCACCATGGAGGGTACATAATGGCTATTGACAAGGATGGTGCTTTTTTGTTTTTATTGTTATTATTATATTTTTAATAATACACTTTCATCATTTGAATTGTAGATATGCATGAAAGGTATTCGTTAATTAGGTATATCATTACTCAAATATTGGTATGTGCTCGTCTCTTGTAAAAATATAATCGACGATATATATCCCTTAGAAATATAGCTGCGTTTCAATTATATATATAATAATAATTTATTCAACAATGCTTCTATAAAAACAAACATCCAAAAATCTTATTCACTTCGCCGAAGAGCTTACGGCCGGGTTTGTTTACTACTTAATAAACGTCCACTTACCTACTATGGTAGAGGCGTGTAGTATCACTGACAAGGTTAATTTCGCAGGGATTGTTCGCTATGTACCGGCGGCCGAACGGATATGGTCTCTGACTATGCCTGTGAAGTCCCGGTTTCGATTCCTGTCGGAGGGGAGTCGTTAGTATACATCGCTGAAGAGACTTAATAAAGTCGAAACAGTCTGTACGGTGTTCTACATGGCGAACCATCTTTTGCCGGGATTAACTTGTCAAGATTATTTTCTATAATTATCGAATTTTATGCGATACGTGCATTATAATTGCCTTCAAGCAAAAATATAAATAATAATAATAATAATAATAATATATATATATATATATATATATATAATATATATATATATATATGAACATCAGGATTTATATGAATTGAAGTTTAACAATCTTACGCTAAAACATATTCATACACAAAACTATATATATAATATATATATATGTGTGTGTGTGTGTGTGTGTGTGTGTGTGTATGTGTGTGTGTATGTTCATCAAGTGATATATAAGTTCATAGACATACATTTGTAACAGGTGGATACTTAATACTTTATCTTGAACCCTATTCTTTACCCTTGAAAAAAAAAGTAAATATATAGATAAATGTGGTGATGTAGTAATCTCAAAATCTAAATTGCTTCATAATGTACTGCAATATTTTGAGTAGATTTAAGAGAGTCGACATATACATGAAAGGACACTGACTAGAGTTAATAGCATTTATGGATTTTTGTTTATTTTTTTCAAATTCCGATGGGGCCTTTCTGACGTTATGCTCTTCATCGGTTTATCTCTTCATTTTTCTAAATCCCATCGAGAAATGATAGTGATTAATGCATTGCATCAGGAACATTTATATAAATACACATGGAATATATAAATGGAACATGATAAAGGAAATCGCAAAGTATTGTTAGATATATTTAATTCTAAGAACTCTCTTTTTTTGTCTCGGTGGAAAAACTCGCGTTCGTCTAAATTAATCTGTATATCTGATTTCCATATCCCTCGTTTACCAATACATTTATTTATTTGCATTCAAATGTATAGATTAGAGGTCGAGATAGATTCGTTTTAGCCTCAGGGAATTACAAAGTCCGTGATTTCAGATGCTATTCGTTGTTAAATGTTATTTAGTACATTATTCCCCCTATGGTGCTGTTCGCCAGAGGGTAACGGTTATCGTCGTAGGAAACGTACACGCGTTCAAATCTTAGACGACGCTGGTAGAAATTCACAGCGCGGTATTATACTTGAAAAATACATGCATCCAACTATTTTTCCTCCAGGTATGGATGAATATTTGGTTTTACAGCAGCTATTTTGCAGTTTGCTACTTCCCGGGTATGTTCAAGACAGCACGTAGTATTCTCATGTAGTTTCCATGAATTCACGCTTTATTTGACCAGAAAGATCAGATTTCCACACACACACACACACACACACACACACACACACACACACATATATATATATATATATATATATATATATATATTGACATGAGACAGAACAAATGACCAGCCACTAGCAACAACTTCAGTTCTAGTAATCTTCTGTTGATAGGATTTATCCCGAAATATTAAGAATTGAGAATAAATCACAGGTTAACAAACAACACCACAGTTACCTTCTTTTTTCTTTACACTTGCATTGTGATAGCCTTCAAAACCAACCAACAAACCAATATAAACACAATGCCTGAAGTAAATTACAAAACCATTTTATATATATATATATATATATATATATATATATATATATATAAGTGTATTTTGGCAGCATTTTCTCTTTTAAACATGTTTGGTCGAACTCGAGTGACAATTCCTGTCGTAAAAGTTTCTGTTCAATCATTTCAAGGTGTCTGGCCATCTTTTTGGTGTCAAGGTAGAACTGATGTAGCAATCCACCAAAGGTGTCTCTACGAGCGGTTTCGGCATATCGATCTGCCATCTTCAGGTTGGAAACTGATGGTATGTTTCGTGGTGTCTCGTTTTTTAAAGAAAACGAGCAATAGCATAGGAATTGGTAGTGGGAGGTAGTAACAGTTGGTAGTGGGAGGTAGTAGGAATTGGTAGTAGTTCGAAAAAAAGATGGCCAGACACCTTGAAAGGATTGAACAGAAACTCGTACGACAGGAATTGTCACTCGTTCAACCAAACACACACACACACACACACACACACTCACACACACACACACACACACACATATATATATATATATATATATATATATATATATAGAGAGAGAGAGAGAGAGAGAGAGAGAGAGAGACTGTTTGTATTATCAATCCAACTATGGCTAAAAAGCTTTTTGTTTGTTTTACGACATATTTAGGGTCATTTAATGCTGAATCAAGTCATTTTGATATCAGTTTGCTTACAGTACCTGCTGTTGCTTAAATGACCACCAATCGAAGTATTGAAGAGGCTCATCGCTGATTAACTTCGGTAATCTAGCGCTTTCCACGTGATTTGACCATAAATGGGTAAATAGTGGGTGGGAGGGGCTTGCTTTTTCTTTGTATGGCAACCGGACTTGGAGAATGCACACTAGATTAATTCCTCTTAAAAATAGATATTGTCTCACTTCTTGTTCGTGTGGAGGGGTTAGTAAATACACTTCGATTAGAAAAGATTACATTCATATACTTGTAAAATATGCAGTTCTTATCAGGAATAAATATATCTATGTTATGTTGAATTTCCTCGATCAAAAATCGACATGTAAGGATTTCCCAAAGGAGGGAGTGTCATAGTAGTTTGTCTCATATATATATATATATATATATATATATATATATATATATATATATATATATATATATATGTGTGTGTGTGTGTATGTGTGTGTGTGTGTGTGTGTGTGTGTGTGTGTGTGTGTGTGTGTGTGTGTGTGTATGTATGTATGTATGTATGTACCTGCTTAAAGTACACCTGAAACTAGGAGGGGGTTCGATATTTAGGCCATTGACTTCAGTATCGATCTTCGTCCTATTCATACAATATATATAATATCTAACAGATTAATAAATGAACAAACAAGAGTAATGTATGATTAGTGTTCAATAAAAGCAACACTAACGCCCTGAGTTCACACGAATATTGATCTTAATTCTATGATTGAATGGAAATTATGTCATCCTAAAATTTGAAGAATTTGTACGATATCAAGATAGTGATCTTGTCACGTTGTACCGTTGTTATAATGTTCCGTTAAAATTATTTCACGGTATACGCTTATTTAGATGTAACAACATCCGCTACTTTAGTCACTCTGAATAGCAAATGTATTACACCTTTGATCGTCATTGTCCGCTCGAATTTAGATCCATGTTACAAAAATTGATAATCAGTGATTAAAAGGACTCAAGCTATGGGTTAAATAGTAACACTACTCTTCTTCAATTGAGATGGATTTGGCATTCAATAACCCACGAAGATTGATATGCCATAAAACAAAAAATAAACAGTACCAAAGTGTGATATGCAGATATGGCGATGCGAAAAAATCTATTATGTTTAAACTATTATAAATCAATTGAAGTTTTCATGAACGGCTACTTTTGCACGGTACCGTATTTATTTAACTTAGTATCATAGTGCACATGGTTGACGCTTTAGAGTAAAACGTGATGGACTACAATATTAACCTGATGTAAAGAAATATGCGATAATCTGAAAATACATATCTACACATAATCTGACAAGATGTCAATTTTTCCAATTCCCTATCGTAATTTATACAGTAAAATTTGTTTACGAGAATCGTTTATTAATCACATACGTACAACGGTGAAACCTAGACATTTAATTAGTTTAGTTTGGAGCAAGAACATAAGTATGGAACACGATGAAAGTTGAACTTTATACAGAATAAAGTATTATGAAACTACATTGCTAATAATAAGTACTCGACAGTGTATAGTCTCATATCAATCAATAAAATGTTCTCAGTTGAGGTCAATAATACTAATGTAAGTTGTTTATAAGAAATCTTCCATTCTTCTCGGTTATTTCTACTTTCTTTGATAAACGATGGACGAATGTCCATATGTCGGATGGTTGAATAAATGATAAAAGCGAAACGCTTTGTCGACGGAAAGAGAATAATTACACAGTCAAATGCCATATGTTAATTGAACTGGAAATATCATAGTTAAGTCTTATTAAAATGAAAGCTTCATATAACTGCTATAGTTCCTCCTAACAAAATAAATGACATGAGCATTCGCTGGTTGATATATACATTTGGTATTCTATAATTACCACGATTCCTTTGATTTAAAGAAACTGCTTTAATAATATAAATGCTGCAATTGATTTGCTAAGAGGTGAAGAATATATGTAGCCGAGTCCCCACACACCACATACCAATATTAACATTAGTATATTATCAGCACATTTAGTCAATGTGGGTAAATTTATTGAACTAATTTGCAAGTTAACCAGAATGTGATTAACTATAAAACGGTACTGTTGCTACAAAGGATCCACTTGCTTAGGTTTCCAACTTAGTTTTTTAGCGGCAGACTAAGCGGCCACAAGTGGAAGCTTCTTTTTTTTTTTTTACTTGCAAGACTTGCCAGAGGTGGGGTGAGAATTCCCATTGTCTACTGCTTCAAATAGTGGATTGGAATGTAGTGTAGTGACCCCCTAGTGGCCGCAATCCACCACGTGACCCTGGTCTCCACCTGTGGGACTAACAACAAACGGTCAGTCACTAGAGCTAGGTGGCTGAGAAAACGACTCTATGCTATAGTTGCGATTTTATAAAAGGGTTTGTCAGTTAGCAGCTCTACAGAGTGACAAGTAACGACTTAAGTTTTGGCAATAAAGTATTGTGCTAGGATTTTTCCTGAAATTGATCAAACATTATGATTTGTCAAACTGTTGATGTTTCATCGACTCGAAAATATCACTTCACGTCTTTATGATTTTGAGACTTGTCATGAGTGAACTTGCATATCAATAATAAGTAGTAGTAAAGTAATAAAATATGCGGAATGGTCCATTACCGGTAGCAGCTGGACAGCGAGGGAGTCTATACCATTTTCACTAGCGTTAGATTAGGAGGATTGTTGAGAGTCTGAGGAAGAACGCCACAGCTACCATCAGCTCCCACTTTACCACACAGATCAAAGCTGTGATACTCACCCGCTGAGTTGTCGCGGACTGCTATTGAATCCAAAATCGTGTGGCTCCGAGGCTGATGCTTTACCGACAGAAAAAGTGAGAAGTATTTTTCTCTGACCACGTGTCTGTTTTTGTTTTGTTTTGTTTTTTGTCTCTTTTCCTTTTTTTGGATGTGCATGCATTTATAAACCCTTCTGCGCGAGCAAAATACGACACAAGATCAACAAAAGAGCTTAATAGATTTTCTTTCACATAGACCGATTGCCATACCAAAGATAAAAAGCCAAGTTTACTATTTTCCCAGAGCAGGAGGTAGAATATTTGGACGCATACCTTTCCCAAGGGTATTAGTGTTATGTGGAAATCCAAACAGCAACGTACAGGATTTGAATTCGAGTCGCAGTGGCAATTTCCCCACGACTATAACATTGACCCTATGAACGCCCCTCAATTTTCGGATGTGGACTCGTCCTTATCTCTGCCAACCTTCTTTGAGATACAGCAACGCATAGCAATGTTTTCTTTCTCTGATAATAGATGCAAAAGAAAAAATGCTTGATCAGTCTGCTTTACCATCGTTGACTGAGCATAAAAAGGATACACGACTTTTCACAAAGGCATTAAATCAAAATCAACTCAAACTTCGCAGTCAATTTAAAGGATTATGTTTCCCACGTCAATATCTGTCACACGACCCCGAACTTGTGCGCACAAATTATATAATATTTGAAATATAGTATAAATTCGAAATGTAAGGGAGGCGCGTTGTGCAATGGTTACAGTCATATGAAATGGACACAGCGAGATGAATTCAAATCCTGGACAAATCTATTTGGATTTCACATAGCTCTAATACACTTGGGAAAGGTATGAATCCAACTGTTCTCCCTCCAACTATGGGTAAATAGTATGGAAGACTGGTCTCTTTAACCTTAGTTAGGCAACCAGTCTAGGAGAAGTGAAAGAATGAATTCAAACCTCTTAAACGCCGCTTAAGAAATTGACTTTATGTTACATTCTACTTGTATGGAGCGCTTGATAAATATAAATATAATATTTGAAATTTTCAAATGATGTTTATGGTATATGATATAAATGGTATATAAAGAATAAGGTGTATCAATATCACTCTCACTAAATGAAATAACATTACGATACACGGATGTCTATTAGAATGTTCTACAGCTTTACCAACTTCTTTATAGGATGTGACTGTAAAAACATTCCACAGAAATAGAGTTCTTTATAGCTTTCGAAATAACTATGCTTAAACAGAATAATGCTTAAATGATGATATTACTTCATGTGGTAATTTTCAGCCCTAAATTCACGCAAGGAAATCTAGAATATAATATCAATGATGATAAAAATCAACTTAAAATACTCACTTAACTCCATAAATACCAATAACAAAGTAGCCAGAGGGAATCTAATAATCTACTGCTGGTCTGCAAAGTGTAGTTCAGTTTTACGTTTCCTAAACAGATGATGATGCTTATAGTAGTAAGTGTTGTTAAGATGTCCCCCATATGTAGACTGAGAGGGCAATATGCTTCTTCCTCATAAAATCGCAGAGAAGTTGCATTCAGAATAGAAACATTACACAAGATAAAACATGTTAGATTAAATGGACCATATGACCTTTAGGCACCCCTTTTTGATCTCCATTCAGAAGGACATGTTTTTCATTTACACCGTCAATATCCGGTTCTTTGTTAGGGGTTATGGTTAGGGGTTATGGTTAGGGGTTAGTTTTATAATTTAAAAAAAATCTAAAAATCATGTGTTACCAAACCACCGGATATTGACGGTGTAAATTAAAAACATGTCCTTCTGAATGGGGATCAACAAGGGGTGCCTAAAGGTCATATGGTCCGTTTAAATTACTAAACATCCTTCTACTGACGTTGCAGCAATTGATATTCTGTAGCTTAGTTTTGCGTGGTACAAATCTAAAATCATATCCGAGTGGATTCTCGTGTCTAAGTACATTTAATTAGAAAAGCATTATAAATCATTACACAATTGCAATTACTCTTTACACTGCATGTGAAGATTAGAAGACACATAGTTATTTCAAATCCAATTACGATTTGGTCACACTAGGCTCTCAGAATATTTAACCGATACTAAATCCGAGTCGACGTGACTTCATATTTAAATTATCTTTGCAATATAAAAAAGGCAAAAAAGTTTAACAAAATCTTGTGAGAATACATCAAATACAGTAGTGCCTTGACTCATGGGTTTAATTCGTCCCGCTCATAACTCAATTTCCTCGTATATCAAATCAATTTTCACATTCAAATAAACTGAAATACCATCGCCCGTTACAGCCCCCTAAGGGTGTTGATCCTTTTTCTTTTGTTACGTTTTCTTTTGAATTAAAAATATAACAGACTACTGCAGAAAAAATATACTAAAATAGAATGCAATTAATTATGTGTTGTATTATGTTTTAATGTGTATTTATTTATAGATAATATTTTTCTTTGAGGAAATAAATTTAGAAAGTTTATTTATTTTCGTGAACTTATTAACATTAGCGTATCTGAATCTAGCGTATACCAGAAATTTTAGCGCTCAACCCAAGGCGGGAAGTGAACCGAGTCACAGCTTGGGACACTTGTAAATTAAGGTACCACTGTACTTTAAATACTTGTTTTGTTTTAAGTTACTAGATATTTTTGTGACAAAGTAACAAAGTAAATGAATACTAAAGTGAACTTTTTCAAATAGGAAAATGATTAAAACAGACTGCAGCCAGTAGAGAGAAGAGATAGGTGTTCAAATATTGTCCTGTAGGCTATATTAAATAGAATATGATTTATTTCGGTGCGAAAACCTTAATTAATAAATGTTGCCGAAGTTATCAGTTATTCAAGGTGTCAGGACAGGTACTCCAGCGTGAGCCTATAAGGTCGGTAGTGGAAAGGCAGGGTCTAGAGGGTTCTATTGAAAATGCTCTTTTATATGTGATTGGAGATAAAAGCAACAGAAGAAAAATAAAATAAAAGAAAAAGGATCCGAAAATTGCTGGTTCATACTTCTAAGATCAGAGGATTTTTGTTAATTACTGAGGCCCAGAAAAATACATGAAAACGCATACCCGACACAATATGTAGAGTTGATTTGTGGGCCATCTTTCTTTCTTGTAGGAACTAGAAAACAAAAATAATCTGGCAGTTTGTGACACAAAGTCAGATTTTAAGTGGAGTAAAGCTGCTTTGTATTAAGAAGTGTCCTTCAACTAGACTGGTTTCCTAAGCAAGGCTAACGAACCCAATCTAGTTAACCATAGCTGAATTGAGAATAGTTGAATTAATACCTTCCGTTAGGGCAATGGGGTCAACTGAAATGCAAACAGCTTTGCTAATGATTTGAACTCGACTCCTCAATTCCATTTCCTTTGAAGATAACCATTACGAAGAACTGATTGTATATGACATTGGTTAGTAATCTATTGAAACTATTGATCTTTTTACGATCCATTGAAATTTACATAGAGGAGTTGAAAGAAATTATCATATTAAAATTTTCAGAAGGAACCAGAATAAAGAAGACAATCAAATATTTAACTCACAAATATTTTTTTAAGTTAGTAATTGTAAGGAAATGATTGCTTACCACTATTATTGAATCTGTGTTCAATTTTCTGATGTGATCTTTTTGTCATATCTTCATCTCGTCTACCAGCTTTCTTAATTCTATAAAATTTAATAATAACAAATCCCCCTTAAAAAATATGGTTATTTTTATTGTTTATTATTTTTAATTTTTAATATTATATACCTACATCATTAAAAGTTCAGTTGATTTCTATCGTAATTCACGCGGGTGTCACACTAATATTACAACTCATTTTTTGAAAAGATATTGGACACATTGTCAAACAATGATTAAATTTTGTTTGTAGTGTTTCTTATTTTATTTTACTTGCTTTTAATCAGAAATTACTGGTGATCTCAATCAATAAAGAGGGGGATCCCCGTGGCATAATGGAAAATATGTTAGACTGCGACATCGATTTAAGCGAGTTCGAACTCCAATCGTGCTAGTAACCAATCTACAAAAGCGAGGTACAACTTGTATTTGGAAAATGAAGAGTAGATCATTTCGGAGTGCAAAAAACACATTTCTTAAAATATTTATTTAAATTAAGGGGGAATAATCACATTAAAAAACATTTTTAAAATATTCATTTAAATTAAGGGACCATAATCAAATGAAATGACACAATTTAAAAAAAAATTTATTTAGATTAACGGGAGAATATATGAAGAAACGCAGTTTTTAAAATATCAATCTAAATTAAGGGGTTTATATCTCATAAAAATACAGAATTTTTGAAATATTTATGTGAATTAAGTGGAATATATTCACATAAAAAAAACAATTTTCAAATCATTTGAAGTTTAGATTATATAAAATATGTTGTTTCTTATTAAATTTACACTAAAATCGAATTCAATAATTAATTTTATGCTTGGTTAACTTTTTAAAGTAAAGGTGCGAAGTTATAAAAATATAATTATGAGATACTCTAGAATCAAGTGATAGAGTTAAAAATATCACCCTTATTACTTGTTTTTTTAAAGATTATTTCTAATTAAAACTGCCCCCTTTCCTAAATGAATGATTCATTCCCACCTCCAATCAAATATTTTACTCTTTGCTGTTGTAGAAGATTGTCATAATTAAATTTGAACAATCTGATTATATCATCCATTCGATTGTGCATAGCAAACCATTTGCTATCGAAATGATGTTGCTTCCTCTTCGAAATCGTCTCATTGAATCTCAATGTTACCTAACCTCTTTTCTCTTACGAATCGAGTTTTTCCAAGTTATACTAGAATGAGGGCCTCGGTGAGTTGTGAAAAATATAAGTGAGAAATAATTAAGAATAATCGTTGAAATTTTTAATAATAATATTTAGAAAAATAATTTAAAAATATGTTCTTTTTTGTTTATGTTGTTTTAGTTAGGCAATTTATTTATTGGGAATAATAAATCCGTCTGTAGTGATATCAAGCCATCATGTGTCGTCTTGTATAGACAATATGGTATAAGTAAGATGGTTATCCAGAAAGTGGCACTAGGAGCTAGACTGCGTATCAAAAACTGCTTAGCAACGAACACAACAACATAGCGTCGCCGATAGGATCTTTGTTGAATATGGCAAAAGCTGATTTAGCGGAAGCATGGATAAAATGCTTTGAAAAACAAAGACGTTAAGAGGTGACAGTACACTGGGAAAACAAAAATAAGTTATTCATGGTCACAGCGGGATGTGAAGTAATGAGCAAGATTCTATTGATTACCTACCCGTCTGAAATAGAATAAACTTAACATTTAACAAAAGAGGTGTTGAAAAAATATTCATCCGCGGGAAAATATTGGTCATTGCCGAAAGAACAAGATTCTTGGCATTAAAAAAAAGAATTTGGGAAACCAACTATGAAACTTCTACTCCGGCTAAGAGACTCCAGCAGAAAATCTGTCTGACATTGCCTGGATGCTGAGAAGGAATGAAATCAACTATTAATAGACGGTAGGAACCCAATAAACAACGTTGAAACATTATCCCGGTTGAAATTTGTTAATGATAAAAAAAGAAATGAGTTAACACAGAGACCAGATAAGGAACAGCATAGAGGAGGAAGATGTTCACATGGAAGAACAAAATTCCATTAAGATTAAATATTACCCAGAACTGCTCCGACATTTGACACAATATCATTTTTCAGCGGAGTAAAGATGATTTGAATTTAGAATTGTCCATATGTCGTTTCATCGGTCTTTCTTTTAGGTGTCACTTTTTAGCCAGAAATAAAAACTGATCTAGCTTGTGTTTCCTCATTTCTCCTCTTTTTTTCCTCCTCTTTTTCTTTCTCCTCCTGTTATTGTTGCTGATTTCCTTTCTCTTCCCTCGTTCTTTTCTTCTTTTCAGTTTCTGACTGACCGACTGACGCCTGTTTACTGAAAGATTCCAACTGGCTGGGCAACCGGGTGTCTTTTATGTCCACTCACTTACCCCCAATACATATGTACTATCCTATAAGAAGGCATCAGTCATCGCTGATGGGAAATTCCCCTTTTCGGATCAAGTGCTCACACATGACTGACGAATTAAGGTTTTGGTTTGAAACGCGAGGCTGGTATGTTAATTTTCACATGAACATATTAGCCTCGCGCTTCAAACCAAAACCATAATTGCTGAGTCATGTGTGGGCACTTGATCCGAAAAGAGGAATTTTCCAGCAGCGATAACCGATAGAGAGGGATGGCGATAGAGAGAGTCTAGGACTCCGCATTGTCAGTATGACCTGATGATATATATATATATATATATATATATATATATATATATATATATATATATAGTTGATCTCATCAGGAGCCTACCTTATACTTTAGTTGAGGTCATTTCTTAGTTAAACTGAGATAAACATCTTTTTCTGATAGTAACGTTTGAACGCTATGTTAGTTTATATTTTTTCCAATTAAATCAACTCCAAATAAAAGCAGGATTTTGAATACTACTTTTTCAAAGCAACATGCACAGTGAAATGAAGAAGAGTGCTGAAGTGCTATTTTTGCATTGGCGAAATAGAATAAATTTAATTGTTGTGTAGAGAACACTGATTTTAGTAGCATTGTCTAGTGATCAATAACGGTGATCAATAACATGAAAATCTATGGCATAGTAAAAGCGAAGCAAACACTACAACCTGTTTAAACCTAGGATCCTCGTTGCTTAATGATTTTAACGGATCTTAAGAGGCTGCTAGTAAACTGGACGTTTTAGCTACTTGATATAATGCTATGAAGAAAGCTATTAATTGTGTTTAGGTTTACGTCATATTGTTACATAATTTCATAACCAGCTTATAACTTATGTACGTACCTGTAGTTAGAATATTGGAATTAGTGTCCGCTAGATTTAAAAACAGAGGTGGGGAATTTAATATATCCGTTAGGGTTATGATTGACATGATGATGACCCCGCTTGACCTTCCGATAGACACTGTTAGGTATGATATAGTTTTAGATTCAGAAGCGAACAGAACCTCGAGGGACATTGTTGCCACCGCGGTGGAATCAACATGGGCTGGGTTGTGAAATAAAGCTTTATCAGAAGACAACCAAGTTTTGTTAGTTGATAACCAAAAACAAGAAATGATCAACTGAAGACAAAGAAGTAAAACCAACCCTTAAGAGAAAACCTTGAAGAGAAGTCAGCCTGAAGAAGATGGCTGCCGAGTTAGACGAAGTAAGCAGAGGTTATCAAGTAAGACCATTATCCCTTCATCTATCTATTATGTCTGTCCGTCTGTCTGTCTGTCTGTCTGTCTCTGTCTCTCTCTATTATATATTCGACATATTTTTGGGTATACAATAATATCTGGTCTTTTTCAATGATATATAATAGTCGGGCTGAAGCCTCCCACCACTCATATTCGAAGTTCTTACCGTCCGCCGCCCATCTTTTATTTCTTAAAGTGTCTACTGAAAATTGCTTTAAATAACCCACTAGGACATATATAGCTAAAAAGTAACTGTGACGCTACGAGGGGTGACGTCGTAATAAAACAGCCTGATAATATATTACTGTCTACATTTAAGATATAAACTAACCAAATCATGAACGAGTCTGTTTCCATTTTACATTGCGCTAATACCCTTGGTAAATTTATCAATCATACTATTCTCCCTCTAGCAATGAGGAAATAGTAGGGTACACTGGGCCCTTGAACCTTTCTTAGGCAACCAGTGTGGGAGAATGAAAACTTGACCATGTTTCACATACTACTCGTGTGGAGTGGTTGATATATATATATATATATATATATATATATATATATATATATAATATATATATATATATATATATGGTACAAACAGGAATAACCTATTCGGGTGTCATCATAATGGTGAAACTCGAGTAGGTTATTCATGTGTATACCATTATAATAAATGTGCTCTACTCACGTATTGAGCACTTTATATTTGTTATATCTCTGTCTTATCATTGTGAAACTGGCATCAACTAACCATTGTGACCAATTTCATCGGTAAGTCACCTTTTTCATATAAAATTATATATATATATATATATATATAATATATATATATATATATATATATATATACTAGTGGTTGCTCTAGCTCACCAATGCCTTCCAGGCACATTACAATTTTTACCAAATTTTCAACTGGGGTCATATGGCCTCATTGTGGCCATGATACTTGAGCGGGGGCACAAATCCAAATATGACAAATGGTAGCCACAAGTGCCAACAGGATCACAGAGAATGTATATATATACATATGGAGTATTTTCTAATTGATACTTATCTAAAATAAAATATTAAATGTATTATATAGTTTATACAAAGCCATTTTGCTAACATAAATATTTATTTATTTTACCCTTTAATCTGATCGATGCAAAGTAGATGTTTTTAGTTTTCAATGACTCAATATTTAAAACTTCTAATTTATTCTTTATTTAAATAGTTTCTCAACGAAAATAGGGTGTCTTCCTTGGGGCATCAGATTTGGGAGAGGACACAAAAAAAGTCGCATTGGCATAATGAATGAAAAAGCTCCCAAAAGTTGACAAATACTGAATTATACTACTGGTCCGACAGTATGAAATAAATATTTTTAGAAAAAACAAACACATGATGTTATAACTCGCTGACAGAAATCTGTTTCGACCTTTTATTAAAACGGTCTTCATCGAGAGCAAAATGTTTGTGATGGAGATACGGTGTGAGTAAACTGTTACAAACACCAGTGGTACAAACGAACGTTCGTGTTCGGAGCCGGAATTTTTTTTTTTTTTTTAAATTTTGAAAATGCATATTCCGTTAAAAAAAAAAAGAATAAATATTATTTTTATTTCATTATAATCCACAAAGAGAACTCAAAAGAGTTTGATGTAAATATGTATAAAAAATTATAAAGAAGTATCAAAAAGTTCAAGATCCCAGCCACTGCAGACCACATTAAATTTAATGTTATACTACTTGTATCACACACATTTCGCTCTTGATGAAGACCGTTTTAATAAAAGGTCGGAACAGATTTCTGTCAGCCAGTTATAACATCATGTGTTTGTTTTTTCTAAAAATATTTATTTCATTATATATATATATATATATATATATATATATATATATATATATATATATATATATATATATTAATAATATGTATATCTGTCTTGAGTATGTGTTTGTATATGTGCCTATGCGTTTGTGCGGATCTCTCTGTCTGTGAATTTTTAGTCTACTTTATTGGATGTTCATATTTCCTCAATACTACCCATCATTTTCTACACCCCAAGAAACCCCAACATTCAGTTGGTGACCAGTTTAGGCTCCTACTTTGATTTTTGCCGACGTGTCTAGCCAGAGCGCACACGCAGCTTAGGTCGGGAAAAATCACTCGAGCTCGAGCAGCCACATCAATTTTATTTCATTCTCTTTTTTTACTTTCTTTCTTTGTCGTTTTTCTCTCTTTCTTCTTTTTTAAATTTTTCTTATCATGTACAATATCAACGCAAAGTATTTCGGTCAATATTTTTTGAGATATGGAGTTACACGAATTAATTTTAAATCCAGCTGAAGTCAAGAATGCAAGCGACACATTACGAACAAAAATGAGTTGCTTCGATAGATATACTTGAATGTTGCTTATTCGGACTGAACCCGACAAGCTCGATTATCGAAGTCAACACCGATATATATATATATATATATATATATATATATATATATATATATATATATATATATATACTCGCATATCTTTCCTAATATAAGAACACCTGTTGTTACTGAGCTTGTAAATGAAATGGGTATTGCGAGTATTATCTTTTCTCATGCATGTTTGGTGGATTGGTTATTTTTTACGCCATACCAAACCGTATAGGCTTATTTCCTGCTTTGATGTTAGGGAATCGCATTTATTGAGCCTTACTATTTATATTTCTTGTGTAGTTCTTTTTCAAGAAGTGTTTTCCCCCGTCCCTATCAAATACGTATTATTTTAGATAGATTTAGTTGCCCCATAGATAGGACCATAACTGCTACTACTGATCAGGTTCAGATTGAATCTGTGATACATGGCAATTAAGTGGTATTGCACACTCTCCAGATATCTAGAACTGGGCACATACTATCAGATTTAGTTTAGTGTCATACCAAGGATACCTATTTTTTGGGCGAGAGTCCTACCACCTCTGCAAGGGATACAGTAAGTGTATTGTAAGTCCCACCAACGGGGCGAATTTTATCTGCGTTCGACAAAAACGGTTGATGACTTCATTATATAAAATCGTTATCGTAGACAAATGATTTATTGCCTTTCTATACATCGATACTCGTTAATAAATATTTACGTTAATATTTGGACAGATCTTGGCAACTCTCCAGAATGCTTAACCAGTTTGATATATTTCAATTTTAAGACTTCTCCCAGAATACTATAAAATACGTAACAATAATCAAGAATCAATTGCAATACTTAATTCGGAAAAACGGCTCAGAAAATAAGAATGCTAGAAGCTGCAAAATTCTAATTAATATTTATGTCCTACGTCGAATATAAAGCATTTCTATGGACAAGAGAAAAGCAGGATTACTATCAAGATCTAAACTTAAACTAATGACCAACGGTTCTGACTCTTACGAAACTGTCATGCGTCTTCTGGTTACTTATTACTATTTATAAGACGGTATATTTGTTCAGATAATGTAGTTAATGTGTTTGTTATTAGGCAGGCTTAGCCGGCGGCTGTGTCACACGTTCAGGATAGATAAGAAGTAATGCGCTGCATACCCAACCATTTGCGAAGCTTATTATTCAAATCGGGCATTCTGGCTTTTGGTCGGCAATGATTTGCACTATTTATGTATTTATTCTTCGAAATGTGCTTGGCGCACACAATTTAACGGTGGATAATTTTTCGCGGCTTTATCTTCGGTTGAAATTTGCCGGAATGAACCTTCCGCCTAGAGTCTGGGGTAAAAACTCGTAAACTAATCAGAAAGAGTTTACTAACAAAATCATTGTAAAGCGTACAAATATTTGGCATAACGTAAACACACAAACATAGACACACACAGACAGACGCACACAGACAGACACAGACA